>OZ012739.1:66374124-66769124 GCA_963859935.3 Lathyrus sativus | reverse complement strand
GAGCCCTATTTGGAAGATCTTGGATACGGTTCTGAGACAGAAGATGCATATGTACCCTTTTACTTTCCTCGACCTAAGCTTAAGGAACTGAGTATGAAGTTATTGCCATCATTTAGGATGATCAAGTGGAGGAAACACCTAACTTTGTTACGTGTGGATTGATATGCCAAAATCAGATCGTCGTTGACATTCCTATTATTGTTCATGTTTCAAAGTAATTTGTTTTTGTTTCTTTTAAAAAATCCTTTCACTCTGGCCAAGGTGAAAGTGAATTTGTGAGGGCTTTGTTTCAACTTTTATCATCATCAATAAAATGTTATTCTGTTTATCCATATTATGTTTTCCCTTTTTGCTTTATTTCTGAAAAAGGGTAACATAAAAAACCAGAAAAAATAAATCATTGTGCAGCTTGATTGATAAACCCATTGAAAATGATGATCCTATGCCCTCTCCCAACTTTGAGTTTCCGGTGTTTGGAGCGGAAGAAAAGGATGTTGAAGAGATTCCAGATGAAATTTCTCGATTACTTGAGCATGAGAAAAAGACCATTCAATCATGAAGATCCGGTGGAATTGGTTAATTTGGGTTTCGATGATGATAAGAAAGAAGTCAAGATTGGGGCACTGCTTCAGCCAGATGTTAAGAAGAGAATGGTAGAGCTTCTTAGAGAATATGTTGACATGTTTGCTTGGTTCTATCAAGACATGCCTGGTCTTGATACTGATATTGTGGAGCACCGTTTGCCATTCAATCCTGAATGTCCACCTATGAAACAAAAATTGAGAAGAACTCATCCTAACATGGCTGTGAAGATTAAAGAGGAGGTTCAAAAGCATATTGATGCTGGTTTTCTTGTGACTGCTAAGTATCCTCAATGGGTGGCCAATATTGTGCTTGTTCCAAAGAAAGATAGAAAAGTCCGAATATACGTTGACTATATGGATTTGAATAAAGAAAGTCTGAAAGATGATTTTCCACTTCCTCACATTGATATGCTCGTAGGTAATACTGCTATGTTTAATATCTTTTCCTTTATGGACGGATTTTCAGGTTATAATCAAATAAAGATGGCGCTCGAGGATATAGAAAAAAACAACATTCATTACACCTAGGGAACATTCTGTTACATAGTGATGCCCTTTAGTTTGAAAAATGTTGGTGCAACGTGCCAAAGAGATATGAACACTCTATTCCATGATATGATGCATAAAGAAATTAAGGTCTATGTGGATAATATGATTTGTAAGTCGAAGACTGAAGAAGGTCATATTGAATACTTATTGAAGCTGTTTCAACATTTGAGAAAGTTTGAGCTCCGTTTGAATCATAATAAATGCACATTTAGTGTCTATTCTAGAAAGTTGTTGCGCTTTATTTTCAGTCAGAAAGACATTGAAGTTAATGCTGGTAAAGTTAAAGCTATTCAAAAAATGCCTATGCCCAAAATAGAAAAACAATAAGAGGATTCTTGGGAAGTTTGAACTATATCTCCCGATTTATATCCAATATGACTCCCACATGTGTGCTGATCTTCAAGCTTCTTCGCAAAGATCAGGGTTTTGTATGGATAGAGGATTGTCAGAAAGTTTTTGACAAGAAGTTTCGACCTTGTGTGTTTAGAGTAGGCGACCTCGTGCTAAAAAAGATCTTGACTTTTACCAATGATTCTAGGGGCAAGTGGACTCCTAATTATAAAGGCCCATATGTTGTTAAGAGAGCCTAATCTGGCGGTGCATTAATTCTTTCAACTATGGATGGTGAAGAGTTCACTCGTCTTGTGAATGTCGATGCAGTCAAGAAATACTTCGCCTAAAAAATAAAAGAACAACTCGCTAAGTTGAAAACCCAAAAGGGCGGATTAGGAAAAAATAAGCATCTCAGTGGATTGAAAACCCGAAAGGGTGGTCCAGGAAAAAATTAGAGACAAAAACATAAATAATCATCCTGGTAGATTGAAAACCCGAACGAGAAATCTAGGCAAAAGTTAGGGATTATGGAAACTAACTGCATATGGTTGGTCTTGATCGTTTGAAGCAACATTTCCTATCAAGGACTCTACTTCAATCATTCTCAGCTGAAGTCTCAAGCACAGTTGGAATTCAAAGTTGTTAGGGAGAATAGTGGTCATTGTATTTCAAATGTAACCCTTTCCTTTGTATTTACCATTTTTCAAACTTTTTAATGATCCGTGGAGTTACTCCTTTTTGCGGACTACCATTCTATGAATAAAATTTGGGCTTTTGCCCCTTTGTTTGCAATTCTTATTTTGTTTCTGTTTAAAGAATTTCATTTTATTTTTTATGATGATTTTTAAAATAAATGTGAATAATTGATTTAAGTTTTGAAAATTATAAAAGCATTTTCGTTTGATTTATGAATATAAAAAAGAATGTCAACAGTAATCCCAAGAAATGGTAAAATCACAAAGCTCAAAACTTAGTGTTGTCTTTATTGGAGTTTGTTCTTGTTGATACTCTCCCCAGTAGAGTTTGTTGATGTTTTCCTCAGTAAGGTTCTTTCTTGCTCCTCTGGTAGAATTTATTGACAGCTCCCCAATAGAGTTGTATTGAGGTTTCTCCAGTAGAGTTTGTTGATATTACCTTAGCGTAGTTTTGCTCCATTGGATAACTAGTTGGGTGTTGATCGGTTTTCCCCAGCTAAGTCTTGATTCAAATTTTATCCAACTGAGTATATTTCCTTCATCCAGCCAGATTATGCTAAGGCTATTGAGCAGTTTGAGGGCCACCTCTCCTTGATGTTAATCCCCATGCAGAGGTTTGTCCTTGATGATTTCCAATAGAGGTTATGCATATTTACTTTAGATGTTTCCCAAGTAGAGAACAATGTTGTTTCCTTCTAAGAAGTATTGATATAGCAGTCACCTATCGGATTTTCTCTCGCCTTGTGTTGGGTATTGATTTAAAACCCCCCACGGCTTGACTTTTAGCTATGATGTTAACTTCTTAGTTTCCCTGACTAGTCCATGTTGTTTCTCTCAGAGTTGGATAATCCTCAAATAATGTTTTCTAGTATTTCCAGAAGAGTTGTGTTATGCTCTAGTGGAGTTTGTGTAGCTGTTTACATGATTAAAGTCCTCCAGCGGATCCATTATATTTTGCAGCAGATCTCTCCATCCCTTTTGAAGTGGATTTCGATTGATTTTTTTATTCTTATCACCAATATATGGTTAGGAAGATTTGGGTTGATGTTCCCTCAATAGTTTATCTTCTGTCCTTGAAGCATCGTTCATGTTGTTATCCTCTTTGTGGATTACTGATTTATTGGACATTGATCTTTAGGTTTTCCCCCATGCAGTATCTTCCTTTCCTCAGCGATATTTGAGCCTTGCAGTAGGATTTATTTTCCTCAGTGATATTTTATCTCTTGTAGGATTTCTTTTGTTTATCCCTAGCAGGATCTCCATTGATGTTTCCAGCTTGTAGAGATTAGCCGAGTATTTTCAGTGGTGTTGTGATGTTTGTTCCCCCTTTATTTATCTTTGTCTATTTTGTCAGCATATTCATACTCATATGCATTGCGTACACATTAATTTTGTTGAGCAAAACATGTTTTTGTGGCATTGAGCATCTTGAATTTTTGTTGGTGCTTCCTTTTCTCCGGTGTTGTTATCCCCACGGAGTGCGTGTGTCCTTTTTCCATTAGAATTTCGACCATAAGTAGAAAATGCCTATTCTTTCTAATTCCCCACTGAGTTTATGCCTTGTGAAAATTTTTGTTTTAGCTTTCCTCCCCAACTTTTATTTGGATGGAATTAATCCTCGGTGAGATATTTCCTCATCAGGCCGAGTCTTGTTTGACCGTTTCTCTCTAGCTTGTTCATGGATTAAACTTTGGTCTCTTGCAGTGGTTATTTTGGATTTCCCTAGACTATGGAACTTAGATGATGAGAAGGAATTTATTTCTCTCTTTTGAGGATTTATTTTCCTCGGCAGAAATCTGTTATTGATCCTCATCAGAAGATGAAGATTTGAATTTCCCCATCGCTGTTTTGATAACACTCTCTTTGTACTTGCTTGCGCGACTTTACGTGGTAGCCTATTTATTTGAGTAGCTTATTTGTCCCCAACAAGATAAATCTCACTCAGTAACAAGTGGAGCCTCTTTATTTGAGAAGCTTGTGTAATCTTCAGGAATTTTTTTGGTATTTCCACAATAAATGACAGTTCTCTAGTTCATCCTCATCAGAGAATTTTATTGTGAAATGATGGACCCTTATCCGACCATCTTTTCCATCAAATGGCATCTCTGCGGAAGAAGTCTCGATGAGAAGTTTGTTGTGAAATCCTCAATAGATGGTTGTCTATTTATTTGAGAAGTTTGTTGTATGATTTAACCTGTCTATATCTCTTTTGAAGATCCCCGACAGAGTTATGAATATTTCATCTCCAATAGATGGTTGTCTCTTTATTTGAGAAGTTTGTTGTGTGATTTGAGCTTCCCAGTAATAGGTAGCTAATGATATATTTCTCGTCCTACCCAATGACAGGTAGTCGAGTATGTTTGTCCTACCCAGTGACAGGTAGTCGAGTATGTTTGTCCTACCCAGTGACAGGTAGTCAACCTTTATTTCCTTTTTCTACCTAGTGATAGGTAGTTGAATTATGTTTGTCCTACCTAGTGTCAGGTAGTCGACTTTTATTTCCTTCTTCTACCTAGTGATAGGTAGTTGAATTCTATTTGTCCTACCCAGTGACAGGTAGTCGACCTTTGTTTCTTTCTCCTACTCAGTAACAGGTAGTTGAGTTTTGGTTACCCTACTCAGTGACATGTAGTCAGTAATCTTTCCTTGTGAGTTCATTGCCTATATTTTCTACTAGTGACGGGTAGCCAATAATGTTTCTTCACCTTTTCAGTATATTGCCTTTATTTTTCTACCCAGTGAAAGGTAGTAGGTAATATTTCTCACCCCTTTTGGTTGGTTATCCTTTGTTTTTACCCAGTGACCGGTAAAAGGCAATCCTTCCTCCCGAGCTTGTTGCGTTTTTTTTCTACCCAGTAACTAGTAACAGGTAACATTTGTCTCTCTTTTGGTTTGTTACCTTTAATTTCTACCCAATAACTGGTAGTCGATAATCTTTCCTTGTGGTAATACTCATTTTCCTACCTAGTGACATGTAGTTGATATTTTGTTTACCCTATTAAGTAACCGATAATTGTTAATCTTTTCCTTCAAGTTTATTACTCTCGCCAAATTACTCAATAACCAGTAGTTGGCGTTGTTTCTTTTTCTACCCAGTAACAGGCAGTTGATTCTCTCACTAGATTGATTTATTTTTACCCAGTAACCGGTGATAAGTAATACATCTCTTTGTTTTTCTATCCAGTAACAGGTAGATTATAATTCTTTTGTGTTTATTGCCCTTGTTTTCTACTCAGTAACCAGTAGAAAGTATTTTACCTCTTCTCTTCCGTTTGAGTATCTTCGCCCAGTAACCGGAAATTGGTATCTCTTCCCCAGTTGAGTTGATTCTTTTTCTTTATCAGAATGGAATCTTAATCTTTTGTTTCCCCTACAAAGTCTCTTTTCTTCTTTTTTCTCCCCAACTGTTTGTTTGTCTCCTGTGGCATTTTCTCCCCACAGAGTTCTTATGTTTGCATATCATTAGCATAATCATATCACTTTGTGGCCTCTTAGGGCCAAAAATAGGTTTATTGTTATATTTAAGTCTCTTCTATCTGGTTGAGACAAATATGTCAATCTTCATATCTCCGGATAGAAGAAAATTAAATAGGGGCAGCTGTAATACCTTAATTTTTACCTCTAAGATCCCACATATCATTTATATCTCATCCCACAAACAAGATCGCAAGCTTTGGTTCTCTTGCCTTCCTCTGCAGGTTTATTCTTTGGAGATTATCGGGCACCCTTTGTTTTCTTGTTTGTTTGATAGTTGTGTATGTTTATGTTTACTAACCATTATTCAAAATCTAAATAAAAGCGTTTTTTTCCTTTGCCAACTTTTTCATGAAGAATTTGGATTAAGGATATCAAATACCAGTCCCTCGACTCAAATGAATTTCATCTGAACAAAGTCAAAGTTGATCTACAAACAACTCAAAATCAGCTGATCAAGGGTTTCCAAGATTTAATTCATAATTTTTCAAGAGACTCCAAGGTTCATGTGTTTATTTCCATGCCTTCTTTGACAAGTAAAAATAATCGACCTAGAGCCAAGACAACACATCAAAAAGGCAATCTATCACATTTTTTACGGTGGTAATCGATTACCAGCATTAGGGCAATCGATTACCTTGTGCGCATTTTGTAAAAATTGGCCAAATTCAAATTCTGCAGCATTTTAGGCACCAAATTCAAATATTTCATCATGAGAATATTCTAGATCACTTCATTTTATTTCCCCCTACCTCATGATAATTAATTCCCATCATACACCTTCACTAATCACCACTTGATCATTAATTTCCCTCCAAATTCAAATTCTCAGCCTAATTTTGTTTCCAAACCAAACTCCAATCCACCAAATTTTTCTAGCCTAAATCCTATAAATAGAGGCCTAATGTCTTTCATTTCACAAGCTTTTGATAGCCAAATTCACCTTGTCAAATTCTTTCTTGACTCTTTTTTTTCTCCAAATACCAAATTCACCAAAGCTCTTTCTTCCTTTGAAAGTTAGTAAGTTCATCATTAGAACTTACTAATCTTTGAGAAAATCCTTCATCCATTCACTTTTTCATTACCAATTTCAGTAGATAAAGGCTTTGGAGTGTGGTTTGTGGAGTTGACTTAAAGAATTTTCTGATTTGAGGTGGTGATTTCTTGATCCACCATTGTTGTTATTGATACATCCTTCACATTGTGATCTATGGTTGATTCTTGTTTCTTTATCTTTGGATCTTTCAAATTTTGTTCTATTGGTATTGTTTGCTGTAATTTTACTTGAATTTTAGTACTCAATTGCATCCTTGATCATGAGGTGTTTGAAGAAATGATTAATCAAGTTTTGCAAATTTTAAAAGTGAATTTGCTGATGTTTTAGCAGTGATAATCGATTACCCTTCTGGTGGTAATCGATTACACATTGTTGATTTTGGCTTTTTGGATTTTTTTTTGGACTGTTAAGTAGATGATCAGTGATGATCTGGCTTGGAACACCATAATGGCAGATGATATTGTTTTTGATAAATCGGACAACCACTTGTCATGTTACATATGCATATGATACTGTTTCACCCATTTGGTGAAGTAATTAATGGCTACCAGGATGAACCGATGTCCGTTTGAGGCTCTGGGTTCAATCATGTCAATCATATTGATTCCCCATATAAAAAAAGGCCATGGAGAAGAGATATCTTTGAGATGCATTGGCGGTACATGAATCTTGTCGGCATATATTTGACAACTGTGACACTTCCTCATGTATTCGTAACAATCAGATTCCATTGTCAGCCAATAATATCATGCTCTTAGAATTTTTCTTGCCATTGTATACCCATTGGCATGAGTGCCAAAGGATCCTTCATGAATCTCTTTCATTAGCACGTTTGCTTCGTGTCTGTCCATCCACCTAAGCAAATCTATGTCGAAGTTTCTTTGTAGAGTATATCATTGTTCAGGAAGAAGTAGACAACCAGTCTTCTGAGAGTCTCCCTATCTTTCATTGACGCCTCAGGAGGGTATTCCTGTCTTTGAAGGAAGCACTTGATGTCGTGATACCAAGGTTTATCATCGATGACTGCCTCTATTGTAAATATGTAAGCGGGCCTATTGACGCGCATTATGTCAATCTTGGGCACATCGTTCCATCGATTCACATTAATCATGGAGGATAGAGTAGCCAGTGCATCAGCCATGTGGTTTTCTTCACGGGGTATGTGATGAAACTCAATCTTGTTAAAGAAAGGTAACAACCTTCTTACATAGCCTTTGTAAGGAATTAGTCTGAGTTGACGTGTGTCCCACTCTCCTTTGATCTGATTTATAACCAGAGCTGAGACTCCATACACATCCAAGTTCTTTATCCTTAAGTCAATAGCTTTTCGAGACCCATGATACAAGCTTCGTATTCAGCCTCATTGGTGGTACATTTGAATGCCAATCGGGCGGTGAAAGGAATATGGGTACCCTGAGGTGTAACAATGATTTCCCTCATTCCGTTTCCATAAGTGTTGACAACTCTGTTACATATTAATCTCCATTCAAATCCTGGCTCTGGCCTTCGCTTGGTATCGATTCATCGCAGTCTTTCATCTTTAGGTACATTACATCTTCATATGGGATGTTAAATTTGATTGATTCTTGATCGTCAATCGGTTGATGAGCCAAATGATTGACTAGAATAATTCCTTTGAAAGCTTTCTGAGCATGATACTCAATGTCGTATTCTGATAACAAAATCTGCCAATGGGAAATCCTCCCTATTAAAGCAGGATTTTCAAAGACATACTTGATTGGATCCATTTCAGAGATTAACCAAGTAGTGTGATAAATCATGTACTGACGAAGACGTTTAGCTGCCTAAGCTAGAGTGCAGCAAGTTTTCATGAGCATAGTGTATCAAGTTTCATAGTATGTGAAGTTCTTGTTTAAGTAATATTTGGCGGACTCTTTTCTTTTGGTTTCATCTTGTTGGCCAAGCACATAGCCCTTGGAGTCTTCCAAGACTGTTAAGTAGATGATCAGTGGTCTTCCTTCCACTGGAGAGGACAAAATAGATGGATTTAGCAGATATTCTTTGATGTTGTCAAAAGCTTTTTGTCAATCCTCTGTCCATACACAGCTTTGGTTCTTTCTGAGTAGTTTGAAAATTGGCACGCATATCACGGTCATGAGGAATATGAATCTTGAGATGTAATTCATACTCCCAAAAATCCTCTTACTTACTTTTCAGTCTTTGGAGAAGGAATCTCTTGAATGGCCTTGACCTTGTTGGATCAACCTCAATTCCTTTTCGGCTAACGATGAATCCCAAGAGCTTTCTTGAACAAACACCGAATGTACATTTGTTGGGATTCAAGCGGAGTTTGTATTTTCTAAGACGCTGAAATAACTTTGATAGCTGTTCCACATATTCTTCTTCTATTTTAGATTTGGCGATCATGTCATTGACATACACTTCAATTTCTTTGTGCATCATGTCGTGAAACAGAGTTGTCATAGCCCTTTGATAAGTGGCTCATGCATTCTTCAGACCGAACAACATTACTTTGTAATAAAAGGTGCCCCATGGGGTGATGAATGATGTTTCCTCTATATCTCTTGGTTCATTTTGATTTGGTTATAGCCCGAGAACCCATCCATGGAAGAGAATACTCTGAATTTTGTTATGCTGTCAACTAGCATATCAATGTGTGGTAGAGGGAAGTTATTCTTTGGACTTTCCTTATTTAAATCTCTGTAGTCTACGGACATTCTGACTTTTCCATCTTTCTTGGGAACTGGCATCGAACTGTTTATGTACCTCTTCCTTAATTTTGATAGCCATATCTGAACGAGTCCTTCTTAATTTTTTCTTGACTGGAGGACACTATGGCTTCAGTGGTAAGTGATGTTCCACGATGTTGGTGTTGCACCCCAAAATTTGACCAACCTTTTCTTTCTAACTTGCATTTTGTTTCATATCATTTAACATTTGTATAGCATTGGTTCTAGACAGGGGATGAAGATGTTGTTTTTGCCACTCAAGATAGAAGTTTCATGTTCAAGGCTCAGGCAAGGGCATGCGTTCAAGTAAACAAGTCCTCAGTGCCATTAGGATGGGTCTCAAAGCTTCTTGAGATGAGAGGATATGTGTTTGGGCATCACCTCTTATCTTGAGGATGATTGGAGATACATGAGGTCATTTCCTTAGAAGAGACATGGTTCAAAAGGTTCAATGTGTATCTTAGGGGTTCTTTATGGAGATTGTATGATCACACAAATCATCTGCAAGAGCCTCAGTCAATGGGTAAGGTATCAGGGTTTCATCTAGTCAATAAAAAGTTAAATGTGGACTTGAGAGGGCTCAAGACTTGGTTCTTGATCATTGAAGCCATGAGAAGTCATCTTAATTCATCTCTAATGTCATGAGGAAGCAAAGTCAATAAGATTCAAGAGTTCAAGAAGTTGCTAAATTAGGGTTTCAGATGAGTTCAAGTGTAAAATCCCCTCTTTTAGTCTCTAACTTCAAGGACAAATTTCACTATGATAAAAGTCTTGTATCATTTTCTATAAAATATGAGACTTTTTCATCATATTCCAAGATTTCTTTGGAGTACAAGAACTCATCCACTGGGTTTGTACATCTCAAGTTATGGTATCAACAAGTTGGTGTCACCAGATGAAGAGAATTTAGAGGTACTCGAAGATAGTTCGCTTCCAAGGCATTATTCACAAAGAACCAAGCTCTGCCTCATCTTTCCTCAAACATGAAAGTTTTTCCTCATTGTCTTAGCTTTCCAAAAAGTGCTAGAACTCATCATTCTCATGTGTGGAGCTCAAGTTATGGTCTTCATAAGTCAAGGGTATTTTTGGAAACCTAGTTTTAGGTCTTTCATTTCAATGACCAATTTCATGAACTTCAAGACCTCTGATCCAATTTCTTGCCACATGAAAGTTGTGTCAAATGGTCTTAACGTCATCTTGAATCCAATTTCCATAGTCTTTGATGAATTATGAGATCACTTAAACCATGATGAGCATGGAAAGTTTATTTTTGGGCATGGTTTGAATTCCTTGCATTTCAAGTCATCAAATGCTTTTGTTTTTGAATTTTTGAGACCACATCATCATCATATCATGTGAATGATGTCCTTTAACAAAATTTATCCAACATGTGTCCATATTACAAGTCACTTTTTCAAGTTTCATGCCATAAAAAGTCATTGTCCAAACTTTGTGTAGAATGGTTGTCAACTATCCAAACCATCCTCATTCTTTTCACACACCTCCATAGTCCTAAATTGTTGACCAAGAGGCTTAGATATCATGCCAACTCATGTGTGTACCTCATGTTGTGATTTTTGGCAAAATTGAAAAGCAAGCAAATAACTCATCATGGGCCTGCACAAACCTTAGATGAGAGGAGGAGGGGCAGCTGGCCAGAATAGCAAGTATTAGAGTTTTCACCGGGTTTTTCTTCAAGCTATTGCTTATTTCATCATCATCAAAGCTTAAGGAGAAGGTTAGAGGCTCGAGGTTGAAGCTTACATAAAGATTGAAGGGCCAACAAAGCTGTTCCGTTAGGTAAGATTTCCATCTCTTAAACCTTCATTCTAGGCACCCATTTACGTTCATAACTGGCGCATCTGAAGCCCTACTTCATGTAGGCCATGTTTGGATCATTTTTATATCTGTTTGTTTGAATTTCAGTATGTGCATCAAATCCCCGTGGCTTGATTTCTTGTTGTTCCAAGAGCCTTTTTGAAAAACTAAGACCATATTTGGATTCTACGTGGAATTTGATTTGAAAGGGTGTCAAGTGTTTTCATTTTTATGGTGATTTACAGCCAACTCCGGTGAAGCTCGCCTGAGAAGACGACTAGAGCTAGGGCTCTGGCGTCTGAGGCTTGAGCTGAGGTGTCTCATGACTTGGCGTTGACCTCGTGTGCGTGGCAAGTTGAATTTGATGTGTTGGACTACCCGTTTAATGAAACGGTGCGTTTCATGTTGAAACTCAACGTCAGTTGGTTTTGGGCCTTGCCATTTTGCTTTCCATGCCCCCCACTTTTTAAGCCCAAACGTGTGTAACAAGGATTCAGTTCAATCCAGTATTACTTCTGCACCCCTTTTTCATTCTATTTTCTTTTTTTTATTTATTTTTTCATGTTTTTCATTTTAATGCATTTTAAAATAGTTTTACACTTTATAAAAATCCCAAAAAATGTATTTCTGATATTTCAAGATGTTGAGTTATTTTTCATTATTTTTATTTTATTTTTCAATTATTTTTTCTATTTTTAATTCATTTAATGATTGAAGGTGTTTTATGGTTTGTACATAGAATTGAAGTTTGATCATTGACCTTAATTCAATACCCCTAGGACCAATTTTCCTCTCACACTTAGGTGTTTGATTGAGGATTATTTGAGATCTAGTTTGAGTTCTTGATGATCACATTTCAATTGTTTTTCATTGGATTTTTATGGACCCTCGATTTTTATGGACCTTCGATTTTCATTGAGTTCAAACAATGCAAGGTCCATAAAAATCCAATGAAAATCCAAAGAAAATTCCCATTGACTTGTTTAAGTCTTTTCTTTCATCTTCATTTTGTGATTGATTTGCATTGTGTTTACTTGTGCTTCTTGCCATGATCCCTTAGGATTCCTAGTCCCTCTGCCTAAGATGGGAATAGGAGAGACATTATGCTTTCAATCCTTTGCATGATAACATTAGGTAGTTCCCTTTCATCCCAACTTTAGGACCACTTTGCATGATAACATTAGGGTTTCTTAGTCCCCTTTAGAGTCTTTGTGTCTTCTCTTCTCATCTCAGAATCCCTTAAGACACTTAATAAAGAAATACAATTGTTGTACATTACGAGCCTTAAGTACATGAGAAATGATGAGTGGGGGGTCTCTTCTCACATTTTTTAGAGTGTTTAGCATATGCCCTTCGGGCGATATGCGACGCATTCGCTCTTATGTCATAGTCTTTAGTGCTACATGAGTTTTAAACTAACTCAATTCACTTCTTTTAAAAAACACAAACAAAATCCAAACCTTTTCATCCTTCGGGATTATTTCAAACCTAATTTTCAAAAAGAGTATGTTAAATTTCCGTTCTACCACAAACAGGTATCGTCCCTAACTGCTGGGAACATAACATTACTCATAAAAAAACACTTAACCCAGCCAGTGGTCTAGTTTTCCTGAACTACGTTTACTCTGATTTCTCATACCAGATGAGGATACATAGGCACAAGACAAAGATGTCTTGGTGAGCAACCTTCCCCCCATCACCCGTAGTTTTCTGAACCATGTTAACTCTGACTTTCCCATTGCACGAGGGAATACGTAGGCATAGGGCGGCGATGTCCTATCGAGTCTGTTATTTCCGTTCACCCCCGTTTAGTAGTAGCTTTTATATAGTTTTCACCCATAGATTAGACAACAAGCGTGGATCTCATTCAGTACAACGGACGTGAGAGGTGCTCATACCTTCCCCTTACGTAACCGACTCCCGAACCCAAGATTTTGTTGCGATGACCTTGTCTTTCCCTTTCTCTTAGGTTTGCTTCGATCGTTTCCTTTCCCTCTCTTTGGGATAAATAACATTCGGTGGCGACTCTTCTGTCTATTAGCCGGCCTCTTTTTGCAGTTGCGACAGTTGGTATCCAACCCTGGTATGTCTTGGTAGGACAAATCAAACACATCTGGAAATTCTTTGAGGAGTTCTATGAGGCCTTCTTTGACAGTTGGACAGAGTAGTGCTCTAATTTTGACTTCTTTTATTTCCTCTTCTGAACCCAAATTGACCGTTTCCAACGATTCTTTGTAAGGTTAAATAAACTTTTCCTCATATCTGAGTAGTCGAGAGATATCTTCTAGAATTTATTTGTTTTCTTCTTCTTCAGCTTCGAATACCGGGAACTCAAGGTTGGGAGAAGGCATTGGATGATACGTTTCAATAGGATTTAAAACAAATAATCTGCATAGTGTGATGATTCCATTTTTTAGAAAAGACAGAGAAAATGCAAAAAGTGTGTGCAGTGGTATTTTTGAAAAAAGTTTATTTTTATTTTGGGTTTTTTTAGAGGATTACCATTTTTTGAAAAAGCAAATAGTGAAAATAGCAATGGCTGCGTGAATTCAGAATGACATTCTTATTTATGATTTGTTGATTCTTGAAACACAAACCTTATGAACAAAACTCTTTCGCTCTGCGCGAAGCGAAGAGGGACATTTACAGAAAAGCAAGCCCTATAAAACATCCTTTTCACATGGGCAAAGTGAAAGGTCAAAACATAGGCGAGGAAATTACTTTGATTTATCAACCGCGACCCAATTGCGAAGAAATCCTCTGTGGATTATAAAGTCCAGTATTTTTCTTCAAGGATAGTCTTCAATAATGACACTGATTTCTGGTGGAGTTAAATTAGTAGAGTCTTCTTCCCATGCAGAGTTATCATAAGAGGACTCTTTTATTGTATCTTCAACGATATTTTCATTCTCAAAAGGATATCCCCATCTTGTTGGTTGGATGTCTTAAATTCTGATATGAGAGATTTAAGGAGCAGTGTACTTCACTAGAAAGTCGTATTTGCCACTTAGTTGTCCCAAACTATCCCAAGTTTCTTAAGGGATAGATGAATCATCTTCTTCGATGACATTGACTTCAAGAAATGCAAAGTTGAATTCTTGTCCAATAATTCTTGCAACTTTATCAACATGATGCTTGACATGTTTAGAGTTTTCCTGATAAGGACTCCATGATTTTGGGAGACCAGGTGGACTTTCCTCAAGGTCATTCAACATATATGCATTTTATGGTTGACTCTTATATCCTAGATTTTCCATTTCAGGTTCCCAAATGGGAAAATCATCCATGGGAACATATGAGTTGTAATCAAAGTTGTCTTTTTCCAATGAGTTGGGAGGAGCACGACATCTTTCGGGATCGCAATCTCCGTAGATCATCCTGACATCTGATCTTGGTATATATCTGGGACTTTGCTTTGGAGAGAAAAATAACATGTATGTTTCTTCCTGAGATATATATCCTTCACCGTTGAAATAGGATTTCCACCCTTCATCTATATTAGAGGAATCATTTTCCTTGATGATGTGGACTTTTTGAGATATTGGGAGGAGGAAGCTTCCACTGTGGAACAAATCTTGAATAGGACGAATGCCTTCATTCTTCTCTATAAACTAGGTATGTGCTGGAGAAAAAGTGAGACCTTTTCTTGTCTTGTTATCAATAGGAATCACAACTTTCCCCCATCCTTTCATGTTACTACTTCTTAATACTTGGAGAGTATCTTTGTACGAGGAAATCGACGTTCCTTCTTCTTGATGATTCTCATTGCTCATGATTATATCTTGTTCTCCGCATACTGAGTTCCAATGAACTCCTCTGGTTCTAAAATGAGAATGATGATTGGTGGCTCATGATTAGAGCTTGTTCTCCGCATACTGTGATTAACTTGTCGTTCTTGACAAACTTCAGCTTTTGGTGAAGTGTTTAAGTGACTGCCCCTGCTTCATATATCCAAGGTTATCCCGATAAACAGTTGTACACCGCTCAGATGTCAATGACTTGGAAGGTGACTTGGAACGTTTGGAAACCAATGGTTATAGGAAGGTCGACTTCGCCAATAATTGTCTTGGATCCGTAAAAAGCTTTGACTATGACCTAACAACCTCTCATGGGGGCGCCTTGAAAAGATAATCGTGCCAGAGTTGATTTTAGCATGATGTTCAAGGATGAACCTGTGTCTATGAGTATTGTTAGTTCCATGATTGTCCATGGTTTTATGATTGGCTAAATTTTGGTAAGACATGATTCTGCACTGATGTCAAGCTGAATGTTATGACATCCATCTGCTGTCATAACAGTACTGCTGTCATGTGTTTTAAACAGGATTTCATTACCAATGTCATGACATCATTGTCTGGTGCAGCAGGAGCTAGCAGGAGCTGATGACAGTACTATTGTCATATATTTTATACAGGATGTCATTACCAATGTCATGACATCGTTGTCTGGTACAGTAGGTGCTGCTGTTTTATATCACTTGACAAAAGTGGTTTGGTTTAATGAGATCCTGTTCGATATATCTCATCAAGTGTGTGCAGGTCAAAGATATTCACAACATGAAGATGCAGATTTAATTGGTATTCATATAAAGGATCTTTGAGACTTTTTAGGAAACTATAATATTCTTGTGTCTACTGTTATGAAGAAGATTCTGTAGGAGTGTTCAGCTGGGTGAGTTTGGTCAGCTAAGAACAAAGAATGTTGGATGTCATGCTGGATGTTATGACATCAAGTGTATGACATCTGCACGCGTGTTTTAGTTTTCTGGTATTTTACCTGATATATCTCAAGATAGAATTCAGGAAACCTATTATGGCTCCTTAGTTATCTCAGGCGAGATTCTAGTCAGGGCTAGGCATAACATGAAACAGTTGTGACCTAATTTGATAGCACCTTGAATTATGGAAAGTGGTTTAACTTGGTTAAACCTAATGTTTGTTACTTTTGACCAGCTCAAGCCCAGTCTGTAGTACTATTTAAGGAGGAGCAAAAGCAAGGGAAGTCAAGCACTCACATCAAGAACAACTAGAGTGAAAAATAAAGGTTTAGGGTTTGCGAGTCCCATGTGTGTGTCCTTGTAAGTCACCCTTTGTATATTTTGATACATTGTGGTAGACATATTTGTGAGTGAAGAGTTATGTTCTTCACATATATTTGTGTACTTAGGATACTTGTATACCAAGCAATTATCTGGAGTGAAACGCTCTAAAGAGTAGCCTACGGGAGATAGATATATCTTTTCTATCTTCTTAATAACAAGCACAGAAGCAGGAAAGCTAGCCACCCCGATTCCTTCCGATCTCTATCTCTTCATTGCTATGGTACTCTTTGTAGTATGTCACTTTCTATACCTGAGCCACTTTACTAACCCTTAGCTTGTGTTCGATACCTCACGCCTTCACTTAATCCAAAAGCTTGGCTTGCTTCGTGTTCCAACTCAGCGATATGAATACCATAGTTAGCAATAACTTCCCCTTCTCCTAATCCCTTTATCCCCTCTCCCAATCCCTTCTTTCAGTTACGAATCTTCTAAAATATTAGAAAATAAGAAAACATTAATTTCTGTATCTGTATACAGAAACAGTATTGAATTAAACCCTTGTCTTTCCATAGATTTTTATTCCTTTTTAAATTAAAATATTATATAATGAATAGTCATTGTTTTTTATCGAACAGTTATCAAATTTAATTTTAATTCGTAGATTTCGACTTTTTTATTGATCACTCCTAATAGATATTAAACACAACTCTGCACAAATCGAATTGATATAGAAAGTATCCACTGATTGCTGCTACTTCTGTTATCGCTGCTGGGTTGGCCGTCGGGCTTGCTTCTATTGGACCTGGAGTTGGTCAAGGCACTTTCATATTCTTTTTGGAATCAAAAATAAAATAGATATATAGATCTACTCATAAAAAAACTATGTCACTTCCTTCCCCAGCGTTCAGTGGAACGTGAGGCACTATTCCCACAGCAGCTGGTTGGATTCTCCAACATTGGCAAATGAACCCCATTCAAGTTCCATCCCAACTGTCTCATCTTGAGTCCGACAACTGGAGCAAGAACCAAGGATGACACGTGCTTTCCTAAATCCATTTCACCGGGTGTTCACTCAAACTCCTTAATCATTGAATCCGGATCGAAAGGTGACTCCCCTAAGGCCTAAGGCTTAATCAGGTAAGACTTATTCCTTCTCCCCTTTCATGCTCTAAGCGGTGAAGCCATGTGCTCAAAGCAAAATAAGATTTCTTTCACAAAGAAAAGCTGCTTGAAACTGTCCTGGAATCCCTACTCGCCCATGTCGGGATTCAACCTAAGAAGAAAGAACTTCTTTAGGCCAAGCACAACTGAGTCTGTGTCCGTGTAGTAGCAGTCCTCTCTTGAGATATAAGGTTACATATATATCCTAGCTAAGGGTCAATGGTGACTCCGCCGTGGGAATAGCCGCTTCTTTCTTGATAGAGGGGCTTCCATTCACCAGTGTTCATTGTGTCACTCAAAGCTTTTAAGCAAGAGTGTATTGTCCTTGATTGAAGCTGTTAAGCAAAGTCAAGTATTGTGACTTTGAAGAGTGTCTTCTAAAGTCTGTTTTTGTATTGAATTGTTTATCACTGTGGTGATTGAGGGGGAGTGAGCGGGGTATCTTGTCTAGTGGATTCTAGGAAGAAATTGCATTGGGTAGAGATTAAGTGAGGAGTTGTAGACGGTGGATTTTACCTCTGAATTGATTCTGCTAATAGTAGATTTCCTTCCTGGCTTGGTTGCCCCCATATGTGGGTGAGGTTGCACAAAACTGGGTAAACAATTCATTGTGTTATTTTTCTTTTAGCATTTACATTTCTGGACAATTTAATTGGTTAGACAAATAGTCTGTCTGTCTGCTGATGTTAGAATAGACGCCGTGACATTGGTCATGACATTGGTACAATTTAAAGTAATTTAAATTGGTCAATTGTGGTCTGTCCTCATCCTTGTTTGAGCAGAGATCAATGTTCTTTGCATCTCTTAGGACATATGAGATCTGCATACCAGATTTCAAGTATGTTGACAACAGATGGCAGTGGAGCTTCTTTTCCATCTTTTATTGTGGTTGCACCATATTTGTACAGAATATGGAGTTAAGGAGAAGTGTGTGTTCACTCCTGCTGATGAAGGATTCCATGTATCTGCTGCTGTGCCCTCTAATATAGAAGCCTCAATGACCTGTTGAATGCTCTGGCAGCTTGTGTGGGGCTTGCTGAAGATGTTCTTTTGATGGTTTTGCTGCATATTTTTCTGATGGAAGAACTCTGATATCAACAATTCTAAAAGCTCTAGTCATTCCAATGTCGGGAGCAATGGGATGAAGAGAGCTGGTTGTTGATATATGTCATTGCTGGCTTCATACTTGGATGATTGGTTTTATCATGTACCTTGAAGTCAATTTGAAGAGAAGAGCTCTTTCAGAAAGAGAGTTTGGTTCTCATGCTGTAAAGGGATTTCTGAAGATCTCTGGTGCTGACAGATGGTATAATAGGAGGTGATTTATTTTCACCATTCATCCTTTGCAAGAGCTCTATTAGCAAGACGAAGTCATAGGCAGGTTGAGTCAAGGGTGTCAGCCTTGATGTTTCAGCCTTGGTATTCCTGAAGTTGTGTGTATTTAAGATCAGTTGATATGTGTGGACTACACATGTATTTAATTGGTTATCCATGAAGTTCAAGATTGCATGAAGTTCAGAAAAGGATTTAAGATTCATTGCTATTTGAGATATTCTCAAATATTTAATGGATTATCCTTAGTTGATGATCAAGTTGTCTCATCATTTGTAGCTCAAGTATCAGGCCCTTGATCTGGTTGAGGATCTGATGTTCAACCAGATGTTGAGACATTCCATCAGCAGAGATTGTGCATAATTCTGTTGATTCAAGAAGTGAATAACTAGATAAAGGAGATATAGCTGATGATCTTGGTACTATACACATGTGTGGTAGGATCTGACTTTATTCTAGTAAGTTTCCTGGCAATAAGCTAAGACTAGAATGTAGTGCTGGTGGAAGTGCAGATGAAGACATTTTCTCTTGTATCAGTTTATTGGAGTGTAGCAGGTGTGTTCTAGTTTCTACTAGAAGCATCTGATATTCATCTAGAAAGTCTCCTGGAAAGATACTTGTCTAGAATATGGTGCTGGTGGTAGCAATGCTTGGGTCAGTTTATTTCTGATCTAAGTGCATAGGAGCATGTGACCTTGCTCATCTTGGAGGTCAAGGATAAGTGGCAGTTATCTCTGACTTTCTAAAGAAGTCTCTACTTAAGGAAAGCGAGATTCCTTTTGTAAAGATTTGTGTGATCCTTCCTCTCTGAAGAATCAAGCTTTGGGATGTTTGGTTTTTGTAAAGAGGAGTTGTATGAAGCAAATGCACTTCAAAGGGATTTGTTGTGTTACAATAAAGCAGAATACAGGCTGTCTACTCAAACTTGCTATCAGTAATCAAGTCTATGTGAGCATGGAACTCTTGATGAGCTTCCTCTAAATGGCATAATGAAGGACTAAATTCACAGCAGGACGTCTTATCAGATGTTGTGACATCAAGCAAACTTCAGGGCATCAATTTATTTTGTGGCACATCATTGTAAGATAGGCTGATCTTCTCATGCAGTCTACAGGAGCTGTGTGAAAAAGTAGATGTTACAGGACCAAGTCTTGGTGTATCCAAGTTGCCTTGGAGCATGTAGGATATGAAGATCAAGCTTGCTTAGATGTTCTAGAGCTCTGAAAGAAGCTGAGTTAACCAAACTGTGGCATTTGGTTGATCTCTAATGTGATTCCAAGCAGAGAGCTTTGAACTAATTACTCTTGTGCAGAAGGGTAGTTGGTTGATGATCAAAGGAGGGTCTGGTTCTGTTCACATATTGGTGCTTGTGGTAGAAGCCCTAAGTTATTTATGGAAGATTACCTTCTTTTGGAGAGGTATTTGATCAAGCTGGTGGAGCTGTGTTCTCTGAAGATCTTCAGTTGGAGTACTAGGGAGTAGTAAGTCCAATTGTGGGCATATAAAGAACCAGGGGATGATGTGTCTGTGATATGTATCATCTGGTTTGGTTCTACTTGGAGAAGGACTTGAAGATCTGGTGTGGAACTTATGATTCACAGTCTGACTAAGAATTACTCTATCTTGTCATACGGGAGAATGATGAGGTAAAGGGACTGTCTTGGAGTATGATGTGAGAGTATTGTACAAGACTAGAGTGGCTCATTGCATGAAAGTCTGGACTTATGAGTGAATATTCACCAGTTAAACCAGAAATGTTCTTACTTATCATATGGGAGAATGATGAAGAAAGAATGTCTTGGATTATGAGGTGTTTATCTTGTTCAGGCCAGAAGTCTTGTGGAGGAGTGGTAACTCTAGAAAGAAGTGGAGCAGTTTGGTACCTTCTCACTATATGAGCATGACGTTGGTCTTGAGATATACTGTGGTGAGCTTGGAGCAGCTTTTATAGAAGATAGGGGGAGAATTTATGTTTGATGGATGTACTAGTTGCTTGTAGTTCAAGCAGTAAGTGAATGCGTTTAGCAGGTGTGTTGAACAAAGAGTGAGCTCTTGAAGACATGAAGATGAGTCTTATGTTTTCCATTCACGTGCTTCTGGAAAAAGAGCACTAGTTATCCTTGATATGGGGAGTCATACTTCTAGGATCTGTTGCTGCAATAGTACAGTTTCAAGATTTTTTGCGGTCTCAAGCAAGTTGTGATTGTATGCCTCTATGAGGATGGAATGTCATACCAGATGCTGTGACATTGTGTTACTGCTCTAGCTCATGGTGAACCTGACAGTGTTTTGTTCTGTCATTGGGTATCAATGGATCAAGTCACGTATTTGGGCCTCTATCCAAGTGTTTTACCTTGTATGACTGGTGAAGATGAAGATTAAGACACCATCAGCTTTGATTTTGTGCATATGGAAGCCAAGGAAACCTTTCTAGGACTTTCACCCTAACATCTTAGAGAAATTTCTAGCTGAATCTGGGTGATCTTTTAGAGAGTTATGTTTATCATGTGACTACCTCTCCTATAAGGTTTGGTTCTAGTGTGGTTTGTGAAACAAGGGATGTAAATTTGCATGTGCTTCTAGCGTGTGAATATGAAGATGTTGAAGTAAGTCTTCATGTGTATGGGCTCTCTTTTTTAGGGGGTGTACTGAGTGTGCATGATAGGGGGAGCTGCGTACCTGTCTGATGTGTAGCTGCATTACAGTAACTTGTACAAAGTTTGCTGATTCAAAGGAAATCTTGTGTTCCTGATCCTCTAGTGAGGTTGGAATGACATTGTGATGTCTATTGTACCTTTCTACCTTCACAAGGTGTCTATGGGGTAAAGCTACATGAGAGTTTTTTTTTCTCTATGATAATCTGGTGTTTGTGATGACCTGTTAAGCTGCTGTTGTTGTGCCTTCTGAGATCTTCATGTGAAAATGATAAGTCATATGTTTGGTGTCTCAAGAACCAAAGATGTATTCTCAAGGAGGTATGGTATCTGGATTTGTACTAGTCAGGATTGAGCTTGATGTGTTTGAGTGTGTTCAACAGGGGGGATTAAGGCTCTGTCCATGAATTGTTGTTGCAGTGGTGCAGTCCTTATATTGTTGGAGGATCAAGCAGTTTGTGCATCTCTTGGGAGATTGTGAGATGACTGCATATGTATGTACATTTACTCCAATGTTTGTCAATTTTTGACTAAACCAAGGGGGAGTAAAGTGTTGGTATCTACTATACCTATCTACTACTAAGCAAAGTGCAGATTGTGTAGTTGCTTACTAAATGCAACTATTAAGGGGGAGCATGATAGTGTGTGAGGCTGGAAAAACTACTGTTGCTGCCCTGGTAAGGTTCTTTGATTGTTTTAGCCAAAATTTGCAAAAGGGGGAGATTGTTAGTTCCATGATTGTCCATGGTACTATGAGTGGCTAAATTTTGGTAAAACATGATTCTGCAGTGATGTCAAGCTGAATGTTATGACATCCATCTGCTGTCATGATAGTACTGTTGTCATGTGTTTCAAACATGATGTCATTACCAATGTCATGACATCGCTGTCTGGTGCAGTAGGACCTGATGATAGTACTGCTGTCATGTATTTTAAACAGGATGTCAATACCAATGTCATGACATCGTTGTCTAGTATAACATGTACTTCTGTTTTATATCACTTGACATAAGTGGTTTGGTTTGATGAGATCATGTTGGATATATCTCATCAAGTGTGTCCAAGTCAAAGATATTCACAACATGAAGATGCAGATTTAATTGGTATTCATAAAAAGGATCTTTGAGACTTTTTAGGAAACTATAATATGCTTTGTCTACTGTTATGAAGAAGATTCTGCAGGAGTGTTTAGTAGAGTGAGCTTGGTCAGCTAAGAACAAAGTATGTTGGATGTCATGTTGGATGTTATGACATCAAGCGTATGACATCTGCGTGCGTGTTTTAGTTTTCTGGTATTTTATCTGATATATCTCAGGCTAGAATTCAGGAAACCTATTATGGCTCCTTAGTTATCTCAAGCGAGATTCTAGTCAGGACTGGGCATAACATGAAGCAGTTGTGACCTAATTTGACAGCACCTTGAATTATGGAAAGTGGTTTAACTTGGTTAAACCTAATGTTTGTTACTTTTGTCCAGCCCAAGCCCAGTCCGCAGTAATATTTAAGGAGGAGCAGAAGCAAGGGAAATCAAGTACTTACATCAAGAATAACTAGAGTGAAAAATAAAGGTTTAGGGTTTGAGAGTCTCGTGTGTGTGTCCTTGTAAGTCACCCTTTGTATCTTTTGATACATTGTGGTAGACATATTTGTGAGTGAAAAGTTATGTTCTTCATGTATATTTGTGTGTCTTAAGATACTTGTATACCAAGCAATTATCTGATGCATTATTGCTTTGGTTTAGTGTGTATGAACTGTTGGGTCCATTGTGTCACTCAAAGCTTTAAAGTAAGAGTGTATTGTCGTTGATTGAACCTGTTAAGCAAAATCAAGTATTGTAACTTTGAAGAGTGTCTTCTAAAGTCTGTTTTTGTATTGAATTGTTTATCATTGTGGTGATTGAGAGGGAGTGAGCGGGGTCTCTTATCTAGTGGATTCTAGGCAGAAATTGCATTGGGTAAAGATTAAGTGAGGAGTTGTAAATGGGGGAGTTTAGCTCTGAATTAATTATGCTAATAGTGGATTTCCTTCCGAGCTTGGTAGCCCCCAGATGTAGGTGAGGTTGCACTGAACTGGGTAAACAATTCATTGTGTTATTTATCTTTCAGCATTTACAATTCTGCATAATTTAAATGGTTAGATAAATAGTTTGTCTGTCTGCTGATGTTACAACAGACGTCATGACATTGGTCATGACATTGGTACAATTTAAAGTAATTTAAATTGGTCATGTGTGGTCTGTCCTCCTCCTTGTTTGAGCAGAGATCAATGTTCTTTGCATCTCTTAGGTCATATGAGATCTGTATACCAGAATTTCAATTGGTATCAGAGTAGGCATCCTGTCTGTTCTGGATGAGTTCTTGGGAGATACTTTCTGGTGGTTTAAACAAGGAGAAGTTGTAGCTGATTTGCTGATCTTGCTAAATGTTTGAGATACTGCTTATGGAGTTAAGGAGAAGTGTGTGTTCACTCCTGCTGATGAAGGATTCCGTGTATTTGCTGTTGTTCCCTCTGATATAGAAGCCCCAATGACTTGTTGAATGCTCTGGCAGCTTGTGTAGGGCTTGCTGAAAATGTTCTTTTGATGGTTCCGCTGCATATTTTTCTGATGGAAGAACTCTGATATCAACAATTCTAAAAGCTCTAGTCATTCCAACGTCGGGAGCAATGGGATGAAGAGAGCTGGTTGTTGATTTATGTCATTGCTGGCTTCATACTTGGATGATTGGTTTTATCATGTACCTTGAAGTCAATTTGAAGAGAAGGGCTCTTTCAGAAAGATAGTTTGATGCTCATGCTGTAAATGGATTTCTGAAGATCTCTGGTGCTGACAGATGGTATAATAAGAGGTGATTTATTTTCACCATTCATGCTTTGCAAGAGCTCTATTAGCAAGAGCAAGTCATAGGCAGGTTGAGTCAAGTGTCTCAGCCTTGATGTTTCAGCCTTGGTATTCCTGAAGTTGTGTGGATATAAGATCAGTTGATATGTGTGGACCACACACGTATTTAATTGGTTATCCATGAAGTTCAAGTTTGCATGAAGTTCAGATAAGGATTTAAGATTCATTTCTATTTGATTTCTCAAATATTTAATGGATAATCCTTAGTTGATGATCAAGTTGTCTCATGATTTGTAGCTCAAGTATCAGGCCCTTGATCTGGTTGAGGATCTGATGTTCAACCAGATGTTGAGACATTCCATCAACAGAGATTGTGCAGAATTCTGTTGATTCAAGAAGTGAATCACTAGATAAAGGAGATATAGTTGATTATCTTGGTACCATACACATGTGTGGTAGGATCTGACTTTATTCTAGTAAGTTACCTAGCAAGAAACTAAGACTAGAATGTAGTGCTGGTGGAAGTGCAGATGAATACATTTTCTCTTGGATCAGTTTATAGGAGTGCAGCAGGTGTGTTCTAGTCTCTACTAGAAGCATCTGATATTCATCTTGAAAGTCTCTTGGCAAGAAACTTGTCTAGAATATGGTGCTGGTGATAACAATGCTTGGGTCAGTTTATTTCTGATCTAAGTGCATAGGAGCATGTGACCTTGCTCATCTTGGAGGTCAAGGATAAGTGGCAGTTATCTCTGACTTTCTAAAGAAGTCTCTACTTAAGGAAAGCGAGATTCCTTTTGTAAAGTGTTGTGTGATCCTTCCTCTCTTAAGAATCAAGCTTTGGAATGTTTGGTTTTTGTAAAGAGGAGTTGTATGAAGCAAATGCACTTCAAAGGGATTTGTTGTGTTACAATAAAGCAGAATACAGGCTGTCTACTCAAACTTGCTATCAATAATCAAGTCTATGTGAGCATGGAACTCTTGATGAGCTTCCTCTAAATGGCATAATGAAGGACTGAGGATCCCCAGCAGAGTCGCCAGCTGCTGGGGATTGCCCAGGCAGCTTGGAAGAGAATCCAAGATAAGACTCGCTTAGAGAACCAGAGTCCCCAGCAGAGTCGCCAGTTGTCGCTTCCGCGAAAATAAGGTGCCGGCAAAACAGAAGAGTCGCCACCTTTCGTTATTTATCCCTCAGAACGGGAAAGGAAACGATCGGAGAAACCTGACGAATAGGTATAAGACAAGGTCGTCGCAACCGTTGTCTGGGTTCGGGAGTCGGTTACGCAAGGGGAAGGTATTAGCACCCCTCACGTCCATCGTACTCGACGGGATCCACGCTTGCTTGATTTGTCTAAAGGATGAAAAACAATCTATCTATGGCTACTAAGTCTAAACGGAAGGAAACTGACTCGATAGAGCGTCGCACTCTATGCCTACGTATTCTCATCAGAGAATGAGAAATCAGAGTCTACGTAGTTCGGGAAACTACGGGGAAGTTTGCTCGCCAAGACGTCGCGTCTTGTGCCTACGTATTCTTGTCAGAGAAATCAGAGCATGACGTAGTTCAGGCTAACTACGGCTAGACAGGGGTGTTCTCGATCACACAGGAGTGAGAGAAAGGATTGACGATACTAGCGTACGCATTCTAGCAGTTAGGTGTACGCTGCTCGACCATTGGAGACTTAGGCGTTACCTGTTTGCGGTAGAACGGTCGTAGTATGTCAAGCTTAAAGTGTCGCTTCCGCGAAAATAAGGTGTCGGCAAAACAGAAGAGTCGCCACCTTTCGTTATTTATCCCTCAGAGCGGGAAAGGAAACGATCGGGAGTCGGTTATGCAAGGGGAAGGTATTAGCACCCCTCACGTCCGTCGTACTCGACGGGATCCACGCTTGTTGTGTTTACTGGACGGGTTGGTTGTATCTATCTACCTATCAAGGCTGGCTTAAAAAGAAAAGAAAATGACTCGGCAAAGCGTCGCACTTTATGCCTACGTATTCTCATCAGAGAATGAGAAATCAGAGTCAACGTAGTTCGACCTACGACGGGTTACGGGGAAGGTGGCTCGCCAATACATCAGTATTGTGCCTACGTACTCTCAACAGGCTTGAGAGATCAGAGCTTACGTAGTTCGGGTTAATATGGATTACGGGGATTCAGATTCATCTGTTTTATCGAGTAGGGTTAAACAGTAGTTCCAGCAGTTAGGGACAAAGCCTGTTTGCGGTGGCGCTGAAGTTTAACGACACTCTTTTCTTCAGAAAAGCTTTCCTTTGAATTATGGGCCCACGGGGCAAAAAGGTTTGAATTTTGTTTTCTGTCTTTTACGGAAGAACTGTCTTTTATTGTGTTTGCAATTTCAATCGCACTAAAGACTATGACCTGAGAGTGAATGCGTCGCATGTCACCCAAAGGGTGCCATACTAAACATCCAGATTGTTGAAAAGAAGCTCTCCAACAATCCTTTCTCAGATAGCTTAAGGCTCGTAACGTACGAAAGAAATCATTCATGATTACTGTATCTTAAGCTGTTTTGAGATGAGAAGAGAAGGGCTCAACTAACGGGGAGACTATCAAGTCCTAATGTTGTCATGCCAAGGATTCATCCTATGGTTGAGGTTTGCAACAGGGAACTCCTAGAAGTTATCATGCATAGGTTTCAACCTAAAGTTCTATCATCACTTCCTTATCAAAGGAAGTGAGACTCCTATGGGATCATATCAATGATAAACAGAAACAGATAAAGCATCAGCTTAAACAGCAAACAGTAAACGACTGTAAAATGCATGCAATGCAAGTGAGGGAGGAAATGTGTGTGGGGCAGCAGCCCCACAAGCTCATCTCAACCTCAAGCCAGATATGAATAACAGTAATCATACAGAAGAAATAACATGCTATCAAGCAAGATATAATAACTGCAATCATACAGAAGAAATAACATGCTATCAAGCAAGATAATAACTGCAATCATACAGAAGAAATAAAATGCTATCAAGCAAGCACAAACCACACGGGCAAGGGAGCTGGGCTCTACCGAATACCCGCAAGCAAAGCCATACAGTAAAAATACAAGCAGAGGGAGAAACTCAACCTCTAGTGCAATCATGCTCCTAGCTTACATTATCCTAGATATGAACTTATTCTAATGCATCAAGCAAGTCAAACAAGGCACATCAACACAGAAAAGAAAACAGACAAGAAAGGAAACAGATCAACAACTCCCTCTTTCCATTCCAAGCTTCAGCTCTTCTGACAACAATCCAGTCTTCCGACTTCAACCACCCTTTAAGGCTATCATCCTCCATGACAAGCATCAACTTACTCCTCCAAGGTTTCAATCCATCAAACATAAGTATCAACTTGTTCTCTCTTCTCCAAGCTCCAGCTCTAAGTGGACTCCACCTTCAGGCTTCACCCCTAACTGCAAGTATCAACTTGATTCCTTTAGGCTCTCAATGCATCAATGCACAAGTATCATCTTGTTTCTTCAAGCTTCAGCCTTCAATCTCAGCTTGAATCCTCTTCATAAGTATCAACTTAGTCTTCAAGCTTCTACTCTCTCTGCTTTACCAGTATCAACTTGGTCTTCTTCTCCTACAAGCTTCAACTTCTCAGAGTAGTCTTCAATCACCTGGAAGTGTCAACTTCATCTTTCAATTCTTAAGCCTCAGCTCTACACTCAATCTCAATTGGATCTTCTTCACAAGTATCAACTTGTTCTTCTTGCTCTTCAAGCTTCAGTTGCAATGGCAATGCTCAAGGAATCATCCTCTTCCACACTCTTCAGTGAAGTCCTCATCTTTAAACTCAAGTCCAACATCTCTCAAGATACCCAAACCAGAAGACAATTGATTTAACAGAATGAGTGGAAATGATAAACAGCTTATTGACAACCAAAGGAAGCCTGTAAGGGTTCATCATTATGAGAGACTGGTTCCCTCAAAGTTCTACTTCCCAGATAAAGCCACTCATCCCTCCAAAGGAGAGATTTGAATATCTTAGAAGGACTTTTAGTCATTGGGAGGAATGGAAGCACAAGATGCTTTCCATATTTGTGAAAGAAGTCATTCTAATTATAAGGCTCTCCCTATGTCTCCTACCTCCTAAATCTTCATCAGACACCTTCAGGCACAAGCAATTCCAAGCTCCAAGCAACTTCAAGCAACTTCACCTTGTCTTCAACTTGTCTTCAATCTCAACCAAAGGCAAACAAAGCAAAACCCTAATCTAAGGGGACTAAAGAAGTTAATCTAGTTGAGTTAGCAAGTTAGGATCACCTAAAACCTAGTACTAAAGTTAATCCTAACTAAAATACTAAAACCAATTGTAAAATCCTACAAAAATAACTATGGGAACCTAGGTCAATCATGACTCTATCATATTAATTCCAGAAATCAAATCATCAAATAAGACCTAGAAATAAATTCTACACTACAAGGTACTAAACCTAAACCCTAAAAGGAAGCACCTAAAGCTCAATCTAGAAAACACACCTATTTTCATCACAAAAATGTGATAAAAATGCTATGGGAGCATACATGTCTAAACTAATCACACACAAAAAATCAGGATCAAAATCATCACCACATGATCACACAAAATTCCACAAAATTAAGTATCAAACATAACCATTTTAATATCAATTAAAATATGAAAAATCCCATAAAATCAGAAAATGCATGAACTAAAAATATTTTTTATCTAAAAAATACTAGACTCAATCATGAGTATAATGCAAAAAGAATGGGATTAATTGGATCATTTTTCAATTTTATATGATTTAATCAATAACCATGTATAAAATGAAAAAAATGAAGAAAATCAAACAAAAATAACCAAACGCGTGGTGTGGATAGTAATGAAAATCAGTTCATTTGGGAGATTGGGCCATGAGGGGGGTGTCAGTAGAAAAGCGCCTAAGCCCATATCACAATCAGAAATCAATATGGAAAATAGAAAGAAAAAGAAAAAGCCACGGTGCAATAAGCAAGAGAATTCAGTTCAACTTGCAATGGGCCATCAATTGGGGGTGGCGATAGTTGTTTCAGACTTAAGCCCAATACCACCGTTTAAATGAAACGGTGCATTTCAATGCTTCTGAACCCTTCACAATCTGAGATTAAAATCGGGCCGTGAGATCTTGTTTTGGTCAATGGTCGTACGCGGATCCAAGGGCTAGGACTTCATCTCCTACCTCTAGCCATGAAAATGGAGGGAAGCATCCATTGTAGCAGAGTTCAAACATCAACCTCCTCCTCACTCGGGCTCCCTCAAATCTCCATCAAAATTCAAGATCTAAAACCCTAAATCACTCTAAATCTCTCCCTGAGTCTAACCCTAGCCTCAGAATTCATTGAATCAACCTCTAACCTAAAACACGATCAAGAATCAAAATTATGCTCAGACCTCGATTATCACCATTCTTCAAATTGTTTGGTCTAAAATGTTCACCACATTACCCTGATCAGTTCTTGCTATAACACTCACATTATCTCTCAATATCCAACAAGTTCTTGATCCAAACAGAAAATGTGTCACCTCATTGATCATCACGAAATCCTCTCTAAGTTTCCAGAAACGATCTCCTAACCACATACTATCAATCTAACCTAACAAATTGAGGTAATTCTTCTTAAATTAAGGTGAGGGATGAAAGTTACCAACCTATGAATTCTTGAGTAACAGATGTAGCAATTCTTCAATTCAACCCTTCTACTGCTCCAAAATCATTCAATGCACCAAGTTCTTGCTTCTGTATGCAAGAGAATTGATGGAAAATGCCTGGAACTCCAAATCCGATGGTGACTTGCAGGTGCTGAAACTTAAATGCAAGAACACGATCCTTCAAGGCTTTGGCTATGGAATTGATCTGGAATCATTCAGTATCCTCAATAGAAGTTGTTGAGATCAAAAGAGAGATCAAAAATGGTGTAGAATGCAGAAACTGATTTCAATTTGCAATGAACAATGTGAAGTTGCAAACTCTCTTCTCTCCCTCAATTCTCACCAACCTTGCACTTGAACCCCTTCTAATCAATATATAGATGATGTTGGACCTCTCTAGAACCTTCTGGAATCATCCAAGGAGATGTTGAATTTCTCATGTCATCAAAATACCATCTCATGCCATGCTCACCCCAATTCTGGTTTCACTTGTTGCAGCTGCTTGTTATGATCCCAAAATCTCTCCACATGAGATATTAGATGTGTTACCATGCCTTGGAAGCTTGTGTATTGATCTCTCATGTGTTTTGCAAATGTTACTTAATGTGCAAGTAACTACTTTTCAAAGCAAGTCCACAAATTAGACCTCAAATCAAAATTGTGGCTAAACCAATGTTCTTAAAATGTTTTTTAGAGTCAAAATGATATATTACATGCCATGGTTTGGATGTGTAGGTCAAAAATATCAATTTCTAACTTTGGTTTATTTAACTTATACCCTTATTTTAGGTCATTTTTGCAACTTTGAGATACAAGCCCTTCCAACAACTCATGACCTATTTAATACCCTTAAAACATCATTTTGGACAAGTTTGATGTTGAACATTTTCCCATTTGAAGCTTGGAAATAGGAGTTATGGCCTTATGATTGAAATGACCTGTAATCTCCAAATGACCAAAATGCCCTTGACTTGTCAAAGCCATAACTTGAGTTCTACAAGTCCTATCAAGGACTTCTAGTACTCTATAGAAAGTTAAGAGAATAAGGAACAACATTAATGTTGACCAAAAGTTCATAGGAATCATCCTTCTTGGGCAAAAGTTTGATGCAAGTTGGGTAACTTTCAAGCCCCTAGATTCACACACCTCAGATGACCTGTAACTTGTCAAAGCCATAACTTGAGTTCTACAAATCCTATCAAGGACTTATAGTACTCAAATTAAAGCTAAGAGCATGCTCTACAACATTCATGTTGGTGGTAAGATGAGATGACAATCACATCTTGAGCTAAACTGCCTTGAAGATAAGGGTCAAACTAGGGGATTTTACACTGTCAAGCGTTAGAAACCCTAGCTTGAAACTTCTCAAACTCTTCAATCATGATGAGTTGACCTTGGAATCATCCTTATAACATCTCAATGTATCAATCCATGATCACATGGCCTTTGAATTAGGTCTCACCCTTGTTCAAATCATCAGTTGACCTAGGGTTGACCCAGTCAAACCCTAATTGCATCAATCATGGCTGAGTCTTCTTAATCTTGCATAATGACCTATCTAGGCTTCAAGGTGATCTTCAAACCTTCTCATGAGCTCTCTCAAGACCTCAAGTCCATCTCCATGGTTTCAGAATCATCTGATGGCTCCCCTCCACTCTCAAGTTAGGAGGCCTACACCCTTGGTTTCAACCACTCTCTCTGAGGATCTTTTAACTTCTCTGACAAGGATATCAACCCTTGAACACTTGAATAACCTTCTTAGCTAGCTTCAAAGTCTTGTGTAGCCTTGGATTGGTAATCATACCTCTTGATCTCCTGCACACATGTCAATGAAATGCAAATGATAATGCTAATGTGCATGAAATGAAACATAAGCTAGGTAAAGAAATGTTGGGCAAATTTTAGGGTGCAACAGCTGCCCCTATTCAAACGGCTTAGACCTGACTGGGTGAGAAGTGAACGACTCTCAAACAATCAAGGTAAAAGACGGTTGAATACCAACAAACCCGGAAATTCGCCAACTGCACAAGTACACGGTACTCTGATGGGAACAAATCTTCGGAAACTGAAATATTAGCTGTCCGGCAACTAGCTGGGGAATTGGTCACACGGTAATCGGTGATACATGGTCAATCATGCCGTCAGGCATCAGGATTCCTCGGGACTCATCAGATTAACCATCAAGTTAATCACGCCATCGGGCATTCGAAGAAACCTTCGGGCGTCAGCCGGACTTCATCACTAAGTCGAGAATGGAATTCTCAGTCAATCATGAACCAATTGGGGATATCCAAATTTCTACCATCAGGAACTCCGCATCGGCTGGGAGAACTGCTTCGTTAAGACGGTTAGACTTCAATCATCAAGTCTTCAGGGGAAGTTTCAACTTTGCTGTTCAGAAACCTGCTGGGGATGACGCATCTTCGCTGGGGATTCTGGAGAACTATCAAGTAACTCTGCTTCGGGGATCCAGAAATCATTCTGGGTGAATCAACTCTGCTGAGGACTTCAAGAATCATCTTGGACAAATAACTCCGTCGGGGACTTCAAGAATCATCCTGGACCGATAACTCTGCTGGCGATTTCAAGAATCATCCCGAGCAATCACTCTGCCGGGGACTTCAAGAATCATCCTGAGCAACCCTCTCTGGCGACTTCCCAGGGGATTTTAAGAATCATCTTAAGAAAACAACTTCCGCTGGAGAATTCAAGAATTATCTTGGGCAAACGACTTTCACTGGAGAATTCAAGAATCATCTTGGGCAAACGAATTTCGCTGGAGAATTCAAGAATCATCTTGGGAAAACGAATTTCGCTGGAGAATTCAAGAATCATCTTGGGCAAACGACTCTGCGGAGGAACACCTGCAAAAAGAGAACGGTAACAACCTAGCTCATGTTTCATATGCATATGTGTCGCTTCCGCGAAAATAAGGTGTCGGCAAAACAGAAGAGTCGCCACCTTTCGTTATTTATCCCTCGGAGCGGGAAAGGAAACGATCAGAAAAACCTGACGAAAAGGGTAAGACAAGGTCATCGCAACCGTTGTCTGGGTTCGGGAGTCAGTTACGCAAGGGGAAGGTATTAGCACCCCTCGCGTCCGTCGTACTCGACGGGATCCATGCTTGTTGGTTTGTCTACGGGTGAAAAACAATCTATCTACGGCTGCTAAATCTAAACGGAAAGAAACTGACTCGATAGAGCGTCACACTCTATGCCTACGTATTCTCATCAGAGAATGAGAAATCAGAATCAACGTAGTTCGGGAAACTACGGGGGAAAGTTTGCTCAGCAAGACGTCGCGTCTTAGGCCTAAGTATTCTCGTCAAAGAAATCAGAGCATGACGTAGTTCAGGGAACTACGGCTAGACAGGGTGTTCTCGGTCACACGGGGTGAGAGATTAAGTTGACGATACTAGCGTACGCATTCTAGCAGTTAGGTGGGCGCTGCTCGACCATTGGAGACTTAAGCGTACCTGTTTGCGGTAGAACGGACGTAGTATGTCGGGTTTAAAGGTATGGGAACCTACGGGAACTAGAACTACGGTCTGGTCTCAAATGCGCTCGGGCAAGAGAAAAGGATAACATCAGTCGTCAGCGGGAAAGTCTCGATCGCACGGCAGCGGGAGAACAAAAAGGTTAGTTGTTAGCGTGCTCGCTAGGATATCGCATCCTATGCCTACATATTCTCATCAGAGAAAATCAGAGCAGCTATAGTTCAGCCTAATACAGCTAAAACGGGGAAACGGGAAAAAGGGAAAAGGGTGCTCGCTAATACATCAGTATTGTGCCTACGTATTCTCATCAGAGAAATCAGAGCAGGACGTAGTTCAGGGAACTACGGCTAGACAGGGAAGCTTTGCTCGCCAAGACGTCGCGTCTTGTGCCTACGTATTCTCGTCAGAGAAATCAGAGCAGGACGTATTTCAGGACTACAGGGAAGCTTTGCTCGCCAAGACGTCGCGTCTTGTGCCTACGTATTCTCGTCAGAGAAATCAGAGCAGGACGTAGTTCGACGCGAAAATGAGTCTCGATTGCACGGGGGCAAGAGAAGGGGTCTCAATCGCACAGGGGCGAGAACAAAGAGGAAGCAGGCCTACGCCTAAACGGGAAGGAACTCGGGACACACACGCAAGAACCTAAGAAGAAACTCCTCAGCTGGCACTTCCTTTGTATCTGATGATGCAGCCCACAACACTCGCTGGTTGCCTGAAGATTTGAATACGACAATGATAATGAACGAAGCAGCTCCGGGGCTCCTGACGTACGCGCAAGCTCCATTCCAATCTTCTCCTCTCTGGATCTTGATGATGACGCTCGAACCAAGAACAATGTGACGCTTAGACCGTCATGGTTCGACTTATACGAGAAATCAAACTCTAAGAGGTAGCGTATTGATATCCGTGTCAAAGACCAGATGGAGAAATGATATCGAAAATCATTCTCCAATTGAATCGTGTCACACGGCCAGCCAACAATAAAATCGAAGATAAAATCAGATAAAAACGAAAATAGGAGAGAAAATAGGAGACAAATCCACTAACAAATGGAAATAAAATGCTACGGCAATTAAATTCTACTAGAAAATGTTCTAAAGAATTTAAAAGAAATGCGTATAGAAAAATAAAATCCTATATTATTCTATACTAAAAATCTATGATAATAGCTATATATTCTATAAAGAAAATAGAAAAACTATATTAAATCTATAATACCCTATAATATGCTAAAAAATAATAGAATATAAATTCTATAAAACTATGCATTAATGTCCTAGGAAAATAAAACTATAATCCTAAAAAAAATAGAAATATATCTATTACACTCATTCATCCAATACAAGGGAGAAATTAAAAATAAAAGGGGAGGGGGGTACAAACTGCAGAACCAGGGTGCATGCAGAAAAAAATACAGGGCCCGGCCCATAAAGGAATTCAGAAAATAAAAACAGGAGGGTTTATTGGTGAAAACGGAGGCTATGCTTCAGCAAAGATACAGGGCCCAGCCCAATAAACTCAAACACACCAAAACGGGGAGGGGGTTTAGAAGCAAAAACGGGGGTACGGCCAGAACGTTGGGCCCAACCCAACTACATGCGGGGAGGGGGGTGAAGAAAGTACAACGGAGGGTGAACCAGCAAACAGGACCAATGGGCCTATGAGCCCAATTCCCTTGACAACCATGCAAACTCTTCAGACAAACCCTAATCACTCTTCTCTCCTTCGAACACTGTTCACGCCGTCACCTTCTTCTCACCCTCTCTCTCGCGCAAGCTCCTCTTTCGCTCCCTCAATCTCTCTGAGATCAAACACATCCCAAAAACCTGTACAAGCAAACAAGATGACGAAGATGAGGATCCTTGAAGGTCTTTGAAGATCTTGGAGAAAAACCTTGACGAGCGATTGATTGCTGAAGTTCTTGAAGTCGAATTGGAGGATCTGGGCGAAGTTGTTCATTGAGCGTTCAACAACGATTCTGATGATGGGCGATGGAAGATCTTATGAAGATTTGGACGGATCTTGATGCGTTGATGAACGATCTGGAAACTTGGAAGTTGGATGAAGGTTCTATGGAGCAAAATCTGAAGAACCTAGTTGAAGATCCAGAGATTATTGAATGTTGAGCTCTTCGAATGAAGATTGAACGGATATTGTTGATGAAGTTTGACGAAGAACACAACGAAGATCTGCATGTTCTTGAGTAGTTCTGGGAATCGTTTGTCACACCCTCATTTTTGCCTTTAGCCTTTATACCCTACATTCGCCGTACCATACATCATTTTATTGCATATCGAGCATATGGGTACGGATTGGGTCGATTTGTCATTTTCCATTTTCAAATGAGATAACTTGTCTATCTTGGACTACATGGAAGAAAAGGTTCATCATCTAAAGTTTGATCTAAATTGGAAAGTCTACTCTTGTAGATTTCTTCAAAGAGAAGTTACTTGACAAAATATTAGGATATTCAAGATATATTCCTAATGACCATGAAATGCAAGGCATAATTCAAGATTGCTTCATCCAATTTTGTTTTAAATTCTTGATCAAGTGGAGTTCAATTTTGCAAAGCATGAGTCAAGATTACAAGTCCATAATTCAAGACTTCATCCATTTCAAGCTTAATGGTTCTAAGGAAATTCATCATGAATTCAAGATTAAAGGCAAGAATATTACAAAGAGAATTTTTATGACATTACAAGAATGTAATTTGTTGCAAGATTTTCAACTCTAAGTAATGTTTAGAAATTAATTTATTTCTAATACTTCATTCAAGTCTCTAGTCAAATTCATGTTATGGTAATACCACACCAAGTCTACATTATGTTTACAAACATCCAAGAAACATGCAAGGATTAAATCAAGATTGGAATGTTTTAAGACCAAGAATATGCATGTTTAATCATGACAAAACAGTCCCATGCAAGAGGTGACAAATTTCTTCATGTCACAAGATCACATGTCACAAGACCAAGGGAATAACATGTGACAATGCATCTAAATATCAGATTTCAAAATGCTGTCAAGAGGTAGTAGCTTTGACCAAGAGGAGCTGTCCAAACACAAACCAACAAAATGGGTGCAAGGCACAAGGTGCTGCAGAAAAACAGCATAGGCAAAGTGCAACAGCAAAAATGCAGCATAGCTCTTGCATGGAAATGGAAAGAAAGAGAGTGGCATGAGGAAAGGTGGTAAAAGACACCACTCCATGAAAAATCTGATATGTGGGGAGAAGTGAAAACCCTAGAGGAGCTGAGATAAGAGGAGGGGGCTGTAAACAAAAAAGGGATCACTCTTCATTCATTGAAGATACATTCTATACACATTTGCAAAACCAGAAAATAGAGAGAGCTAACAAAACCCTAAAAACCAGAAAAATAGGAAGCTTTGCAAACCAGAAAAAGAGAGTGATATAGAACCAAGAGGATCATTGAGAAACAAAACCTTCACAACATAGAGTGAAGAGGAGTGAAGTACTTTCAACCAAGACCAAGGAGGACTTGCAAGAAGGATAGAAAGCTCTTGGGTATCCATTTCCTCCAACCTTTCTTCCTTTATTTTTTTGCTATTTACATTCATTTTGTTTACTCATTTATGTATTGTTGTATTGTATGCTTCATGTAAGGTTCGAAAGGGACCAAGAAACTGTTCTTAAGAAACCACTGTTGCACCCTAAAATTTGACCAACAATTATTTACCCATCAAGTGTTTGAAGGTTGATACCTTCATCAGAAAGTTCAAGAGATCCTCAGAGGAATTGGTTGAAACCAAAGTGGTGTGTCTCATAACTTGAGAGTTGTGGTAGCTCCTCAGATGATTCTGAGACTTTGAAGAATAGACTTGAAGCTTTGAGAAAGCCTATGAGATGAATTGGAAGCCATCATGAAGCCCAGAGAGGTCATCATGCAAGAATTCAGAAGATTCAACCATGAATGGTAGAATTAGGGTTTTGACTGGGTCAACCCTAGGATAACTGAAGATTTGGAGAAGGTTAAGACCTAATCCAAGGGCCATGTGATCATGGAATGAGGTATTGAGATACTATAAAGATGATTCCTAGACCAACTCATCATGATTGAGGAGTTTGAGAAGTTTTGAGTTAGGGTTTCTGAGGATTGTCAGTGAAAAAACCCTAATTTGATCCCTATCTTCCAGGCAGTTTTAGCTTAAGATGTGATTGATATCTCATCTTCCCCACAACATGAATGTTGTAGAGCTTGTTCTTAGCTTTAATTTGAGTGGTAGAAGTCCTTGATAGGAGTTGCAGAGCTCAAGTTATGGTTTTGACAAATTACAGGTCAGCTGAGGTGTGTGAATCTGGGTCCTTGAAAGTCACCCAACTTGCAGACAACTTTTTCCCTAGTAGGATGATTCCTATGATCTCTTGGTCAACATGAATGTTGAATAGCATCTTCTTAGCTTTCTAGAGAGTACTATAAGTCCTTGATAGGATTTGTAGAACTCAACTTATGGTTTGAACAAGACAGGAGTATTTTGGTCATTTGGCAGTTATAGGTCATTTTAAGCAAAGGCCATATCTCCTATTTCCAAGCCTCAAATGAAAAAACTCAAAACATCAAAGTTGTTCAAAATGGCATTTTAAGCTTATAAAAGAGGTCATGAGTTATTGAAAAAGCTTGTAGCAAGGATTTTCATGATCGGGTAAAAATGACCTAAAAATGGCTTATAAGTTAAAAAGTTGAAATGGAATTTTGGTTTAGGAGATGTACAAATCCAAAATGGGTCATCCAATATGTCATTTTGACTCCAAACATTATTTTAAAAACAATGGTTCAAGTAGAATTTTGATTTGAGGTCTTAAAAGGGAGGTTGCTTTGTAATTTTCATTCTTGCATAATAAGGCAACTTGCAAATCTTCACATAAAGCAAAGGCAATGCTTGTTTTTCATCATATTCCTTCTCAATATCTCTTGTAAGGAGATTTTGGCACAAATTAAAGGCTTGGCACATGAGATATGAGATATACCACATATCACTTCAAGAGAAGTTCTAAAACTTTCTAGATGATTCCATAAGTTTCTAGATGAATCTAGACTCTTCTTTGGATTGCTATAAGAAGAGTAGATCACCATGAGAAAAAGGTTGGTGATGGTTGTTGGTGATTGGTGAGGTTAGAGTGCAAAAGAGTGAAATTCTTCCATTTGCAATTCCATAACAAACTTCCATTCTCTTCCATTTTCATTCTTCTCTTCTCCACAAACCTTTCATTCTGATCATGATGAACAAGGGCATACCAAATTAGAGGTGGATCCATGGAGTTTTGAAGGTGCAAGATCAAAGTTGCAAGAAAATCAAATTGATTTCAAACTCAAGATTCAAGCAATATACATCAAAGTTTATGCATACAGAACTCAGAGCAATCATCAAGGATCAATATTGGAGAGTAGCAAGCATTGAAGTGAGGTGCAAGTGCCACTACCATTATCAATTTGCAGGTTTGCAAACTCACTCGAGTCTCTCTATTTATGCACTTTTAGGTCATGTGGTTAGGATAAGATTGATTAGCAACCATTAGGGATGAATCCTGGCAAGTTTGAGCTAATTCCATGAAGGTTGGTAGCAGATCATCATTTCTTGCAAGATTAAGAACCAGCTGTATAGTAAGTTTCAATTGGTATGTGATAGTATAGAATGATGAGGGTAACCTAAGGAACAAGTTTAGATCATTGGATTTGAGTTTGGTTAAGGTTGATCACAGAGAATTATGGTTGAACCCTAATCTTCACGCATTCTGTTTGGACGATACAAGGCATTTCAGAGAAAGTTATGAGCATGGCTGTGTTCCTGGGAATGAGTAGAATAGTTTTGGCTTTGGAATTATTTGATTTCATGGCCAAACGAAGGAGAACGAGTAAGGTGAAGATCCCTGCATGGAGGGAGGGTTTTCTGAAACCCTAGGTTGAGTTGGAGAAGACGGGTTCTCTACCGTCAGATCGTTCTGGCTGCATTGACTAAGCAAGCTCATCGCACGGCCACGATTCAAACAGAAAACGGAGGGAAGGGCTTAAACCAAAACGCAGCGTTTAAATTAAACGGTGACCATGGTCCTGATCCAGGCATTGCTACACGCACCCTCCAACCAAAGCCCAACTGAAAATGAACTGGAGAAGCATGCTATTTGCACCGTTGGTTTTTTCAATTTCCTTTAATTTTTCAAGTGATTTTCTGAGCGCATGTGGGCCTATCTCAATTTAATATCTGCACCCCCCAGGTTCTCAGCCCAATCATAAAACAACTAGAGCGCCTTGCTCTTGACACCCCCTCCCCCCCATTTATTTTATTTTCTTATTTCAATTTCTTTTAATTCTCTTGCATTTTTATAAAATCCATATAAAATAGAAAACTAAATATTTTTCACTTCTTGTTTTTTTCACATGTTCACAATCATGTCTAGAAAAATGTAAATAAATAAAATCCCATTTTATTTTTCTTTTAATATTTTTTGCATATTATTCTTGTAAATAGTCTTTTTAATTGATTTTAGTTGATACTTGACTTTGTAGAATTTCTTTTAGAACTTTCCCTTAGGATTTTTGAGCCATTCTTTTTGGCATAGTTAGGTATTGAATCATAGTTCATATAGGATTTAATTCACAATTTGTAGATTAAAATTTGATATAGTTTGCTTGTTTGACATTTAGGTGCTCAAAATTAGGGTTTTAGGTTGTATAAGTAGATTTAACAATGTTGTTTTGGGGTTTATAGGCCAAATTAGTGTATGGGGAATATATGGGTTAAGGGTAAGTATGTATAGAATCCCCTTGAATTTTACTAGAATATTATATAGTATTTTAGTATTTTTAAGTGATTTTTGAATGTATGGTTAGTATGTGTGTTGCTTAAAGGCATAGTTTGTATTGTTTTGTTTTCTTTTCTTCTCCTTTGAGTGTGTGAGCTTTGAAGATTGAGTTGAAGACCTTGTGGATCATCATTGAAGCTTTGAAGACCTTGCAGTGGAGTTTAGTTAGCTTTTGTTGATTTGTTTATAGGATCATAAGTGCATAGGTATAGCCTTAGACAGAATACTTCCATTCAGTAAACAAGGAGTGTCTTGTTCACCTCCTTCCTTCTCTATGACATAAAGTCTCTTAAGGGTGTTCACCTCTCTCCTTTGGAGGGGTTAGTGACCTTGCCCTATGAGGTAGAACTTTGAGAGAGCCTTTCCCTTTTGATGTCAAGTCCTTAATGGCATCCTTTGGAGGTCAGGGAGCACTTTAACATCCTCACCTCATCTTGTTGATTAAGTCTTGTTTGCTGGAGCATTTGAGCATGAAGATGAAGACTTCATTGAAGCTTTGAAGAGGATGAATCCTTGAAGACTGTTGAAGTCTGAAGACTTTGTGAAGATCAAGTTGATACTTGAAGATCCCTGAAGATAGTGAAGCCTGAAGGTGGAGCTGATCAAAGAAGCTGAAGCTTAAGGGAGAAGATGAGTTGATACTCATGTTGTAGGGTTGATACCTGGAAAGCAATTGATGATTGAAGTCTGAAGACTGAGTTGCTGCTGAAGGAGCTGAGGCTTTCTTCTGTTTTTCTTTTCTGTATTGTGTGTTTTGTTTGATTTGTCTGTTGCATTAGAATAAGTTCATCTAGAATAAGTAGAATCTAGGAGCATGATTGCATTAGAGGTTGAGTTGCTCCCTCTGCTTGTATTGTTATTGTGTGGCTTTGCTTGCGGGTATTCGGTAGAGCCCAGCTCCCTTGCCCATGTGTTTGTTTGCCTGATGGCATTTTTATTTCTTTTATCCGTATGATTGCAGTTTACTGTTTATTGCTTGATAGCATGTTGTTTATTTTTCAGTATGATTACTGTTATTTCATGACTGACTTGAGGTCGAGACGAGCTTGTGGAGGCTGAAGCCCCACACACATTTCCTCCCTCACTTGCATTGCATGCATTTTACTGTTAAGCTGATGCTTTGTCTGTTTTGGTGTATCATTGACATGATCCCTTAGGACTCTCATTTCCTTTGATAAGGATTTGATGATAGACTTTTAGGTTGAAACCTATGCATGACAACTTCTAGGAGTTCCCTGTTCAAACCTCAACCATAGGATGAATCCATGGCACGATAACAGTAGGACTTGATAGTCTCCCTCCTAGTTGGGCCTGTTCTCTTCTCATCTCAAAACAGTTTAAGATACAGTAATCATGAATGATTTCTTTCGTACGTTACGAGCCTTAAGCTATCTGAGAAAGGATTGTGGGAGAGTTTCTTTTCCATGGTCTGGATGTTTAGTATGGTACCCTTTGGGTGACATGCGACGCATTCACTCTCAGGTCATAGTCTCTAGTGCGGTTGAAATCGCAAACACAATAAAAAACACTTCTTTCAAAACAGGAAATAAACCGTAGTTTCCCGAACTACGTGAGCTCTGATCTCTCATGCCTGTTGAGAGTACGTAGGCACAAGATGGCGAAGTCTTGGCGAGCTACCTTCCCCCATAACCTTTCGTAGGCCGAACTACGTTGACTCTGATTTCTCATTCTCTGATGAGAATACGTAGGCATAAAGTGCGACGCTTTGCCGAGTCATCTTTCTTTTCTTTTTCAGCCAGCCTTGATAGGTAGATAGATAAAACCAACCCGTCCAAGTAAACAAACAAGCGTGGATCCCGTCGAGTACGACGGGCGTGAGGGGTGCTAATACCTTCCCCTTGCGTAACCGACTCCCGAACCCAGACAATGGTTGCGACGACCTTGTCTTACCCTTATTCGTCAGGTTTTTCCGATCGTTTCCTTTCCCGCTCTGAGGGATAAATAACGAAAGGTGGCGACTCTTCTGTCATGCCGGCACCTTATTTTCGCGCAAGCGACAACCACAAAAACGAAAGAAAAACATAGAAAAAGTTAGGTTTTTCACTTTGGTAGCATGACACGGGCCATGTCACACAACACGGCCACCCGTGTCGCCCAACACGGGCCGTGTCACACAACACGGCCACCCGTGTTGCACATCTGTTTGAGGTTTCCACGTCTAAAAAACCCAGGCCTCACGACACGGGCCGTGTCACACAACACGGCCACCCGTGTTGCACCCCTGTTTGCCCTAAAAATCATTTTCAACCCTTGTAAGTCGGCCGCCTTGTGCGTCCGCCATCGACCTTGTTCGTATCACCTCAAATACTTTTACAAACAATAAACCTTGATCCAACGTCAAGTGGTTCTCTTTTCTCATAAAAAATCCAAAACACAATAACATAAACAATTAGAATTATGCGCCACGAACTTTGAAGTGGTAGAAAAGGAATGAGAATGGGGTCCTCCTACACTCGTTCCGAATGTTTTGGATGCAAGGCGCTCGACTTGGTTATTCGAAACGTTCATTTCTATCTAAAGTCTTTTGTGTATAATCCTAATGAAGAATAATTTCTCTTAAGAAACTTAAAGATAACATCAACTCATCAAACCTATTTTCGCCTTAGGGCATCAATCCAAAAACCTTTTTTCAAGGTATAAAATCAACCAACAAACAACTATTTCATAAGCCTCCGAACTACGGAGCTCTGATTCTTCACTTCTTTTAAGTGAGGATACGTAGGCACAAGGGCCACAATCCTTGGCGAGCATTAAAATAAATAAACCAACCCCTATTTTCCGTAAGCAAGTAAACTTTTAGAGTAGAACACCCATTCACGCGAAATAACCTAGGAGGTTCCCATCGAGTACGATGGATGCGAGGGGGTGCTAACACATTCCCCTCACATAACCGACTCCCGAATCCTAAGACTTGGTTGCGATGACCACGCTCTTTCCCCAAAGGTTTTATCGCTATTTCCCTTTCCCTCCTTGGGATAAATAAAATCCGGTGGCGACTCTGTGTCATTTTTCGCGTAGCGACATCGTTGATGAGAACTGGAGGAAGATGAAGGTCGTTGGTGAAGATCTTCACAGATCTGGAAAGCTCATGAAGAACACCATGGCGTTCTTGAGGATTTCTGGAAACTGGATGATGATTAACGAAGAATCTGGGCAAAAGTTCTTGATCTGAAGTGGATGAAGGCTTGAGAAATGTTCTGGAAAAGTGATGAACAGGATAAATTCATATGAAGTTTCTGGCGACTTCTTGCATTTTCCAGCGAGTTCATGGAATTACCGGTAACAGTTGGATGAAGGTGATGGAGGTTGTTGATGAATGTTCATCGTTTTCGTAAATTATGCAGTTTCTGGCGAGCCTCCGACGACGGTTGCGGTGGCCGGAGGCGGTTGCATGGCTGGCGGGGAGAGTCTCCGGTGAAGGATGCAGGTGAAGGAGGACGCGACACGTAGCACTTGCATGCGGAGGAGAGAACAAGGCGAAGCCACGTGTGGTGAGGTGGCAGAAGTGGGGGACGAAACGTGGAAGTGAAGAAGTGAGGTGGGGGACTCTGAGAATGAAACGTGGCGAATGCAGTGGCTAGCTCTGAGAAGCACACGTGGGAAAATGAAGTGGAAGGGAGAGAAAGTGACTCGTGGAAGGCTTATATAGATGACACTTGGCAGAAAACGGACTGGGCCTCCAGAGCTGACACATGGCCCACGAATTTGGACTTAATTAGCAGCTAATTAACATGATTAATGAATTAAAACCTAATTAAACTCAACTAAATGGCTAAACAAAAATTAAAACTGCACCTAAAGCCTAACTGAAAATTAAGACCATTCTAAACCTAATTAAAGCTAATAAACTCAATTAAAATGAATTAAGCCCCTAATTAACATCTAAAAAAAAGGGATTAAGATCTAATTAATCTAATTAAATCCTAAATCTATATTAAATCTAAAAAAGAGGATTAACTATTGTTGCACCCTAAAATTTGACCAACCGGGTCCCGTATCTGGCTCGATGTTTCAATACATGACCGCATTCGCATCTGCATATCGCATACAGTGCATTTTTTCAGTTGTTTTGATTTTATCGGGATCACAGCCCTCTTCTCGCGTTGCAGGTGTTTTTAGTCAGTTTAGATAGGTAGAATCGTATTTTTTGGAAGTCGTGCCCTTCCCAGTGTTTGCAGCTCGCGCTGTTGTTTTTAGGGATATTTCGGCGTCCATTGATTTTTACCGGCTATTTTGTTACGCTCTCGCAATGTTATTTGTGGTTTTGTACTGTTTTTGTTCCTTTGGGAATTATTAGGAATTTTCTAGATTTTATTAGCTATTATTGGTTTTTTTTTTATAGAGTTTAATGTTTTTAATAGCTTTAAAATCATTTTTAGAATATAATAGATTTTTAATAGATAATAAATAGATTTTAATCTTTGTTTTAATAGTTTTAAATCAATTTTGTAGAATTTAATAGATTTTTCTTTTAGAATTTACTAGGTTTTAATAGATTTAATATAGACTTTGTTTTTAATGTAGAAATTAAATAGTTTTATTAGAAATAAATAGTCTTCATTTTTTAATAGGATAAATACATAGATATAGTTTTTTCTTTTGTATAGATTTAATTAGATTGGATATTAATAGTTTTCTTTTTTAGAATGTTAATTGTTAGATGTTAATTAGTAATATAGGATATTAGAATATTAAATAGATTAGAGTATTAATTGTGTTTAGTTTAATTAGAGTTTTAAATAATTAGGGTTTAGATTAGTTTAATTTTCAGTTTAGCTTAATGGTAGTTTTAAGTCTATAAGCAGTTTTTTAATGGAGTTTAATTCAGGTTTAACCATTTCATTAGTCCATTTAAATTCAGATTTTGTTGGGTTTTGTTATGTCATTTCGTTGGGCCCAGTTTCGTTTTTTGAAGGCCCAGTTCTGTAGGTCCAGGAAAATCATTGCCAGCACTATAAAGTCTTCAGCACACGTGTACGCAAGAGGAGGAGGCCACTTCACTTTTCACCTTCACCCAGAATGTGACACATCACCTTTCTCTCTCTCCCCATCTCACACGTTTTCACCGAGTACCTTTCACCCAAGACACGTGGCCTTCATGCATCATTCTCTGCCACCCACCATGCCACTTGTCCTCACCCTGAGTCTCACCGGTTGCATGGCCGGCGGCCATGCAACCACCGCACCTGACTCCCTCCGGCAGCCGTAACCTACTCCGGCCACCACAACCGTTCACCGGAAAATCCAAGCTCGCCGGAAAACTGGAAAAATCCCAGGATTCGTCACTTCTTCATCTTCTCCGTTCGTATCTCCATCCTGACCATCACCAGAAAACTCATCTCAACACCAGAAACTTCATCGTGCATCAAGAACACCTTCATTTTCCCCAGAATCTCAACCAATCCTCCTCCGCGTTCATCCCTTCATCAAGATTTTTCTGATCTTCATCCCTTTCTTTAAGGTCTTCATCGCGTTTCCCAGGAGTTCATAAAGATTCCAGAAATCTCCAACATCGTGATCGATTCATCAGCACCTACGAATCTTCATCTTTCTTCTTCCGATTTTCATCCATTTCTTCCGATCAACATCATAGTTCTCCAGAAAGCTTAAATCATCATCGCATGTTCATATTTTTTTCAGCGAATCATCAAAGACTCATTTCTTCCAGCAATCATCATTGATGAGCGTCAACGTGTTCATCAGAGCGTAACTGTTTTCGTTCCAGATTCTTCATCTGATCATCATCAATCTTCAACGAATCTCCAGCAAATACTCAAGATCCTCTGAAATCGCCAGAAAACCATGGACGTGTTCATCCAAGAATCGTCAGCAAGAACATTCAAGCTCCAGATCGTCCGCGAATCTCAAGATCTCAGTCGTTCGCTTCATGACGTCCATGGATCTTCATCGTCTCTCATCCAATCTCCTCTCCAGATTCTCGAGAACTCTTCAAAATCTTCAAGATCTTCGGCAAGCATGCAATGAAATTACGTCAATACCGTCATCTGTTGTTCAGATCTTTAATGAACTTCAACGCCAACACCGTCAATAAATCTCCATGTCACGGATGAGCTACCGGTTTCTTGTTTGTATTAGTCTGCTGTTTGATTTCTATTCATTTGTTTGGAGATGGTTGAACGAGAGTGAGAGAGGGTGGATCAGAGAAAGACTGAGATGAGAGAGTTGGAGAAAGGAGGAAATGGCGCAGATGATGAACAGTAAAAAGGATAAGAAAAAAATTAGGGTTTTTGTGTCTTCTGAAGGTTGGACCGGGTTTGGGGGTTTTGGGCCCTTTGGTTTTTTTTCTGGCAACACCTCCCCCCGTTTTTTTTTCTCTCCTGGGTGAAGAATATTGGGCTGGGCCCAACGATTTTGCTGGCCATTACCCCCCGTTTCAGTCCAGCGCCCCCCCGTTTTTTTCTTTCTTGTGGTTTTTGTTGGGCTGGGCCCAATTCTGTTTGGATTTTTTTTACTGCTGTACATCCCCCTGTATTCAGTTGTACCCCCACCCCCTTTGTATTTCTTTTATTATTTTTTTCTTATCCTCATTTGTTTATGTTTTTTTTATATGAAAAATAAGAAAAGAATGTGGAAAAATATTGAGAAAAGAATAAAAGAAAAGAAAAGAAAAGAGTATTGGAAAAAGAATATTGAGAAAAGATATTGAAAAAAATATAAAGAGAAATAAAGTGAAAAAGATTATGGAAAAGAATATTGAAAAAAAGAAAGAGAAAAAGAAAAAAAGATTTAAGAAGAGAATATAGGAAAAAATACTTGAAAAAGAATATGTGAAAAATAAAGAAATGAAAAAATATTAGTTTGTCGATTTAATATTTTTCTTTTAGCATATAATTTTTCATAGGAGTTTATTTCATATTTTTAGAGGTAGCTTTAGAAGTCCACTTGTTAGGGGACTATTTTCCATTTGATTTTTTTCAGGATAGTCGGATAGTTTTTTAGGAGTTTATTTTCCAGTTCTCAATCATTGTAACCATTTTTCAGAATGTTTATAAAACGAGATTTGAGCTGTGGTCCCGAAAGTAGCCGAACTACAGCCGCTTTGATATCTCGTACCAGACGAGAATATGTAGGCATAGGATGCGATATCCTAGCGAGCACACTAACAACTAACCTTTTGTTCTCTCGCTGCTGTGCGATCGAGACTTTCCCGCTGACGACTGATTGTTATCCCTTTCTCTTGCCCGAGTGCATTTGAGACCAGACCGTAGTTTTTCCCATAGGTTCCCGTACCTGTAAAACCAGTTTAATTTCTCACTTCTGTGTGAGAATACCCAGTTTAGCCGTAGTTAGCCTGAACTACGTAAGCTCTGAACTTCTGTGCTGTGTGGAAGTACGTAGGCACAAGACGCGAGGTCTTGGCGAGCCAATTTCCCCGTAGTCCCGAACTACGTTGACTCTGACTTTCTCTCTTGAGAATACGTAGGCATAGAGTGCGACGCTCTATCGAGTCATTTCCCTTCTGTTTAGATTTAGCAGCCGTAGATAGATTGTTTTGTATCCTTTAGACAAACCAAGCAAGCGTGGATCCCGTCGAGTACGACGGACGTGAGGGGTGCTAATACCTTCCCCTTGCGTAACCGACTCCCGAATCCAGGTTTTGGTTGCGATGACCATACCTTTTCCCGTTTTTGCGAGGTTTACTTCGAGCGTTTCCTTTCCCTCCGTTGGGATAAATAACGCACGGTGGCGACTCTTCTGTCAGCCGGCGCCGATTTTCGCAGTAGCGCCAGCTGGAGACTCTGCTGGGGATCCAACGTCCCCTGGCTGCTGGGGACTGCGATAGTTCCCCATGCATGTGGGATCCAACGTCCCCTAAGAGAGTCAATCCTAGCGCTTGTTTGCTTGTCTTTTGGGTGTTTATTTTTTCATCGCTATTATCTGTTGCCGTTGTGCTGGGGAGGGTGATATTTTGAGTGATAGCCGGACCTGGGCTTGAGTATGCATTTAGACATAGTTGTGGAGATTAGTGGACGAACCTGTTTGCTGAGCAGACACCAGTTCCCCACGAAATCCGCGCTCAGACGAGGTTCTCTCCGAGGTGCTTCTTTCCGGTCTTGAGGATCTGAGAGGAGTCCAGACGTGAGGATTGTCGACTCTGGGGACCGATCAATTGGAAGTCAGCTAAGTGAGGCCTCTTCATGAGATGACGATGCCACTCCTTCTGGGAATCGTATCATTCCTCATGAAAGTCTGTGACGCTGATGACCGCATATGATGCCGTATCTTAGGTCCATACCCGTGAGTGGGGGGGGGTTTTTGCGAGAACCTTGACTTCCAGCCTACCAGCTATCTTGGCGTTCTCTTTTAGAGAGAACGTACTCCGTCAGCAGTACAGCGGTACTCAGAGCGTGTTGTGGGGGGTTGTGATCCCGTGTATGCTGCATTGCATTGCATTTGCATAAGTATCTTTGTATCGTATTGCATAGCATTTCTTCAGCTGGCCAGAGCTCTTATCCAGCCGTTGTTTGATTTCAGAAGGTGATTCTCCGATGATTGGTCTGAGCAACTGTTGATTGTCAGAAGACGACCAAGGGGTTGGAACAGACTTGAGCAGATTTGAGAATCAAGCAGTATAGTCAGTTGAAGGTAATTGGTAGCTATGTCCGAGAGCAACTTCCAGATTGCTGAGGCTTTGTCAGGCTTTATTATGACGACCAATCCTTTATATGATTCCACGTCTGACGAAGGCTTTCCGCAAGTGAATAACCTTACTACAGCTCAGCTTGTGCAGACTTCTGTTAGAGGCCAAAATCTGCACCAACAGTTTGGCATCCCAAGTGAACGTTCTTCTTCTGATGCCGCGAATTATCAGAATGTTATTCCTGCTGGTTTGATCTCCCGAAGAGAGGTTCCGATAGTGAGGACTAATAATCCATTAGCTCTTATGCAAGCTAAGAGGTTGCACGCATTTGAGGAGCAAGTCAAAGCCCTGGAAGTTAAGAATGATGCTGGTCTCAATGCTTCAGATATGTGCTTGGTTTCTGACCTAGTGTTACCTCCTAAATTCAGAGCACCGAGATTTGAAAAGTATAAAGGAGATAGCTGCCCGAGGCTACATTTGGTGGTGTTCTGCAGGAAGATGACTTCGTTTGTGCAAAACGACAAGTTGATGATTTATTGTTTTCAGGACAGTTTGACTGGGGCATCTCTATGTTGGTATATGCAGTTAGAGAAGGATCAGATTCGATCATGGGTGGATTTAGCCAGAGCTTTCCTGAAGCGGTATGATTACAATATGGACATAGCGCCCTTTCGCATGGAGTTGCAATCTTTGTCTATGGGGATCAATGAACCTTTCAAAAAGTATGCTCGGAGATGGAGGGATTTTGCTTCCAGAGTGGAACCACCGATCCCTGACCGAGAGTTAGCAGGCATGTTCGTAGACTCATTGCAAAGCCCATACTTTGAGAGATTGCTTGGAGTTTCGATGAACTTCTCCGAATTAGTGGGAGTCGGAGAACGTATTGAGAATGCTATAAAGATTGGAAAAATCCAGATTGATTCAAGCAGCCAGGCTAGTGAAACTGAATCTCTTTGCGACTACCAGAATGAAGAAGGAGTTGTGATCAATGCAGTCATGCCAGATGTTGGGTATCCTCGAGATGAATCGGTGAAATCTGTTGGATCAGTATCTTCTATGCCTTGTTATGCTGGACAGACCACTGTGCCTGGGGCACCATATCAGGAGTCTTATGTCGCTTCCCTTGCAAATCAGCGAACTCGTGGTCGAGGTTATCAGACTCAGCGTCAGAATCAGAACAGACCTCATAGCAATTTGGAACGAAGGAATGCTCCTTCCCACCCAGTTCCTGTGCCGTACAGTCAGCTTTTGCCACAGTTGGTCCAGAATTCTTTGGTGGAACCTAAAGCTCTCAAGCCTGTGCCAGAGCCTTACCCTCCTGGGTACAATCCCCATGTTCAGTGTGGTTATCATGGCGGATCACCGGGGCATGTTACTGAAGATTGTAAAGCGTTTCAGGCGAAGGTACAACAGTTGATCGACCAAGATCGCATTTCCTTTCGAGAAGGACTTCTGTTTGTTCATACCAACCACTCAACTGTCTAAGCTCGTAGACTCGGAAAGTATTCCCCAGCAAAAGCCAGTGATCCAGACAGGCAGGCGCCCTCAGCATTGGCAGTCCTCAGACTTTTATATCATTTGCATTTGTAGTTTCTTTTCTGTTAGTTACTACTTACTTTAAACATTGTATGTTTCGAATGGTGATAATAATAAGGTGACTATGCATTTTTCTGAATTAATCATGTCGTTGTCGCTCATTTACTGCATTGCACTGACACTTGCATTTTATTCACTCCACTTTATCACTGTGACTAGCAAAGACTGGAGGGAGGATGACGAAATAAACTCATAACCGATGATCGTATGCTTTCAGATAAGACCTTACCGATGACGTACAAGGCATTGTTTCAAATCCCCTAAACACTGGAGATATAAGGAGTTAGTCCCTTGTTAACCACTTCGAGCCAGTAAGTAGAAGTTTTTTCGGAATTTTTTTTAAAACCCTCACATCTTAACCCGGGGCAGGGTAGTTGTCAGTTATCTTGACCGAGCATTCAAGTCTTACAGAGGAGTGTTGTCTTTCGAGGACCAATCACAACGCATTTTTCCCCAGAGGTCGTACCTCGTCAACCACAGTGGTTAAACCTCACCAATCAGGAGTGAGACGGTTACAATCCTTTCGGAGCAATCAAGACAACCAGTGTCACACGACTTTGTTCCAAAAGAAAGAAGAAAGAAAGCCCGCTAAGTAAAAAGAAAGAAAAAGCTGGGAAAGCTAATACTTAGGCAAAAATCAGGGCATCCCGCTGGACTTCAAAAAGGAAAAAATCGAAAAGAACTCAAAAGGAGTCAGTCCAGGCAAAAATTAGGGAACCAAAAGAATGAAAAAGAAGGGATAGAAAATTTTTTTTTCCCCAGCGAGTCACAAAGTCGTGTACACAGACACCGAAAACAAAGAAGGAGTAACTGTCACTCTGAAAAGCCCTGTGAATTTCTTAATTGTGGTTCTTACCATTCAACATACCTCTCGAAGAGGCGAGCGCTTGTGCCAGGTTAACTGAACCTTAGGATCGGAGATCATCACGTAGAAGGGGTGGGTACAAATCAAAATTTGAGCCAAATATCCTTTGTTTCACGAACCGTGAACCCGACCACGATACAACCCTTAAAAGACCTAATTGAGGTAGGGTTTATTCTGAAAGCGCATTACGATAAGGTTGAGTAACCTGACTCCTTCTTGATTTTCTAGTCACATCCTTGTTGTATTTTTCACTGACCACGTAAGCACTACGTGTGAACTTTGGTTCATTTGTCACTCACAATCATGACATGTAAATGAGTGACAGCTCAAAATTTTTCAAAATCTGCATAAACACGGCATTAAGATTACCATTCGTGAATAGACAGTTTTAATTGCAGGTTAGTAGTTGGCATGAAAGAAATTCCAACAGGGAATCGTCAAGCAGGACTGAGTAATTCAACAGTCTGAACCAGGATGGTGGATATGGTGAAGACCAGTGAATCAGGGGTATTGACTTCCAGTGAGTTCGGAATCAGTTAGTCTTAGGACAAGTCCCGAAGCATCAATTGATTATGGGGAAGTTTGTTTGAGAAGCAGTTGATCAGAAGTGAATCTTCTCGAGAGCCAATCAGGAGCAATTATACAGAATGTGGAGATTTGAAGGCAGGTACTTCAGGTGGATCATCAGATCAGGTTAAGTCGTTAGAGCGCTCATTCAGGGGCAAGTCACTGCAGAGAATGTTGAAACCAGCTGGGTTGATAGGGGTTTAATGGAGATTGAATTCTGTTGTCGTATAGATGCCGGGGCAAGTAATCTCGAGGTCGTCTCGTAGCGAGCTATTCAGAGCGATATTCCCATGAGTTAGATTGGGGCAAGTTGAGTGCACTGGGGCAAGTTATTCAAGCCAGTCTGTTTATCCCCAGTCGGAGTTGAGTATCGGGGAATCGTGTCATTACCCTTATCAAAAACCTTAACATTCCGAAAAAGGCCTTACAGTTTAAACCTGTTGCATGTCAGTAACCAGTTATTTCCAAAGCCCAGTTCTCGCCTGGCAAACCGGTAACCAGTTCTCGTCTGGCCCGCCCTTCTGTAAGCATCAGTTCCCGTCTGGTGTAGTTTATTGTAAGCATCAGTTCCCGTCTGGTGTAGTTTATTGTAACCAGTTCTCGTCTGGTCACCGTTTCTTCAAGTGTTGTATCGGTTCTCGTCTGGTACATGTCATCGCGTAATCAGTTCTCGTATGGTCATCGTGTGTTTTAACCTATGTGTTATACCAGTTCTCGTCTGGTGTACGTCAGCTTTCAATCAGTTCTCGTCTGGTTGTTTATGCCTCAGCCTGTTATCCAGTCAGCCTCGTCTGATGTCCGAACAAAAATCAATCTTCGTTCAATTTTCCTAACCTATTTTCCTATCAGTTCTCGTCTGGTAGTCTACCTCCGAATGCTAGTTCTCGTCTAGTATTTTCCATATCTTCCACTGTGTATATAATCCATGTTTATCCTAAACCAGAAAAACAAAAACCTAAAAGTATCTGACACCGTAGTTCCCAATGACCCGCATGTTGTCATGTTCCCCGATACGAAGCTCGACGGATACCAGTGCTCCGATTAATGTTTGAATACCGTATGGACGTTGTTAAATCAGATGTACTCCTCTTCAGCAGATGAAAGTTGTGTATTATCGCAAGAGTTGAGATTGTTACCCCGCATCAGAGTAGGATCAGGAGTATCCCCAGCAGATTAAGATTGATATCCTTGATAGTAGGGGCATTTCCAGCAGTGTGCTGCGCGCAATCGACCCAGTTTTGGTCAATCCCCGCAGAGCACAATCAGTTGCCAATGGTTTGAAGAGAGCATCCCCAAGCAGGGTTGTTTTTTTCTTTCTCCCCAAGCAGGGTTGCCTTTCCATTTCTCCAGCAGGACGGTTATCCCCAGCGGATTTGGTTTCCCTTGTCTAGCATTTATTTTGCTAAGATGATTCTGTGATATCAGGTTACCTTCAGTGGAGTTGACGTTGCCTTCGGCATTTATTTTTCCAAGTGGTTGCAGTCCTGGTGTTCTCTGGCAGCTCGAGCCTGCATTTACATTTGTATATATCGTCATAGCATTTATACAAACATATAGCATTTCCATGCCGTCTGGGCATCGCATTTTCAAACAGAACGCATAGCATTTCCATGCAGTATGGGGCATTGCATCATTTCAAGCATACGCATGTCGAAACATGGACCAGGTTGGTTACCCTATTGGCTTTCGAGTATGTTCCCTTGCAGAGTTGTGTGGTTAAGCTTCTCTTCTCCCCCAGTGGAGTGATTCTTCATTTGGTTGTTACGTCGACACTGAAAAAAAGATTGGCATGTATCAGGTTTCTGAAGCTGCGTCCTGTTGACAGAATGGGTGTCGAGCAGTCGATTAAGAAGTTCCCCAGGAGAATTGTCCTCAAGTTCGCAGTGAACTGTGAGATGACAGGATTTGATCCCATAAGAGAGATGTGAATCAAGTTGTTTGCTTTCCGAAGCATTATTCCAATACTTGTGGCGTCGCACAGGTGATTGATGTTGAAAGGGAGAGAAAAATTTATCAGATAATTGACCAGTTGTTGCCGCGACAACCAAACTTCAGTTCATTGGAGGCTATTCCTCAAGTAGTTTTGCAGTATATTCCCACGGTTGGAAAATTTCAGGGTTTCATTTGTATTCAACCGTCTTCTACCTTTGAATGTTTGAAGGCTGGGCGCTCTTCAACCATTCAGGTCCAAGCCGCTTGAATAGGGGCAGCTGTTGCACCCTAAAATTTGGCCAACCGGGTCCCGTATCTGGCTCGATGTTTCAATACATGACCACATTCGTATCCGCATATCGCATACAGTGCATTTTTTCAGTTGTTTTGATTTTATCGGGATCACAACCCTCTTCTCGCGTTGCAGGTGTTTTTAGTCAGTTTAGATAGGTGGAATCGTATTTTTGGGAAGTCGTGCCCTTCCCAGTGTTTGCAGCTTGTGCTGTTGTTTTTAGGGATATTTCGGCGTCCATTGATTTTTACCGGCTATTTTGTTACGCTCTCGCAGTGTTATTTGTGGTTTTGTACTGTTTTTGTTCCTTTGGGAATTATTAGGAATTTTCTAGATTTTATTAGCTATTATTGGTTTTTTTTATAGAGTTTAATGTTTTTAATAGCTTTAAAATCATTTTTAGAATATAATAGATTTTTAATAGATAATAAATAGATTTTAATCTTTGTTTTAATAGTTTTAAATCAATTTTGTAGAATTTAATCGATTTTTCTTTTAGAATTTACTAGGTTTTAATAGATTTAATATAGACTTTGTTTTTAATGTAGAAATTAAATAGTTTTATTAGAAATAAATAGGCTTCATTTTTTAATAGGATAAATAAATAGATATAGTTTTTTCTTTTGTATAGATTTAATTAGATTGGATATTAATAGTTTTCTTTTTTAGAATGTTAATTGTTAGATGTTAATTAGTAATATAGGATATTAGAATATTAAATAGATTAGAGTATTAATTGTGTTTAGTTTAATTAGAATTTTAAATAATTAGGGTTTAGATTAGTTTAATTTTCAGTTTAGCTTAATGGTAGTTTTAAGTCTATAAGCAGTTTTTTAATGGAGTTTAATTCAGGTTTAACCATTTCATTAGTCCATTTTAATTCAGATTTTGTTGGGTTTTGTTATGTCATTTCGTTGGGCCCAGTTTCGTTTTTTGAAGGCCCAGTTATGCAGGTCCAGGAAAATCATTGCCAGCACTATAAAGTCTTCAGCACACGTGTACGCAAGAGGAGGAGGCCACTTCACTTTTCACCTTCACCCAGAATGTGACACATCACCTTTCTCTCTCTCCCCATCTCACACGTTTTCACCGAGTACCTTTCACCCAAGACACGTGGCCTTCATGCATCATTCTCTGCCACCCACCATGCCACTTGTCCTCACCCTGAGTCTCACCGGTTGCATGGCCGGCGGCCATGCAACCACCGCACCTGACTCCCTCCGGCAGCCGTAACCTACTCCGACCACCACAACCGTTCACCGGAAAATCCAAGCTCGCCGGAAAACTGGAAAAATCCCAGGATTCGTCACATCTTCATCTTCTCCGTTCGTATCTCCACCCTGACCATCACCAGAAAACTCATCTCAACACCAGAAACTTCATCGTGCATCAAGAACACCTTCATTTTCCCCAGAATCTCAACCAATCCTCCTCCGCGTTCATCCCTTCATCAAGATTTTTCTGATCTTCATCCCTTTCTTTAAGGTCTTCATCGCGTTTCCCAGGAGTTCATCAAGATTCCAGAAATCTCCAACATCGTGATCGATTCATCAGCACCTACGAATCTTCATCTTTCTTCTTCCGATTTTCATCCATTTCTTCCGATCAGCATCATAGTTCTCCAGAAAGCTTAAATCATCATCGCATGTTCATCTTTTTTTCAGCGAATCATCAAAGACTCATTTCTTCCAGCAATCATCATTGATGAGCGTCAACGTGTTCATCAGAGCGTAATTGTTTTCGTTCCAGATTCTTCATCTGATCATCATCAATCTTCAACGAATCTCCAGCAAATACTCAAGATCCTATGAAATCGCCAGAAAAACCATGGACGTCTTCATCCAAGAATCGTCAGCAAGAACATTCAAGCTCCAGATCGTCCGCGAATCTCAAGATCTCAGTCGTTCGCTTCATGACGTCCATGGATCTTCATCGTCGCTCATCCAATCTCCTCTCCAGATTCTCGAGAACTCTTCAAAATCTTCAAGATCTTCGGCAAGCATGCAACGAAATTCCGTCAATACCGTCATCTGTTGTTCAGATCTTCAATGAACTTCAACGCCAACACCGTCAATAAATCTCCATGTCACGGATGAGCTACCGGTTTCTTGTTTGTATTAGTCTGCTGTTTGATTTCTATTCATTTGTTTGGAGATGGTTGAACGAGAGTGAGAGAGGGTGGATCAGAGAAAGACTGAGATGAGAGAGTTGGAGAAAGGAGGAAACGGCGCAGATGATGAACAGTAAAAAGGATAAGAAAAAAATTAGGGTTTTTGTGTCTTCTGAAGGTTGGACCGGGTTTGGGGGTTTTGGGCCCTTTGGTTTTTTTTTCTGGCAACACCTCCCCCCGTTTTTTTTTCTCTCCTGGGTGAAGAATATTGGGCTGGGCCCAACGATTTTGCTGGCCATTACCCCCCGTTTCAGTCCAGCGCCCCCCCCCCCCCTCGTTTTTTTCTTTCTTGTGGTTTTTGTTGGACTGGGCCCAATTCTGTTTGGATTTTTTTTACTGCTGTACATCCCCCTGTATTCAGTTGTACCCCCACCCCCTTTGTATTTCTTTTATTATTTTTTTCTTATCCTCATTTGTTTAGGTTTTTTTTATATGAAAAATAAGAAAAGAATGTGGAAAAACATTGAGAAAAGAAAAGAGTATTGAAAAAAGAATATTGAGAAAAGATATTGAAAAAAATATAAAGAGAAATAGAGTGAAAAAGATTATGGAAAAGAATATTGAAAAAAAGAAAGAGAAAAAGAAAAAAAGATTTAAGAAGAGAATATAGGAAAAAATACTTGAAAAAGAATATGTGAAAAATAAAGAAATGAAAAAAATATTAGTTTGTCGATTTAATATTTTTCTTTTAGGATATAATTTTTCATAGGAGTTTATTTCATATTTTTAGAGGTAGCTTTAGAAGTCCACTTGTTAGGGGACTATTTTCCATTTGATTTTTTCCAGGATAGTCGGATAGTTTTTTAAGAGTTTATTTTCCAGTTCTCAATCATTGTAACCATTTTTCAGAATGTTAATAAAATGAGATTTGAGCTGTGGTCCCGAAAGTAGCCGAACTACAGCCACTCTGATTTCTCGTACCAGACGAGAATATGTAGGCATAGGATGCGATATCCTAGCGAGGACACTAACAACTAACCTTTTGTTCTCTCGCTGCTGTGCGATCGAGACTTTCCCGCTGACGACTGATTTTTATCCCTTTCTCTTGCCCGAGTGCATTTGAGACCAGACCGTAGTTTTTCCCATAGGTTCCCGTACCTGTAAAACCAGTTTAATTTCTCACTGCTGTGTGAGAATACCCAGTTTAGCCGTAGTTAGCCTGAACTACGTAAGCTCTGATCTTCCGTGCTGTGTGGAAGTACGTAGGCACAAGACGCTAGGTCTTGGCGAACCAATTTCCCCGTAGTCCCGAACTACGTTGACTCTGACTTTCTCTCTTGAGAATACGTAGGCATAGAGTGTGACGCTCTATCGAGTCATTTCCCTTCTGTTTAGATTTAGCAGCCGTAGATAGATTGTTTTGCATCCTTTAGAAAAATCAAGCAAGCGTGGATCCCGTCGAGTACGACGGACGTGAGGGGTGCTAATACCTTCCCATTGCGTAACCGACTCCCGAATCCAGGTTTTGGTTGCGATGACCATACCTTTTCCCGTTTTTGCGAGGTTTACTTCGAGCATTTCCTTTCCCTCTGTTGGGATAAATAACGCACGGTGGCGACTCTTCTGTCAGCCGGCGCCGATTTTCGCAGTAGCGCCAACTATTAAACTCTATTAATTTCTAAACAAACAAAAAATAGAAAAAAATCTATTAATCCTATTAAAAATCATTTAAAAAATCTTCTTAAACTCTAGAAAAAAGAATTATTCTAAAGAGATAATAAAACTAAAACTATTTAAAAATCATTTAATATCTATTAAAAAATCTATCTAATATCTAGAAAAATCAATTAAATCCATTAAAAAATTCTAGAAAATAAGGGGAAAAATCTAAAAAGAGCGAGGAAGCCGATTAAATCGATTAGCGACTATATCGAAATAAACGGTAAAAACCCGGACACTGAGATGTCCTCAAAAACAACAGCGAGAGCTGAAAACACCGGGACGAGCACCAATTCTCAAAATACGTCCTCGTATTGGCCTGAAATGCCTGAAGCGCGATCAGAGGGCTGTAATCCCGATAAAGTCAATCTGACTGAAAAAATGCAATGTACGTGGTATGCAAATGCAAAATGAGATGAGTCGAAACATGAGCCAAATTGCGATAAGTAGTTGGTCAAATTTTGGGGTGCAACAGCTGCCTCTATTCAAACGGCTTGGACCTGAAGGGTTGAAGAGAGAACAGCTTTCAAACATTCAAAGGTAGAAGGCGGTTGAATACCAAAGAACCCGAAAATTTGCCAACTACACAAGTACACGGTACTCTGATGGGAACAAATCTTCGGAAACTGAAACAGTAGCTGCATGGCAACTAGCTGGAGAAATACTGATCTGAACCTCCGTCAGGATGATTCTCTGATTTATCTGATATCATTGCATCCTCAAATCATCGAGGGATCACTGGTTACACGTTAACGGGCGATTGGCCGACCTCACAGGTAATTGATACTCTGATTGGTAGGAACATCTTCAAAACTGAGCATAACAGTTGCACGGCAACTCTACTGGGGAATTGGTCACACGGTAACCGGGGAAAGGTCTAATTTTAAGTCTCCGTCAGGATGATCATCTGGTCTTGTTGTAGATATTCGTCCTCAATTCATCAAGGGGTCACTGGTCACTCGGTAACCGGCAATACATGGTTGATTATACCGTCAGGCGTTCTGTGTCATAGAAGAAGAATTCTTCGGGACTCATCAGGTCATTAGGAACTTTTAAACGATCAAGCTATTCATGCCATCGGGCATTCAGAGACATCTTTGGGCGTCAGCCGGACTTCGTCAGTAAGTCGGGAATAGCATTCTTGGTCAATCATGAGCCAATTGGGGATATCCAAACTCTCGCCATCGGGCACTCCGCATCAGCTAAGAGAAATGCTTCGTCAATACGGTTGAACTTCATCAGCAAGTCTGGGGTTCGGGCACCGCTGCCAGATTTTAATCATCAAGTCTTCCAAGGAAAGTTCAACTTCTACGTTTAACACCTGCTGGGGATGACACATCTCCATTGGGGATTCTGGATAACTATCAAGTAACTCTGCTTCGGGGTATTCGGAAATCATTCTGACTGAATCATCTCTGCTGGGGAAATCAAAAATCATCTTGAACAAATAACTTCGCCGGGGACTTCAAGAATCATCCTGGACCAATAACTCTGCTGGAGATTTCGGGAATCATCCTGAACAAACACTCTGTCGGGGATTTCAAGCATCAACTTGAGCAATCAACTCTGGCGATTTCACTGGGGATTTTCAGAATCATCTTACGCACACCACTTTGCTGGGGGAACTCAAGAATCATCTCGGGCAAACGACTTTACTGGGGAGTTCAAGAATCATCTTAAGCAAACGACTTCGCTGGAGAATTCAAGAATCATCTTGGGCACACGACTCTGCGGAGGAATGCCTGCAAAACAAGAACGGTAACGACCTAGCTCATGTTTGGTATGCGTATGCTTTGACAATGGCACGATGCTCCACACAGTGGAAATGCTACGCGTTTATGATAGATGCTATGCAATCATGCAAAATGCTATGGCCCCGTCAGCAAAATAAATTCCGAAGGGAGAGTCTTCCTGTCAAGGAGAAAGAACCACTTTGGTGGAGGAAAGGTCACGCCGATCTCAATCGGACTCTGCATCGTGAAATGGACTTCAGTTGACTGCTGCAGGGGAATGGAGCTCTACGAGAACCTGGATCTGCTGAGGAGAGCGGTGTCAATCGCGGAAATAAACTGCACGACCTTCGCGGCTAAAACTTTCCGGGAGAAAACGGCTCTGGTGGGGAAATACAGCATCAGCTACTCAACACTCTACTGGGGAGAACCAATCATGGCCCAAACGACTCCCAAGGACTCGGCTCTCTTGGGGAACTGCAAACTCGGTTGGGGAAGAAGAAATCATCCTGCTTCCAGGGGAGAGCACAACTCTGCGGGGAATTTCAATTCTCCTGGAGACTTCAGTCTTGGACTATCAATGGCTGCACACTTCAGTGTGTGACTCCTACGAGACCTGCACTTGTGACCCGGTGTTGGGGATTGAACATACGCTTCGGCGCCTGACTCAGTCAGGGAGACGGTGATCCTTCAGGATACATCTGATTGGGGAGAGAATCTTCTCTGCTTGGGGATACATATCAATGCTCCTGGTCCCACATTCAGACTCTGCGGGGAGATGTTGCTACACTCTATCGGGGATATCAATCCTGATCTGCTGAGGGTAATCTTGCATACACCTTACAGAGACTGATCCTTCTGGGTAACACCTGCTAGACTATCAAGTCTAATGAGGAATACCTGTGTATCAACACTGCTGGGGAAATCAATCCTTAGCTTCTCATTGTACAACTCTATTGGAGACGTGCTGATCCTATCAAGGACACACCTCCGGCGACTGCGGAAGATAACAATCGATCACTGAAATTGAATCCCACTTCACTGAGGCAAACAACCTTGAACGGTCCTTTTAGAACACCCTAAGTCCTTATATGGTACGCAGCAGTCTGCTGAGAAATAACTATTCTCTGTCTGACGTCAAAATCTACTCGTCTGGAGGTTACTCAGTGAGGGAATCAACGTCGACCTCTGCTTGAGGAATGAGTCAATGACCTGGACTCGGAGGGGAAAGGAGTCAAACTTGGACTCCGTGGGGATACAACATTGCATCAGTCCCATTGGTGGGGAAATAAACCCAAATCTGCCGGTCACAGAAAGCTTCAGTCTCAACCCACTTGGGAAAATAGCACATCAGGCTAATCAACATTCAATGCTTGGGATGGCCATACTCTGTCGGGAATATCAATCAAACCTGCCGAGGATAATCTTGACCCTACTCTGATAAGGGATAAATGCCATCTCGACCTGCTGCAATCTCAAACTGCTCAGGGAAAACAATCTCAAATTGTACATCTCTGATGAGAAAATAATCCTGATTCAACAACATCAACACAGGGAATATAGAACACCAATCATGGAGCTGGGGTCACTCGAGCCTTGTGTCGGGGAATGTGACAACATACGAGTCACTAGGAATCATCGTGTCGGATACCCTTAGGATTTTTCTGGTTTAGGGATAGGTTTATGGTGATAGGGATTTGAAAGGGACATACTAGACGAGAACTAGCATTCAGGGTGGACTATCAGACGAGAACTGATAGCAGAATAGGCTAGGTTGTCAGACGAGAACTGACTTCGGGTTTGCCAGACGAGAATTGGACTTTAAAACTGTGTTAGCCAGATGAGAACTGGTTGAACAATAGGTTAAAGAAAAGGTGACCAGACGAGGCTGGTTTCTGGTTTGGATTTCAGAAGGGAACTGATCTTCGGTTTGCCAGACGAGAACTGGACTTTAAAACGATTCGGTTACAAGGTTCTGCTGTAGGATAACAATCCAATGACGGCAAGGCTTCTTCAGAAGGTTCAGGTTTTTGGCAGGGTAATGACACGATTCCCCGACACTCAACTCTTGCTAGGGTGAACAAACTCATTCGAACAACGTGCCCCAGTGCAGTTCAACTTGCCCCAATCTGACTCTTGGGAGAATTCATTCTGAACAGAAAGCAGCTGGCAACGAGACAATCTTCAGATGGCTTGCCCCATCATCTGTACAACGGGAGGATTCATCCTCAATTAACCAACTCTCAGCATGGTTGGTTTCAATATCTCTGAAGTAGCTTGCCCCTGAACGAGCGTTGAGCGACTCAACCTGCCCTGATTGAACACTGGAGGGATCCACCCTCAAATCACAAGAGTTCTGGATGATTGCCCCTGAATGGGTCTCGAGAAGATCCACTTCTGATCAACTGCTTCTTGAATAATCTGTCCCATAATCAACCGATGCTTCGGGACTTTTCCTCAGACTGCTGATTCCAAACTCGCTGGAAGTCAATGCCCCAGGTTCACAGGGCTTCACAGCATACCACTCTGATCCAGACTGCTACGATTCAGTCCTGATTGACTATTCCCTGTTGGAATTCCTTCATATCAACTACTGACCTGCAATTAAAATTGTTTATTCACGAATGGTAATTTTAATGCAGTGTTCATGCAGATTTTGAAAAAATGTACTGTCACTCATTTACGTGTCATAATAGTGAGTGACGAATGAACCAACAGTTCAAACGTAGTGCTGGTTTGATCAGTGAAAAACACAACAAGGATATGATTAGCAAATCATGTAGGAGTCAGGTTACTCAACCTTATCGTAATGCGCTTTCAGAATAAACCCTGCCTCAATTAGGTCTTTTGAGGGTTGTATCGTGGTCGGGTTCACGGTTCATGAAACAAAGGATATTTGGCTCAAATTACGATTTGTACCCACCCCTTCTACGTGATGATCTCCGGTCCTAAAGTTCAGTTAACTTGGCTCGAGCGCTCGCCTCTTCGAGAGGTATGTTGAATATTGGGAACAGTGGTTAAAGAACTCACAAGGTGCTTCGGAGTGACAGTTACTCATTTTTCGTTTCGGTGTCTGTATCCACACGACTTTGTCCTTGTTCGAGGATTTTTCTTTTTATATCCTTTCTTTTTCATTCTTTTGATTCCCTAATTTTTGCCTGGACTGACTCTTCAGAGTTCTTTTCGATTTTTCTTTTGAAGTCCAGCGGGATGCCCTGATTTTTGCCTAAGTATTTGCTTTCTAGCTTTTTCTTTTTACTTAGCGGGCTTTCTTATTCCTTTTTTTTTCTTGGAACAAGTCGTGCGACACTGGCTGTCTGGATTCATCCGAGAGGTTTATAACTGTCTCACTCCTGATTGGTGAGGTTTAACCATTGTGGTTGACGAGGTACGACCTCTGGGGAAAAATGCGATGTGATTGGTCCTCGAAAGACAACACTCCTCTATAAGACTTGAACGCTCGGTCAAGCTAACTGACGACTACCCTGCCCCGGGTTAAGATGTGAGGGTTTAAAAGTCCAAAAGAAACTCCTACTTCTAGGCTCGAAGTGTTTAACAAGGGACTAACTCCTTATCTCTCCGGTGTTTAGGGGGTTCGAAACAATGCCTTGTACGTCATCGGCAAGGTTTTATTTGAAAGCATACGATCATCGGTTATGAGTATTCAGTTTTGTCATCCTCCCTTCAATCTTTGATAATCATAGTGACAAAGTGGAGTGAATAAAGTGCAAGTGTCAGTGCAATGCAGTAAATGAGCGACATCGACATGATTAATTCAAAAAAAATGCATAGTCACTTTATCGATATTACCATTCGAAACAAACAATGTTTAACAGCAAGTAGTAACTAACAGAAAAGAAACTACAAATGCGAATGATAAAAAGTCCGAGGACTGCCAATGCTGAGGACGTCTGCCCGTCTGGACCACTGGCTTCTGGAAATAACCCTCTGAATCTGCGAGCTCAGACAGCTGAGAGGTTGTCACGCACAACCAAAACTCCTTCTGGAAAGGAAATGCACCCTTTGTCGATTAACTGTTGCACTTTTGCTTGAAAAGCTTTGAAATCTTCAGTTGAGTGCCCCAGGGATCCACCATGGTATCCACATTGCGCATGGGGATTGTACCCAGGAGGGTAAGGCTCTGGCACGGGCTTAAGAGCTTTGGGCTCCACCAAAGAATTCTGAATCAAATGTGGCAGAATCTGGCTATACGACACAGGCACTGGATGAGAAGGAGCATTCCTTCGTTCCAAGTTGTTACGAGGTCGGTTCTGATTCTGATGCTGACTCTGATAACCTCGGCCACGGGCTCGTGGATTTGCAAGAGCAGCGACATAAGGTTCCCGATATGGTGCCCTAGGCACAATTGTCTGTCCAGAATAACGAGACACAGAGGATACTGACCGCTGAGAAGATGAAGAACCAACAGATTTCACCGATTCATCTTGAGGATACCCAACATCGGTCAGGACTGCATTGATCACAACTCCTTCTTCAGTTTGGCAACTATAGAGAGATTCAGTTTCACTAGCCTGACCGCCCGAAACATTCTGGATTCTTCCAGTCTTTACACCATACTCGATGCACTCTCCTGCCCTTACCAATTCAGAGAAATTTGGTGCAACTCCAAGCATTCTTTCGAAGTACGGGCTCTGCAAGGAGTTTACGAACATGCCTTTTAATTCTCGGTCTAGAAGCGGTGGTTGCACTCTAGCAGCAAATTCTCTCCATCTCTGAACATACTTCCTGAAAGGTTCATTGTTTCCTTGAGACAATTCTTGTAGCTGCATGCGACTAGGAGCTACATCAAGATCGTAGTCATACTGCTTCAGAAAAGCATTGGCTAAATCCACCAATGATCGGATTTGATCACTCTCTAACTGCATATACCAACTCAGAGATGCCCCAGTCAGACTATCTTGAAAGCAGTGAATCATCAACTTATCGTCGTGCACAAATGAAGTCATTCTTTGGCAGAACATGACCAAATGTTGCTTCGGGCAACTATCTCCTTTGTACTTTTCGAACATCGGCGCTCTGAACTTCAGAGGCAACACTAGGCCAGAAACCAGACACATGTCTGCAGCATTGGGGTTAACAGCGTCTTTATCTTTCAAGGCTTTGAATCTTTCATCCAACGCACGAAACCTTCTAGCATACACGGGAGCTAATGGGTCTTCAGTCTTGGTCATCGGGACCTCTCTTCGGGAAGTTGGCACAGGGAGGACAACACCCTGATAGTCTGAGATATCAATAGAAGGAGAACGCTCACTTCGGACAACAAACTGCTCATGTAGACCTCGGTCTTCAACGAAAGGCTGTACAAGCTGAGCTGCAGTAAGGTTGTTCACTTGCGGAAAGTATTCGTCACGCGTGGATCCATACAAAGGATTGGACGTCACAGTGATACCTGACAAGGTATCAACAAACTGGAAGCTGCTCTCTGACATAGCTACCAACAACTGTCAACTGACTTCACTGCTTGATTCTGATCAATCTGCTTCAACCCCTTGGTCATCTTCAACACTCACCTTCAGAATCAAAACAACGGCTGGATAAGAGCTCTGACTAGCTGGAGCATGGCATGCAATATGATGCAAAGATGCTTATGCAAATGCAATGCAAGATGCAGCAAACACGGGATCACAACCCTCACAAAGCTCTGATTACTGTTGCGCTACTGACGGGATAAGTCTGCTCTGACGAGAGAAAACCAAAATACCGGGTAGGCTAGAAGTCAAGTTTCCTGCAAAAACCCTCCCACTCACGGGTATGGACCTAAACTGACACAAGTTCGACATCCTATGCGGTCGTCGGCGTCACAGACTTTCAAGACTGATAATACGATACCCAGAAGGTGTGGCATCATCCTGTCCTGAAGAGGCCTCACTTAGCCAACTTCCAAATGATCGGTCCCCAGAGTCGACAATCCACCAAACCGACAACCCCCTCAACCCAAAGGGTTGAAAAAGAAGTCAACCGGGAGAACCTCGTCTGAGCGTGGATTTCATGAGACACTAGCGCCTGCCAAGCAAGTGCACGCCCACTAATTTCCACAACTAATTCTAAGTACACTCAAGCCTGGGTCTGGCTTCTCACTCATCAGAGCTCCCATCCCACAACAGCACAATAGCAAAAGATAATAATATAATGCGGGAAATGTAAATACATCAGTAATATACAACACAAAAATAAACACCCACAGACACGCAAACAAGCGCTAGGATTGACTCTCTTAGGGGACGTTGGATCCCCAAATTGACTCGCTTTCGGGACGTTGGATCCCTAGGAAACTATCAAGTCCCCAGCAGAGTCGCCAGCTGCTGGGGATGACCCAGACAGCCAGGAAGAGAATCCAAGACAAGACTCGCTTAGAGAACCATCGCAGTCCCCAGCAGAGTCGCCAGCTGTCGCTTCCGCGAAAATAAGGTGCCGGTAAAACAGAAGAGTCGCCACCTTTCGTTATTTATCCCTCGGAGCGGGAAAGGAAACGATCGGAAAAACCTGACGAAAAGGGTAAGACAAGGTCATCGCAACCGTTGTCTGGGTTCGGGAGTCGGTTACGCAAGGGGAAGGTATTAGCACCCCTCACGTCCGTCGTACTCGACGGGATCCACGCTTGTTGGTTTGTCTACGGGTGAAAAACAATCTATCTACGGCTGCTAAATCTAAACGGAAAGAAACTGACTCGATAGAGCGTCGCACTCTATGCCTACGTATTCTCATCAGAGAATGAGAAATCAGAGTCAACGTAGTTCGGGAAACTACGGGGGAAAGTTTGCTCGGCAAGACGTCGCGTCTTGGGCCTACGTATTCTCGTCAGAGAAATCAGAGCATGACGTAGTTCAGGGAACTACGGCTAGACAGGGTGTTCTCGGTCACACGGGGTGAGAGATTAAGTTGACGATACTAGCGTACGCATTCTAGCAGTTAGGTGGGCGCTGCTCGACCATTGGAGACTTAGGCGTACCTGTTTGCGGTAGAACAGACGTAGTATGTCGGGTTTAAAGGTATGGGAACCTACGGGAACTAGAACTACGGTCTGGTCTGAAATGCGCTCGGGCAAGAGAAAAGGATAACATCAGTCGTCAGCGGGAAAGTCTCGATCGTACGGCAGCGGGAGAACAAAAAGGTTAGTTGTTAGTATGCTCGCTAGGATATCGCATCCTATGCCTACATATTCTCATCAGAGAAAATCAGAGCAGCTGTAGTTCAGCCTACTACAGCTAAAACGGGGAAACGGGAAAAAAGGGAAAAGGGTTCTCGCTAATACATCAGTATTGTGCCTACGTATTCTCGTCAGAGAAATCAGAGCAGGACGTAGCTCAGGGAACTACAGCTAGACAGGGAAGCTTTGCTCGCCAAGACGTCGCGTCTTGTGCCTACGTATTCTCGTCAGAGAAATCAGAGCAGGATGTAGTTCAGGACTATAGGGAAGCTTTGCTCGCCAAGACGTCGCGTCTTGTGCCTACGTATTCTCGTCAGAGAAATCAGAGCAGGACGTAGTTCGACACGAAAACGAGTCTCGATTGCATGGGGGCAAGAGAAGGGGTCTCAATCGCACAGGGGCGAGAACAAAGAGGAAGCAGGCCTACGCCTAAACGGGAAGGAACTCGAGACACACACGCAAGAACCTAAGAAGAAACTCCTCAGTTGGCACTTCCTTTGTATCTGATGATGCAGCCCACAACACTCGCTGGTTTCCTGAAGATTTGAATACGACAATGATAATGAACGAAGCAGCTCCGGGGCTCCTGACGTACGCGCAAGCTCCATTCCAATCTTCTCCTCTCTGGATCTTGATGATGACGCTCGAACCAAGAACAATGTGACGCTTAGACCGTCATGGTTCGACTTATACGAGAAATCGAACTCTAAGAGGTAGCGTATTGATATCCGTGTCAAAGACCAGATGGAGAAATGATATCGAAAATCATTCTCCAATTGAATCGTGTCACACGGCCAGCCAACAATAAAATCGAAGATAAAATCAGATAGAAACGAAAATAGAAGAGAAAATAGGAGACAAATCCACTAACAAATGGAAATAAAATGCTACGGCAATTAAATTCTACTAGAAAATGTTCTAAAGAATTTAAAAGAAATGCGTATAGAAAAATAAAATCCTATATTATTCTATACTAAAAATCTATGATAATAGCTATATATTCTATAAAGAAAATAGAAAAACTATATTAAATCTATAATACCCTATAATATACTAAAAAATAATAGAATATAAATTCTATAAAACTATGCATTAATGTCCTAGGAAAATAAAACTATAATCCTAAAAAAAAATAGAAATATATCTATTACACTCATTCATCCAATACAAGGGAGAAATTAAAAATAAAAGGGGAGGGGGGTACAAACTGCAGAACCAGGGTGCATGCAGAAAAAAATACAGGGCCCAGCCCATAAAGGAATTCAGAAAATAAAAACAGGGGGGTTTATTGGTGAACACGGAGGCTATGCTTCAGCAAAGATACAGGGCCCAGCCCAATAAACTCAAACACACCAAAACGGGGAGGGGGTTTAGAAGCAAAAACGGGGGTACGGCCAGAACGTTGGGCCCAGCCCAACTACACGCGGGGAGGGGGGTGAAGAAAGTACAATGGAGGGTGAATCAGCAAACAGGACCAATGGGCCTATGAGCCCAATTCCCTTGACAGCCATGCAAACTCTTCAGACAAACCCTAATCACTCTTCTCTCCTTCGAACACTGTTCACGCCATCACCTTCTTCTCACCCTCTCTCTCGCGCAAGCTCCTCTTTCACTCCCTCAATCTCTCTGAGATCAAACACATCCCAAAAACCTGTACAAGCAAACAAAATGACAAAGATGAGGATCCTTGAAGGTCTTTGAAGATCTTGGAGAAAAACCTTGACGAGCGATTGATTGCTGAAGTTCTTGAAGTCGAATCGGAGGATCTGGGCGAAGTTGTTCATTGAGCGTTCAACAACGATTCTGATGATGGGCGATGGAAGATCTTATGAAGATTTGGACGGATCTTGATGCGTTGATGAACGATCTGGAAACTTGGAAGTTGGATGAAGGTTCTATGGAGCAAAATCTGAAGAACCTAGTTGAAGATCCAGAGATTATTGAATGTTGAGCTCTTCAAATGAAGATTGAACGGATATTGTTGATGAAGTTTGACGAAGAACACAATGAAGATCTGCATGTTCTTGAGTAGTTCTGGGAATCGTTGATGAGAACTGGAGGAAGATGAAGGTCGTTGGTGAAGATCTTCACAGATCTGGAAAGCTCATGAAGAACACCATGGCGTTCTTGAGGGTTTCTGGAAACTGGATGAAGAGTAACGAAGAATCTGGGCGAAAGTTCTTGATCTGAAGTGGATGAAGGCTTGAGGAATGTTCTGGAAAAGTGATGAACGGGATGAATTCATATGAAGTTTCCGGTGACTTCTTGCATTTTCCAGCGAGTTCATGGAATTACCGGTAACAGTTGGATGAAGGTGATGGAGGTTGTTGATGAATGTTCATCGTTTTCGTAAATTATGCAGTTTCCGGCGAGCCTCCGGCGACGGTTGCGGTGGCCGGAGGCGGTTGCATGGCCGGCGGGGAGAGTCTCTGGTGAGGGATGCAGGTGAAGGAGGATGCGACACGTAGCACTTGCATGCGGAGGAGAGAACGAGGCCAAGCCACGTGTGGTAAGGTGGCAGAAGTGGCGGACGAAACGTGGAAGTGAAGAAGTGAGGTGGGGGACTCTGAGAATGAAACGTGGCGAATGCAGTGGCTAGCTCTGAGAAGCACACGTGGGAAAATGAAGTGGAAGGGAGAGAAAGTGACTCGTGGAAGGCTTATATAGATGACACTTGGCAGAAAACGGACTGGGCCTCCAGAGCTGACACATGGCCCACGAATTTGGACTTAATTAGCAGCTAATTAACATGATTAATGAATTAAAACCTAATTAAACTCCACTAAATGACTAAACAAAAATTAAAACTGCACTTAAAGCCTAACTGAAAATTAAGACCATTCTAAACCTAATTAAAGCTAATAAACTCAATTAAAATGAATTAAGCCCCTAATTAACATCTAAAAAAAGGGATTAAGATCTAATTAATCTAATTAAATCCTAAATCTATATTAAATCTAAAAAAGAGGATTAACTATTAAACTCTATTAATTTCTAAACAAACAAAAAATAGAAAAAAAATCTATTAATCCTATTAAAAATCATTTAAAAAATCTTCTTAAACTCTAGAAAAAAGAATTATTCTAAAGAGATAATAAAACTAAAACTATTTAAAAATCATTTAATATCTATTAAAAAATCTATCTAATATCTAGAAAAATCAATTAAATCCATTAAAAAATTCTAGAAAATAAGGGGAAAAATCTAAAAAGAGCGAGGAAGCCGATTAAATCGATTAGCGACTATATCGAAATAAACGGTAAAAACCCGGACACCGAGATGTCCTCAAAAACAACAGCGGGAGCTGAAAACACCGGGACGAGCACCAATTCTCAAAATACGTCCTCGTATTGGCCTGAAATGCCTGAAGCGCGATCAGAGGGCTGTAATCCCGATAAAGTCAATCTGACTGAAAAAATGCAATGTACGTGGTATGCAAATGCAAAATGAAATGAGTCGAAACATGAGTCAAATTGCAATAAGTAGTTGGTCAACTTTTGGGGTGCAACAATATGCTTTGAGAACGACGCAATGTTCCACACGGTAGAAATGCTACACGTTTTTTTTTGGGTAAATGCTATGCAATCATGCAAAATGCTACGATCCCATTAGCAAAATAAATGCTGAAGGAGGGAATCCTCCTGTCAAGGAGAAAGAATCACTCTGGTGGAAGAAGGACTCGTCCTGCCACGGTGAAAAGGTCACGCCAATCTCAATCGGAGTCCGTATGGGGAAGCAAACTTCAGTTGACTGCTGCAGGGGAACAAAGTTCTACGAGAACCTGGACCTGATGAGGAAAGCGATGTCAATCGCAGAAATAAACTGCGTGGCCTTCACAACCATTTCCCTGGAGGTAACGACTCTGGCGGGGAAATACAACATCAGTTGTTCAACACTCTACTGGGGAAAAACCAATCATGGCCTGAACGGCTTCCAAGGACTCGGCTCTCTTGGGGAACTGCAAACTCGGCTGGGAAAGAAGAAATCATCCTGCTTCGGGGGAGAGTACGACTCTGTGGGGAATCTCAATTCCGTTAGAGACTTCAGTCTGGAACTATCAATTGCTGCACACTTCAGTGAATAGTCTCCTACGAGACCTGCACTTGTGACCCGGTGCTGGGGGATGAACACACGCTTCGGCGCCTGACTCAGCTGGGGAGATGCCATTCCTTCAGGATACATCTGATTGGGGAGAGAATCTTCTCTGCCTGGGGAAACATATCAATGCTTTATGATCTCCGGTTCAGAATCTGTGGGGAGAGGCTGCTGAACTTTGCTGGAGAGGGAGGAATCATCCTGCTTGGGGACGCATGCGGCGTACTGCCTGGAATATGCTACCTCTGCAACAACACAAACAAACAGACAAGATACCCTTCTCAAAGGGACCTATCAAGGTTATCATCTTGTGACACTATTCAGTATATATATCAGTATATACAAATGTCGGCAACGGGGCGTAGACGAACACCATGAGTTGATCCCTCTATGACCCACTTGACTTCGATACTTCTCCGACGCTTCAGCTTCAGAAGAGATTGATTCAGATAAACGGCCCTCAGGTCTTCCAAACCACTAAACAATGAAAGTCCACACGCGGAACGCAGTCATTTGCTTTTCAAATCCCTAACTTTTGCCTGAATCGCCCTTCCGGGTTTTCGATTCACCGGGATACCCTTTTTTGCCAATGTCCCCCATCCGGGTTTTCGACTTTGCGGGTGTACATTCTTTTCTTTATATCCCTAATTTTTGCCTGAACCTTTTTCCTTTTTTGTGGTTCGCCGGGATGCCCCATTTTTGCCTGGATATTCTTTTCCTTTCCAGCGGGTCATTTTTAAGCAAAGTATTTTTTAACCGCGTCCGCGTTCACCGGGGATGCAAAATCTTCACCATCCATCATGGATAACAACAAGGCTCCTCCCGAAAAGACCTTGCTAACGATGTACAGACCTTCGTAATTAGGAGTCCACTTGCCCCGGTGATCGGAGTGTGGAGGAAGAATCTTCTTCAGGACGAGATCACCCGTCTGAAAGCTTCTAGGACGCACCTTCTTATCATAAGCTTTCTTCATTCGGCTTTGGTATACACGACCATACGCAATCAATTCCAACCTCTTCTTATTCATCAGGCTGAGTTGGTTTAGTCGGTTCTTAATCCATTCTGCCTCGTCGAGTTTCACATCAACCAAAACTCGCAAAGAAGGGATCTCCACTTCTAACGGTAGGGCAGCTTCCATACCGTACACTAAGGAGAAAGGAGTTGCCCCGGTTGACGTACGTACCGTGGTACGATAACCGTGCAGTGCGAATGGCAACATCTCGTGCCAATCTTTGTAGGTCACAACCATCTTTTGTACAATCTTCTTAATGTTCTTATTGGCCGCTTCAACGGCACCGTTCATCTTTGGCCGATAAGGAGATGAGTTGTGGTGTTCAATCTTGAAACTCTGGCACAACTCCTTCATCATCTTGTTATTCAAATTCGAACCATTATCAGTAATGATCCGCTCGGGAATTCCGTAACGACAGATGATGTCCCTCTTTATGAATTTAGCCACCACCTGCTTGGTCACATTAGCATATGAGGCTGCCTCCACCCACTTGGTGAAGTAGTCGATAGCTACTAGAATGAAGCGATGACCGTTAGATGCAGTGGGCTCGATCTTGCCTATCATGTCGATGCCCCACATGGAGAACGGCCACGGGGAGGACATGACATTTAACGGGCACGGAGACACATGAACTTTATCAGCATAAATCTGGCATTTATGATATCTCTTCGCGAATTTAAAGCAATCCGATTCCATCGTCAGCTAGTAATATCCTGCTCTCAGGATCTTTCTCGTCATAGCATGCCCGCCGGCGTGTGTACCAAATGTGCCTTCATGGACTTCTTCCATGAGCATACTCGCCTCTTTCTCATCTACACATCTGAGTAGCACGAGATCGTGGTTTCTTTTATACAAAACTCCATCAGGATTGAGATAAAAATTTCCAGACAGCCTCCTCAGAGTCTTCTTATCCTGGGTTGACGCTCCCGCCGGATACCTCCTTAGTCATAAGGGAGTTCTAGATATCATGGAACCATGGCTTGCCGTCGGAGGCTTCCTCGATCGCAAAGACGAATGCAGGTCTATCAAGACGAGAAAGGACAATTCTTGGAGCTTCATTCCAAAAATTGACTTTATACATTGAAGCCAGCGTGGCTAAGGCATCAACCATCTGATTTTCGGCCCTGGGCACATGATTGAGCTCCACTCGATCAAAGAACGGAAGCAGCCTTCTGGCATAGTTCATGTACGGCACCAAATTCGATTGACGAGTCTCCCACTCCCCTTTAATCTGGTTAATCACAAGCGCTGAGTCACCGTATACGTCTAGGTTCTTGATTCTCAAATCAATTGTCTCTTCTAGACCCATGATGCATGCTTCGTACTCCGCTTCATTATTGGTGACTGGAAACGTCAGTCTTGCAGTGAACGGGATGTGGGATCCATGGGGAGTCGTGATGATCGCCCCAATGCCACTTCCGTAAGAATTAACTGCCCCGTCAAATATCAATTTCCATTGGGATTTCCTATCTGGACCCTCGTCGGGCAATGGTTCATCGCAATCCTTCGCTTTGAGAAACATGATATCCTCATCAGGGAATTCAAATTTCATCGGCTGATAATCCTCGATCGGCTGTTCGGCAAGGTATTCAGACAACACGCTTCCCTTAATGGCCTTCTGGGAAACATACTGAATGTCATATTCCGTCAACACCATTTGCCATCTGGCAATCCTGCCCGAAAGCGCTTGCTTCTCGAAGACGTACTTGATCGGATCCATCTTAGAAATTAGCATGGTGGTGTAATTGAGCATGTACTGTCGTAAACGTTTGGCAGCCCAGGCTAGTGCACAACACGTCTTCTCCAGCATCGAGTATCGAGATTCACAATCTGTGAACTTTTTACTCAAGTAGTAAATGGCATGCTCCCTTCTGCCCGTCTCGTCGTGCTGACCGAGAACACACCCCATACTATTCTCAAGAACTGTCAAGTACATAATTAATGGTCGTCCGGCCACTGGGGGTATCAAGATCGAAGGTTCTTGTAGATACTGCTTTATCTTATCAAATGCCTTCTGGCAATCCTCGTTCCAGATAATCGCCTGATCTTTCTTTAGCAGCTTGAACATCGGTTCACACGTGGCCGTGAGCTGAGAGATAAACCTTGCAATGTAGTTTATTCTGCCCAGGAAACCACAAACTTCTTCTTCTGTTTTTGGTGCTGGCATTTCTTGTATCACTTTAATCTTCGTAGGATCAACCTCAATGCCTCTTTCACTCACGATAAACCCCAGTAACTTTCTTGATCATACTCCGAAAGTACACTTGTTAGGATTCAGCCTCAACCTGAACTTCCTAAGCCTCTCAAAAAGCTTCAGCAAATTGACTAGATGTCCTTCCTCCGTTTGGGACTTCGCAATCATGTCATCAACATAGACTTCAATCTCATGATGAATCATGACATGAAACAAAGTAACCATTGCTCGTTGGTAAGTGGCCCCTGCGTTCTTCGGACCGAAAGGCATTACCTTATAGCAAAATGTTCCCCAAGGTGTGATAAACGTAGTTTTCTCCATGTCCTCCGGCGCCATCTTGATCTGATTGTAGCCGGAGAAGCCATCCATGAACGAAAACACGGAGAACTGAGCTGTATTGTCGACCAACACATCGATATGAGGCAGCGGGAAATCATCTTTAGGGCTCGCTCTATTCAAATCCCGATAATCGACGCACATTCGCACCTTACCGTCTTTCTTCGGTACAGGCACTATGTTGGCGACCCACGGAAGGTAAGTAGTGACCGCTAAGAAGCCAGCATCAAGTTGTTTCTGCACTTCTTCTTTGACCTTAATGGCCATATCTGGTCGTGTCCTCCTAAGCTTCTGCTTAACGGGAGGGCCATCTTCTCGTAGCGGCAAGTGGTGGACCACGATGTCAGTATCAAGTTCGGGCATATCTTCGTATGACCAAGCAAAGACGTCACTATACTCTTTCAACATCTCGACCAGTCTTTGCTTGACATCACTCTGCAATGCAGCCCCTATCCTGACATTCCTGACAAGTTCTTCAGAACCTAGATTCACAATCTCGATCTCCTCCTCATGAGGCAGAATGACTTTCTCTTCTTGTTTCAACAAGCGGGCCAACTCTTCGGGAAGGTCTTCGTCTTCATCAATCTCTTCTTCGGCTTGATAGATCGGGCAATCGAAGTCGAAGTGAGTCGTAGAAGGTCCAGAGTCGATGTCATCTGCTATGTGGATCCTGCAATAACAAGGGTTAAGCTTAAAACAAGGATATGCAGGTTAGCACAAACCTCATTGCCATTTTATTATTTTTCAAAACAAATATAAAACAGGAATAACAGAGATCACAATATTTGAATACGAAGAAAAACGCCTTTTGATTTATTGGTAAAATGCATGTACATAATCAAACAAGGCCCTGACAATAAAACCACTATGCCCCGGGTAGGACATAGGGTTGTACAATGATTGGAAAAAATAAATCATTACTCTTCGCTTGTCATCTGGATGATATCCTTGACGGACCAGTTGTTAAGGCTCTCGCCTGGCTTTCTTGGCTAGATCCAAGAGTCTAAGTCACAGTCGCTATCTCCGTTGTCTTCAGACACCGCGTTGACGCTTTCGAATATCACCCTGCCGCTGGTAAACTGGTTCGGCCCTTTACCTCGCGACGCGCCGCTAGAAGAGGAGGCTTCAGCTTCAGGAGAGTATCCCAACCCGAACTTGTCTTGCTTGTTAGGTATCTCCAAAATTCGCCCCCAGCCTGGGGTAGATTCGGCTTGGACAACGGCCTGGGCTTCCTTGAAGGAGGAGAGAGTCATCTATGGCTTCTCAGTGACTACAGGAGCTACGTCCTTGACTTTAACAACTTCAAACTCTTGGCATAGGGTTTCGTGGATTTCCCCATCCATCTCAACATATTTGAAGGACGACAAATGGCTCACCATTATGTCTTCCTCGCCACATACAGTCACGATGGTACCTCCGACGGCATACTTGAGCTTCTGGTGCAACGTGGAGGTTACGGCACCCGCCGAATGGATCCATGGCCGGCCCAAGAGACAGCTGTAGGCAGGCATGATGTCCATAATGTAAAAGACCGCGTCGAATGTTTCTGGCCCGACTTGGATTGGCAACGTCACCTCCCCGAAAACATGGCGTTTGGTTCCATCGAACGCTTTCACCACCAGATCACTGGGTGTGCAAATCACTCCGCGAGTATCTAACTTCATTAATGCCTTTTTCGGAAGAACATTGAGCGACGACCCCGTGTCCACCAACACGTGGGACATAATCGTTCCCCTACACTCTATCGAGATGTGCAGGGCGCTATTATGGTTCCTTCCCTTCGGTGTCAGCTCTAGGTCAGTGAACCCTAACCCATTTCCAACATTCACGTGGGCTACGACCTCTTCCAGCTGGTTTACCGATATTTCCTATGGCACGCACGCGGCGTTCAACACCTTCAGCAGCGCGTTTCGGTGTGCCTCAGAACACAGCAACAAATTCAGGATGGAAATCTTCGAGGGCGTTTGATGGAGATGATCCACGATCTTGTAGTCACTCTTTTTAATCAACCTCATAAATTCCTCGGCGTCTTTAACAAGTAAGTCCTTGTCTACCCCACGAGGGATCTCTTCAACGACTTTACTTTTACCTTTATCAGTTGCATCAGCTTTGTCCGCTTTATCCGCCACGACCTCATGTGGTGCAAATACTCTCCCGCTGCGAGTAATTCCGCTAACGCCCGCTAGGTTCTCCACAGACGATCCAAACGGTTCTAGTTCCGACTTCTGTCCGTTGCATTAGACTTCTGCCCCATAATGCCATGGGACAGCGTTGGTGCTTTCGAAGGGTATCGGCCTAGATTTGGTGATGGTAATTGTGGGCGGTCTGGGTGCAGAAATAGTGATCGTCTAGCGAGGGATGGTGATGGTGGCAACCTCATCACCTTGCTTCAGCATTACCTCTCCCGATCCGCATTCGGCCCTCCGGCTAAACTGCAGGATTCCCTCAGTCATCAGACTTTGAATCCCCTCTCTCAGCTGTTCACATCCATCAGGACTTGTCGCACAGCCCATACACAGCTCTCCGCAACCTGGAAAGAAACCTCTTTTCATCAGCTTAGCTTTAACGAAGCTAAGCGGTGTCTTCAGATCTCTGACATCAGTCAACAAATCCAAGCTCTCGTCTTCAATAATGGTGTTTACTCCGCCCCCCCTATGATTCGGCATAGGGTTCTTCGTGACGTTTGGCACATTATCTGAGAAATTGATGATCTTGGTATCCACCATGTCCTGCACCTTGTGCTTGAAGGCTTTGCAATTCTCTACTGTGTGGCCTGGTACCCCTGAGTGAAACTCACAAGTTGCATTCGCGTCATAACCTGGCGGAGGCGCCCCGGTCAAGGGAGCCAAGGTTCTCTTCTGGATCAACTGTAGCTGAAACAAAGTCTGTAACAGTTGCGCGTACGACATGGGCGGTGTCTCGAGGTGACGGCTCGACAGAGGTACCCGATCCTGATACTTTCTGTACCCTTGTTGATTCGGTTGCTGCTGCTGCTGCGGCTACTGCTGTTGTGGCTGCTGAACTGCCGGGATAGTTATACTGGCCACTTGCTGGTGAGGGTCTTTACCCTTCCTTCGGGCGTTGGACACAGCGCTCGTTTCTCCTTCCCGTCTTTTGCCACCATAAGGTTTCTTGCCTCCTCCAGCCGAGGATGAATCACCTTGAATTTTCCCCAGTTTGATCCCATTTTCAATGTGCTCACCCGTGATAATGAGATCTGAGAAGGTTCCGGACATACCGCTGACCAATTTCTCATAATAAACCCCTGGGAGGGTGGCTACGAACATCTGCACAAGCTCACATTCAACCATCGGCGGCTGAACCCTAGCTGCCAACTCACGTCATCGCTGGGCGTATTCCTTGAACCCTCCGTTGTTCCTTTGCGACAAATTTCGCAGTTGGACTCGGTTCGGGGCCAAGTCGCTATTGTATTGGTAGTGGTGCATGAATGCTTCAGTAAGGTCCTTCCACGTGCACACACTGGTAGGTTCCAGACTCATGTACCATTCGAGGGAGGGCCCGGACAGACTGTCTTGAAAGAAGTGCATCAGCAACTTCTCGTCCTCAGAATGAGCTGACATTTTCTTGTAGTATGATCTCAGATGGACGCGGGGGCAAGTGGTGCCCTTATACTTTTCAAAGTCAGGTACCTTGAACTTGGGAGGCACCTTGAAATCAGCAATCAGTCCCAACTTGGACATATCAACGCCCAGGGTGTTCTAGTTCTCGATATTTCTCATCTTATCCTCGAGTGCCTTGAACCTTAGACGTGCTTCAGCAGTCATCTCCCCTTCAACACCTCTCTGAGAGAACACATCGTCTTGACGGTCTTCTAACCACGGCTGAGGCCCGAACAGATTCCCAACACCTGCATTGTCGTTGCCCAGCCCAACATTGACATTAGCTTCACAATTCCCATTACCGACGCCCGTCGTATTACCATTGAGTCCCATGTTAGCTATCACATTGCCGTTGGCACTGCCATTCCCCCCGGTCACGGGGACGCCATTCTGAGGAGTTTCAACTAGTGGAGGGGTAGGCACGGTCCCACCATGGAGTACGCCATTGCTATCGACCCTTGAAATCAGAGGCTGAACCAAGGTTCTGAGCTGATCCTGGCCATTGGCGACCGCTTGCATGAGCTCCATGAAGTGATCCATTCTTTCGCGGAGTTCTTGAACATCAGTTTTCACTTGCTCCATGATTCTGGTTTGATTTGCTCTGGTTGGATAGCGGTGGATAGGTCTCTGATCAATCCTGGAACGACCTGAAACAACCTGTCAACACAAAAGGGTTAGGAAAAACGACAAAGTGCTCGTTATGCAAATGTTTCATGCAAATGCAAACGTGTGTTTGTGCGTTAGGGAGATTCCCCCCGATCCTAGTGCCTGAGTGCCAGTGCTGAGAAGTCCGAGTCCAGTTATGGAAATAACATCTCATATATATGAAGAAAGCCCATCAAGGTAGTACACCACGTCAGTGAATACAAGATGAATCAATAGCATGACCTCAACCAACAAGCCTGGTGATGGTCAGCATACAACAATGATCAAACAAAAGGAATACAAATAGTCAAGCACGGCCACGGGCGCAAAAATCTTCTAACAACCCTTTCGTTTCTGGATGATCAGGCCGAGTGAGCAACCCTTCGACGAGTAACTCTCTCTGCATAATAGTGTATTGAAGACCTTCGACTGAATCTTCCCATGCTCCTTCGCCGAAACAATCTTCTAGCTTCCGCTTCTTGGATTCAAACATCAGTTTACGCTCCTCCAGGTTAGCAAGAGCTTTGTTGAGCTGGCCTTCAGCGGCATATCTGCGAGCGGTTTCTTCATCGAACCTCTTCTCACTTGTCGCTTGCGCGAAAATAAGGTGTCGGCATGACAGAAGAGTCGCCACCTTTCGTTATTTATCCCTCAGAGCGGGAAAGGAAACGATCGGAAAAACCTGACGAATAAGGGTAAGACAAGGTCATCGCAACCATTGTCTAGGTTCGGGAGTCGGTTACGCAAGGGGAAGGTATTAGCACCCCTCACGTCCGTCGTACTCGACGGGATCCTCGCTTGTTTGTTTACTTGGTCGGGTTGGTTATAATGCTATCTACCTATCAAGGCTGGCTGAGAAAGAAAAGAAAAATGACTCGGCAAAGCGTCGCGCTTTATGCCTACGTATCCTCATCAGAGAATGAGAAATCAGAGTCAACGTAGTTCGGCCTACGAAGGGTTATGGGGGAAGGTAGCTCGCCAAGACTTCGCCATCTTGTGCCTACGTACTCTCAACAGGCATGAGAGATCAGAGCTCACGTAGTTCGGGAAACTACGGTTTATTTCCTGTTTTGAAAGAAGTGTTTTTTATTGTGTTTGCGATTTCAACCGCACTAGAGACTATGACCTGAGAGTGAATGCGTCGCATGTCACCCAAAGGGTACCATACTAAACATCCAGACTGTGGAACAGAAGCTCTTCCACAATCCTTTCTCAGATAGCTTAAGGCTCGTAACGTACGAAAGAAATCATTCATGATTACTGTATCTTAAACTGTTTTGAGATGAGAAGAGAACAGGCTCAACTAGGAGGGAGACTATCAAGTCCTACTGTTGTCATGCCATGGATTCATCCTATGGTTGAGGTTTGAACAGGGAACTCCTAGATGTTGTCATGCATAGGTTTCAACCTAAAAGTCTATCATCAAATCCTTATCAAAGGAAATGAGAGTCCTAAGGGATCATGTCAATGATACACCAAAACAGACAAAGCATCAGCTTAACAGTAAAATGCATGCAATGCAAGTGAGGGAGGAAATGTGTGTGGGGCTTCAGCCTCCACAAGCTCGTCTCGACCTCAAGCCAGTCATGAAATAACAGTAATCATACTGAAGAATAAACAACATGCTATCAAGCAATAAACAGTAAACTGCAATCGTACAGATAAAAGAAATGAAATGCCATCAGGCAACAAACCACATGGGCAAGGGAGCTGGGCTCTACCGAATACCCGCAAGCAAAGCCACGCAATAACAATACAAGCAGAGGGAGCAACTCAACCTCTAATGCAATCATGCTCCTAGATTCTACTTATTCTAGATGAACTTAGTCTAATGCAACAGACAAATCAAACAAAACAAACAATACAGAAAAGAAAACAGAAGAAAGCTTCAGCTCCTCCAGCAGCTACTCAGTCTCCACACTTCAGAGATCACTTGCTTTCCAGGTATCAACCCTACAGTATGAGTATCAACTCATCTTCTCCCTTAAGCTTCAGCTTCTTTGATCAGCTCCACCTTCAGGCTTCACTATCTTCAGGGATCTTCAGGTATCAGCTTGTTCTTCACAAAGTCTTCAGACTTCAACAATCTTCAAGGAATCATCCTCTTCAAAGCTTCAGCTTCTATCTTCAATGGCTCAAATGCTCCAGCAAATAAGATTTAGTCAACAGGATGAGGTGAGGATGTTACAGTGCTCACTGACTTCCAAAGGATGCCATTGAGGACTTAACATCAAAGGGAGAGACTCTCTCAAAGTTCTACCTCAGAGGGCAAGGTCACTAATCCCTCCAAAGGAGAGAGGTGAATACCCTTAAGGGACTTTATGTCACAGAGAAGGAAGGAGGTGAACAAGACACTCCTTGTTTATTGAATGGAATTATTCTATCTAAAGCTCTGCTTATGCACCTATGATCCTATAACAGAACAAACCAAAAGCTCAAACTAAACTCCACTTCAATGCCTTCAAGGCTTCAATGGTGATCCACAAGGTCTTCAACTCAATCTTCAAGGCTCACACACTCAAAGGAGAAGAAAAACAAACACAACAACACAAACTATGCCTTTAAGCAACACACATACTAACCATACATTCAAAAATCAATTAAAAATACTAAAACACCATATAATATTCTAGCAAAATTCTAGGGGATTCTATACATACTTACCCTTAACCCATATATTCCCCATACACTAATTTGGCCTATAAACCCCAAAACAAAATTGTTGAATCTACTTATACAACCTAAAACCCTAATTTGAGCACCTAAATGTCAAACAAGCAAACTATATCAAATTTTAATCTAAAAATTGAGAATTAAATCCCATGGGGAACTATGATTCAACATCTAACTATGCCAAAAAGAATGGCTCAAAAATCCTGAGGGAAAGTCCTAAAAGAAATCATACAAAATTGAGTATCAACTAAAATCAATTAAAAAGACTATTTACAAGAATAATATGCTAAAAATATTAAAAGAAAAATAAAATGGAATTTTATTTATTTACCTTTTTCTAGACAAAATCATGAATATGTGAAAAAAACAAAAAGTGAAAAATATTAATTTTTCTATTTTATATGAATTTATTAAAATGCAAGAAATATAAAAGAAATTGAAATAAGAAAATAAAATAAATGGGGGGAGGGGGTGTCAAGAGCAAGGAGCTCTAGTTATATTGATCATTGGGCCAGGAACCTGGGGGTGCGAATATCAAGCCCACGCGTTCAGAAAATTAAAAGAAAAATCAATCAGAAAATAAATATGGACACGGTGAGAATAGCAATATTTTATAGTGAAAATCTGGGTTGGGCCTCTGAGTGGGGTGTGGATAGCACAAGGTTGCTGAGCCCAGAACTCCTCACTTATCCAAACGCATCGTTTTGAAGCTGAGTCTTTCCCTCCGTTTTTGAATTCAAACCATGGTCGTTGGATGAGCTGATCCAGTCAAACGAATTGAGATGATCCAATGGCTAGGGGTCATCGTCCCCAAACACACCCTAGGGTTTTCAGAAACCCTAACTCCATGCCAGAGTTTCCATCAACTCATTCTCTCTGATCCCTCAATGAAATCCAAAACTTCCAAGAGCAAACTTGCTCTACTAGCCACCCAGAACACGATGATACCCATGGTTTTCCCTGAAACTCCTCAAATCGTTCTAACAGAAAGCTCCAACATTAGGGTTTCAATTTTTCCTCTGCTATCAATCTTGATGTAACTTCAAACTAACGATCCAGAATTGTTCTACATGCTACCCTAACCAAACTACACTATATCATATCCATTAATGCACATTAAACAGCTTGCTATTGAATCTTGAAAAAATCGTGTCCTGCCATGAAACCTTATGCCAAGCTCTCTACTTCTCCGAATATCATCAACTAACCTAGCATGCTATCTTTCCGCCTAGAATTCTAACAGAATGCACCTGAATAAAGACCTACAGATCAAGTTACCAACCTGTCAAGCTTCAATGGTGAGTGGTGTTAGAGCTTGATCTAGCACTTGAAATCTTCTCCAAATGCTCCTCCAATGATGAATACCTTTCTGTTTGCAAGAGTTGAGGTGAATGAGGCTTGTAGAAGAAGAAATTGGAACTTGCTTGATCTTGAAGAAACCTTGCAATGACACTTTCTCTCTATCTCTCTCCAATGAACTCAGCAACTTTCACCAACCTTTCCCTCATTGTGATTCATCCTTCTTATACCAATCAAAAGAAGAGTCTAGAAACTCATGGAAAGTGCTAGAATGTTATAGAATTTCTCATGAAATGATACATTGCATAACCCTTATCTCATGCCTTAAGCTTGTCAAATTGGCTTTAAAATCTCCTTACAAGAGATATTGAGAAAGAATGAGTGAAAAACATGCACTTCCTTGCCTTTGGTGAAGTTTTGTCAAGTTGCCTTAATATGCAAGTAACAACATTACAAAGTAACCCCCATTTCTAGGCTTCAAATCAAACTTCTACTTGAACCATTGTTTTTAAAATAATGTTTGGAGTCAAAATGACATATTGGATGACCCATTTTGGATTTGCACATCTCCTAAACCAAAATTCCATTTCAACTTTTTAACTTATAAGCCCTTTTTTAGGTCATTTTTACCCAATCATGAAAATCCTTGCTACAAGCTCTTTCACAAACTCATGACCACTTTTATATACTTAAAATCCCATTTTGGACAACTTTTATGTTTTGAGTTTTTTCATTTGAGGCTTGGAAATAGGAGATATGGCCTTTGCTTAAAATGACCTATAATCACCAAATGACCAAAATACCCCTGTCTTGTTCAAACCATAAGTTGAGTTCTACAAATCCTATCAAGGACTTCTAGTACTCTCTAGAAAGATAAGAAGATGCTCTTCAAGATTAATGTTGACCAAGAAATCATAGGAATCATCCTACTAGGGCAAAAGTTGCCTGCAAGTTGGGTGACTTTCAAGGACCCAGATTCACACACCTCAGCTGACCTGTAATTTGTCAAAACCATAACTTGAGCTCTGCAACTCCTATCAAGGACTTCCACCACTCAAATTAAAGCTAAGAACAAGCTCTACAACATTCATGTTGTGGGGAAGATGAGATATCAATCACATCTTGAGCTAAAACTGCCTGGAAGATAGGGATCAAACTAGGGTTTTTTCACTGACAATCCTCAGAAACCCTAACTCAAAACTTCTCAAACTCCTCAATCATGATGAGTTAGTCTGGGAATCATCTTTATAACATCTCCATACATCATTCCATGATCTCATGGCCCTTGGATTAGGTCTCAACCTTCTCCCAATCTTCAGCTGATCTAGGGTTGACTCAGTCAAAACCCTAATTCTACCATTCATGGTTAAATCTTCTGAATTCTTGCACAATGACTTCTCTGGGCTTCATGATGGCTTTTAAGACATCCCATAGGCTTTCTAAAATCTTCAAGTTCATTCTCAAAGTCTCAGAATCATCTGAGAGGCACCCACAACTCTCAAGTTATGAGACACACAACCTTGGTTTCAACCAATTCTTCTGAGAATCTCCTGACCTTTCTGATGAAGATATCAACTTTCAAACACTTGATGGATGAATGAATGCTGGTCAAATTTTGGGGTGCAACAGCTGCCCCTATTCAAACGGCTTGAACCTGACTGGGTGAGAAGCGAACGGCTCTCAGCCAATCAAGGTGCGAGACGGTTGAATACCGGTAAACCCGAAAATTTGCCAACTGCATGAGCACACGATACTCTGCGGGGAACAAATCTTCGAATACTGCAATACTAGCTGCACGGTAACTGTCTGGAGAAATACTGATCTGACACCACCGTCAGTTATCCACATTAACTTCTTCTGATATTGCCTTCAGACAACCAAAGCATCCAACATCACCGTTGGAGAACTAAATCTGGCATACCCAACATCGCCGCTGAATCTGACATCGCCGCCGGAAACAAACATCATTCTGAGAGACACTCGACATCGCCGCCGTTCAAACATCATCTCTGCCGGGGATTTAAAGAGTCTGACATCGCCGTCGAACATAAACCTCCAACATCGCCGTCAGAAACCAACATAATCTGACCTCGCCGTTGAAACAAACCTAATCTGACCTCGCCGTCAAAACAACATCCAACCTCGCCGCCGAACATATGCAACATCGCCGTCGAACCAATCATAATCTGACCTCGCCGTCGGAAACAAACATCCAACCTCGCCGTCGAACATATTCAACATCGCCGTCGAACCAATCATAATCTGACCTTGCCGTCGAACAAACCTTCAACCTCGCCGTCGAACACATTCAACATCGCCGTCGAACCAATCATAATCTGACCTCGTCGTCGAACAAACATTCAACCTCGCCGTCGAACACATTCATAATCTGACCTCGCCGTCGAACAAACATTCAACCTCGCCGTTGAACACATTCAACATCGCCGTCGAACCAATCATAATCTGACCTCGCCGTCGAACAAACCTAATCTGACCTCGCCGTCAAAATGAACATCCAACCTCGCCGTCGAACACATTCAACATCTCCGTCGAACCAATCATAATCTGACCTCGCCGTCAAACAAACATTCAACCTCGCCGTTGAACACATTCAACATCGCCGTCGAACCAATCATAATCTGACCTCGCCGTCAAACAAACATTCAACCTCGCCGTCGAACACAAACCTGATCTGGCCTGGGGTTCACCCCTGGTAAATGGAACAAAAGGTACACTTACGTATTTGAAACTACTCCGCTAGGAATGAGAGACTCAACCAAGCACACTCTGGTCTGGGGTTCTCCCTCAGAACCATAACGAACATCGGGGTACTACTGCATACTGAGCCCACCGTAGAACTTCAACATTAAAGACATATGAAACCCTGGCCCCTGGCCACTTCCAGCTTCAGCTAGGAAAGATCTTCAAGTACCTCTGAAGATGGAATCCTTGGCCTTCAAGGATAGATGAAACCCTGGCCCCTGGCCACTTCCAGCTTCAGCTAGGAAAGATCTTCAAGTACCTCTGAAGATGGAATCCTTGGCCTTCAAGGATAGATGAAACCCTGGCCCCTGGCCACTCCAGATCCTCTGGAGAATCTTCAAGTTCTTCTGAAGATAGATGAAACCCTGGCCCCTGGCCACTCCAGATCCGCTGGAGAATCTTCAAGTTCTTCTGAAGATAGACATCCTTGGCCTTCAAGGATATAAACCTTGCCCGTCGGCAACTCTGCAGGAGGTATCTTTGACTTCAGTCTGAAGAAATGGTATCTTGAGCCATTCATGACTCTACAGGGATTCAAACACTTTGCCTTCAGGCAAAACTCCGCTTCAGCTGGAGAAACATCTTCGACTTCAGTCAGAAGAAAAACTATCCACTTGATCGCGATCCATCATCACCTCAGGATAACTGACTTGGTCTTCAGGCCAACACGGATCACTTTGCAAACAAAAGCTGTATCTACAAATTTTTGAACTTTGTCTTCAGACAAGCGCTGATTCATCAGCACGGAAGCCTGAATCCACAGGAACATTCTGGTACCGCCTTCAGGCGTTTACTAAATCAATCTTCATATTAGACATCACCGTTGGGGCAAACATATCACGCTGCTAAGGACCTCAAGAATCATCTTGAACAAACAAACTCCGTCGGGCGCCTTCAAGAATCATCCTGAACTGCTGACCTTTCTGGAGACTTTATCTGCTAGGGATCCCTGGAATCTTCCTGGGCAACTCTTGCTGGGGACGCTACTGGGGAGCTCAAGAATTATCCTAAGCAACCGACTCGGGAAACTGCGCTGAGGTCTTAAGAATCATCTTGAGCACACCGCCCTGCTGAGGATTTCAAGAGTCATCTCGAACTGAAGACTTCGTTGGGGATCTCAAAAATCCCCTTGAGCGAGCGACTGTGGGGATTACACCGGGGTCTTAAGAATCATCCTAAGAAAGTGACCTCGTTGGGGAGAATGTCAGGAATCATCCTGAGCAACCGGTCCTTTGGTGGAACACCTGTAAAACAAGAATGATAATAACCTAGATCATGCTTATGATGCATATGCTTCGGCGCCATGCCCCACACGGTGGAATGCTATGCGTTTATGCTAAATGCTATGCAATCATGCACAATGCTATGCAATCCCGTCAGCAAAATAAATGCCGAAGGGGAATTCTCCTGTCAAGGAGAAAGAACTACTCAGATAGAGGAATCATCCTGCTGAGGAGAAAACTGCACACCAATATCAATCGGACTCTGTCTGGGGAAATGATCTTCGGTTGACTGCTGCAGGGAAACAACTTCAGTTGATTACTGCAGGGGAACGAAGCTTTACGAGAACCCGGACCTGCTGAGAGAAAGTGATATCAATCGCGAGAATAAACTGCGCGGCCGCCATGGCTACTTTTCTGGGGATAACAACTCTGTGGGGAAACAACTTCAGCTGCTACACACTCCACTGGGGAAGAGGGAATCATCCGACTTCGAGAGAGGATAGGGTTCTGGTAGGGAATTTCAATTTCGCTAGGGAAGAAAGAATCATCTGACTTCGGGGGAGAGTACAACTCTGCAGGGGAATACAACATCAGCTGTTCCAATACTCTACTGGGGGGTAGGGAATCATCCAACTTCAAGAGAGAGTACAACTCTGGTGGGGAATCTCAATTCCGCTGGAGACTTCAGTCTGGCACCATCAGTTACTGCATACTTCGGCGTACGAACAGCTTCCTACAAGACTTGCACTTGTGACCCGGTGCTGGGGAAGACACCTGCTTCGGCGACTTTACTGGGGAAAACACAAGCTTCGGCACCCGAACATTCCTCTGAAATCTGCACTTGTGACCCGGTGCTGGGGGCATATGAGCTTCGGCGCGCGACTCAGCTGAGAAAATGACGTTCCTTCAGGATGCGTCTTCTTGGGGAAGAGAATCATCTCTACCTGGGGAAGACATATCAATGCTCACTATTCTGCGTTCAGATGCTGCGGTGGAGAGACCACTGAACACTGCTGGAGAAGGAGGACTTGCCCTGCTTCGGGGATGCGCACGACACATCTTCTGGAAGGCGCTATACCTGCAACAACACAAACAAACAGACAAGATACCCTTCTCAAAGGGGCCTATCAAGGTTATTATCTCGTGACAACACTCAAGTAATTAATTGTTTCAACAACCAATGGGCCTAGGCCCGTAAGTTTATGTATGCGCATTTTATCAAAAACATCGGCGTTTTCATTCGCAAACAAAACAGATAAATGCTAAATGGGCAAGCAGAATTGCTGAATAATATGCATTTTATTGATGGTGGACCCCTGAATGGGTAAATAAATGTTTTACAACAGAGGCAAGCTCTTGGAATAAGGAAGCCGCACAAAAATAAAACATAACTATACATCAGTATGTACAAATGTCGGCAACGAGGCGTAGACGAACACCATGAGTTGATCCCTCTAAGACCCACTCGACTTCGATACTTCTCCGATGCTTCAGCTTCGGAAGAGATTGATTCAGATAAACGGCCCTCAGGTCCTCCAACCCACTAAACAATGAAAGTCCACGCGGAACGCAGTCATTTGCTTATTCAAATCCCTAACTTTCACGTGAACCGCCCTTTACGGGTTTTCAGTTCACCGGGATACCCTTTTTTGCCGAAGCCGCCCAGTGTAGGTTTTCGACTTCGCGGGTGTACATTTTTCAATATATCCCTAATTTTTGCCCGAACCTTTTATTCTGTTTTTGGTTCGCCGGGATGCCCTTTTTTGCCTGGACTCTTTCTTTTTTTGTCCAGCGGGTCTCTTTCAAGCAAAGTATTTTTTAACTGCGTCCGCGTTCACCGGGGATGCAAAATCTTCACCATCCATCGTGGATAACAACAAAGCTCCTCCTGAGAAGACCTTGCTGACGACATACGACCCTTCGTAATTCGGAGTCCACTTGCCCCGGTGATCGGAGTGTGGCGGAAGAATCTTCTTCAGGACGAAATCACCCGTCTGAAAGCTTCTAGGACGCACCTTCTTATCATAAGCTTTCTTCATTCGGCTCTGGTACAGGCGCCCAAATGCAATCGATGCTAACCTCTTCTCGTCCATCAGGCTGAGTTGGTTCAAACGATTTGTAATCCATTCTGCCTCGTCGAGTTTCACATCAACCAAAACTCACAAAGAAGGAATCTCCACTTCTAACGGCAGGACAGCTTCCATACCGTACACCAAGGAGAAAGGCGTTGCCCCGGTCGACGTACGCACCGTCGTACGATAACCGTGCAAGGAAAACGGAAGCATCTCGTGCCAATCTTTGTATGTCACAACCATCTTCTGAACAATCTTCTTTATGTTCTTGTTGGCGGCTTCGACGGCGCCATTCATCTTCGGCCGGTAAGGAGATGAGTTGTGGTGTTCAATCTTGAAGCTCTGGCACAGCTCCTTCATCATCTTGTTATTCAAATTCGAGCCATTATCAGTAATGATCCGCTCGGGAATCCCATAGCGACAGATGATGTCCCTCTTTATGAATTTAGCTACCACCTGCTTGGTCACATTAGCATACGAGGCTGCCTCCACCCATTTGGTGAAGTAGTCGATAGCTACCAGAATGAAACGATGACCATTGGATGCAGTGGGCTCGATCTTGCCTATCATGTCGATGCCCCACATGGAGAACGACCAAGGGGAGGACATGACATTCAATGGGCACGGCGGCACATGAACTTTATCAGCATAAATCTGGCATTTATGACATTTCTTCGCGAATCTGAAGCAATCCGACTCCATAGTCAGCCAGTAATATCCTGCTCTCAGGATCTTTCTTGTCATGGCATGCCCTCCGGCGTGCGTACCAAATGTGCCCTCATGGACTTCTTCCATGAGCATACTTGCCTCTTTCTCATCTACACATCTAAGCAGCACGAGATCGTGGTTTCTCTTATACAACACTCCATCAGGATTGAGATAAAAGTTTCCAGATAGCCTCCTTAGAGTCTTCTTATCCTGGGTTGACGCACCCGCAGGATACTCCTTAGTCATAAGGAAGGTCTGGATGTCGTGGAACCATGGCTTGCCGTCGGCGGCTTCCTCGATTGCAAAGACAAATGCAGGTCTATCAAGACGAGAAAGGACAATTCTTGGAGCTTCATTCCAAAAATTGACTTTATACATCGAAGACAACGTGGCTAAGGCATCAGCCATTTGATTCTCAGCCCTGGGTACATGATGGAGTTCCACTCGATCGAAGAACGGAAGCAGCCTCCTGGCGTAATTCATGTACGGCACCAAATTCGCTTGACGAGTTTCCCACTCCCCTTTAATCTGATTGATTACGAGCGCCGAGTCACCATAGACATCTAGATTCTTGATTCTCAAATCAATTGCCTCTTCTAGACCTATAATACATGCTTCATACTCTACTTCATTGTTGGTAACTGGAAACGTCAGTCTCGCAGTAAACGGGATGTGGGATCCGTGAGGAGTTGTGATGATAGCCCCGATACCACTTCCGTAGGAATTAACCGCTCCGTCGAATATCAACTTCCACCGAGACTTTCTATCTGGCCCTTCATCGGGCAATGGCTCATCGCAATCCTTCGCTTTGAGAAACATAATATCCTCGTCAGGGAACTCGAACTTCATCGGCTGGTAGTCTTCGATTGGCTGTTCGGCGAGGTAATCAGACAATACGCTTCCCTTAATGGCCTTCTGGGAGACGTACTGAATATCATATTCTGTTAACACCATTTGCCATCTGGCAATCCTGCCCGAAAGAGCCTGCTTCTCGAAGACGTACTTGATCGGATCCATCTTCGAAATTAGCATAGTGGTGTGATTGAGCATATACTGTCATAGACGTTTGGCGGCCCAAGCTAGTGCACAACACGTCTTCTCCAGCATCGAGTATCGAGATTCACACTCAGTGAACTTTTTACTCAAGTAATAAATGGCATGCTCTTTTCTGCCCGTCTCGTCGTGCTGACCGAGAACACACCCCATACTATTCTCCAGAACCATCAGGTACATGATTAATGGCCGTCCAGCCACTGGGGGTATTAAGATTGGAGGTTCTTGAAGATACTGCTTTATTTTGTCGAATGCCTTCTGGCAATCCTCATTCCAAGTAATCGCCTGATCTTTCTTTAAAAGCTTGAACGTCGGTTCACAAGTGGCCGTGAGCTGAGAGATAAACCTTGCAATGTAGTTTATTCGGCCCAAGAAACCACGAACTTCTCTTTCTGTTTTCGGCGCTGGCATTTCTTGAATAGCTTTTATTTTCGCAGGATCAACTTCAATCCCTCGTTCACTAACGATAAACCCCAATAACTTTCCGGACCGCACTCCGAAAGTGCACTTGTTAGGATTCAGCCTCAGCCTGAACTTCCTAAGCCTCTCAAAAAGCTTCAATAAGTTGACCAGATGCTCTTCCTCCGTTTGGGACTTCGTAATCATGTCATCAACATAGACCTCGATCTCATGATGAATCATATCATGAAACAAAGTGACCATTGCTCGTTGGTAAGTGGCCCCTGCGTTCTTCAGACCGAAGGGCATTACCTTATAGCAGAATGTTCCCTAGGGGGTGATAAACGTCGTTTTCTCCATGTCCTCCGGTGCCATCTTAATCTGATTGTAACCGGAGAAGCCATCCATGAACGAAAACACGGAAAACTGGGTTGTGTTGTCGACCAACACATCGATATGAGGCAACGGGAAATCATCCTTAGGGCTCGCCCTATTCAAATCCCGATAATCGACGCACATGCGTACCTTACCGTCCTTCTTCGGTACAGGCACTATGTTGGCGACCCACGGAGGGTAAGTGGTAACGGCTAGAAATCCTGCGTCCAACTGCTTCTGGACCTCTTCTTTGATTTTTACAGCCATGTCTGGTCTCGTCCTCCTAAGCTTCTGCTTGACTGGAGGGCAATCTTCTCGCAACGGCAAGCGATGAACCACGATATCTGTGTCAAGTCCGGGCATATCTTCGTATGACCAAGCAAAGACGTCACTATACTCTCGAAGCATCTCGACCAGTCTATGCTTGACATCATTCTGCAGCGCAGCCCCTACTCTGACATTTCTGACGAGCTCCTCAGAACCCAGGTTCACGATCTCAATATCTTCCTCGTGAGGCAGAATAACCTTTTCCTCTTGTCTCAACAAGCGGGCCAACTCTTCCGGAAGGTCTTCGTCTTCATCAATCTCATCCTCGGCTTGATAGATCGGGCAATCAAAGTCGTAGTGAGCCGTAGAGGGTCCAGAGTCGATGTCATCTGTTATGTGGATCCTGCAATAACAAGGGTTAAGTTTAAAGCAAGAATATGCAGGTTAGCACAAACCTCGTTGCCATTTTACTGTTTTTCGAAATAAACATAAAACAGGAATAACAGAGAACACAATATTTGAGTACGAAGAAAACGCCTTTTATTTGTTAACAAAATGCATGTACATAATCCAACAAGGCCCTGACAATAAAACCACTATGCCCCGGGCAGGACATAGGGTTGTACAACGATTGTAAAAAGCAAATCATTACTCTTCACTTGTCAGCTGGATAATCTCCTTGATGGTCCAATTGTTGAGGCGCTCGCCCAGCTTGCTCGGTTGAATCCAGGCGTCAAGATCACAATCACTATCCCCGCTGTCCTCAGACGCTGCGTTGATGCTTTCGAAAATCACTCCGCCCTTGGTGAATAGGATCGGCCCTTTCCCGTGAGACGAACTGCTAGACGAAGAAGATGAAGCTTCAGCTTCAGGAGAGTACCCCAATCCAAACTTATCCTGCTTGATTGGTATATCCAAAACATGCCCCCAGCCTGGGGTGGAATCGGCTTCAACGACGGCCCGAGCTTCTTTAAACGAGGAGAGATTCATCTCTTGCTTCTCTATAACGACAGGAGCCACCTCTTTCACCTTGACGGTTTCAAATGCTTGGCAGAGAGTTTCATGGATTTCGCCATCCATTTCAACATACTTAAAGGATGACAAGTGGCTCACCATAATGTCCTCCCCACCACAGACGGTTACTATGCTGCCCTCGACAGCATATTTAAGCTTTTGATGCAGCGTGGACGTCACGGCACCAGCATCATGGATCCATGGCCGACCTAAGAGGCAACTGTAGGCAGGCATGATGTCCATGATATAGAAGACCGTATTGAACGTCTCTGGACCAACTTGAATTGGTAGGGTCAACTCTCCGAAAACGTGACACTTAGTTCCATCAAAGGCCTTCACCACCAGATCACTGGGCGTGCAAAGCAATCCACGAGTGTCCAATTTCATCAATGCCTTCTTCGGAAGCACATTAAGCGACGAACCCGTATCCACCAGGACATGCGACATGATCGTGCCTCTGCACTCTATCGAGACGTGCAAGGCGCTGTTGTGATCTCTTCCTTTAGGAGTCAGCTCTAAATCTGTGAATCCCAGCCCATTACCAGCATTGACATGGGCCACCACCTCTTCCAGCTGATTTACTGATATCTCCTGCGGCACGTAGGCAGCGTTCAATACCTTCAGTAATGCGTTGCAGTGCGCTTCAGAACACAGCAACAGGTTAAGAATAGAGATCTTAGACGGAGTCTGATGAAGATGATCTACAATCTTGTAGTCGCTCTTCTTGATTAGTCGCATGAACTCTTCAGCATCTTTAACTAGCAAATCTTTTTCTGCCCCAGAAGGGACCTCTTCAACAGCTTTACCTTTGCCTTTATCAGCAGCATCAGCTCTGACCACTTTCTCTGCCGCAACCTCCGCTGGCGCAAACACTCTACCGCTTCTAGTAATGCCACTGACTCCAGCAAGATTCTGCACAGTCGATCCGAACGGATCAAGCTTTATCTTCTGACCATTGCAATAAACTTCGGCGCCGTAATGCCATGGAACGGTGTTAGTGCTTTCGAATGGGATTGGCCCAGCCCTGGTGATGGTGATAGTAGGCGGTCGGGGCGCAAAAATAGTAATAGGGTGACGAGGAATAGTAATGGTAGCAACTTCATCTGCTTGCTTCAGCACGACCTCCCCTGATGCACTTTCTATGCTCTGGCTGAACTGCAAAATACCCTCAGACATCAAACTTTGGATACCTTCTACCAGCTGCTCACACCCATCAGGAAGTGTAGCACAAGCCATACATAACTCTCCGCATCCAGGAAAGAAGCCCTTCTTCAGCAACTTAGCCTTGACAAAACTAAGCGGCATTTTCAAGTCTTTGACATCAGTCAGCAAGTCCGCACTCTCCTCAGTGATAACGGCATTCACTCCGCCCCCCTTATGATGAGGCATAGGGTTCTTGGTAACGTTGGGCACACTGTCAGAAAAGTTAATAACTTTGGCGTCCACCAAGTCCTGCACTTTGTGCTTAAAAGCTTTGCAATTCTCAATCGTATGGCCTGGTGCCCCAGTATGGAAATCACAAGTAGCATTGGCGTCATACCCCGGTGGTGGTGCCCCTGTTAAGGGAGCCATTGTCCTCTTTTGAACTAACTGAAGCTGAAGCAACGTTTGCAAGAGTTGTGCATACGACATAGGTGGAGTTTCAAAATGACGATTTGTCAGAGGAGCCCGATTCTGATATCTTCTATACCCCTGCTAATTCTGCTGCTGAGGCTGCTGCTGCTGCTGCGGCTGCGGTGGAGCAGCTGGGATATTTATGCTAGCAATCTGAGGCTGAGGGCCCTTGCCCTTTCTCCGAGCATTAGTGACAGCACTGGCATCTCCCTCTCGACGCTTGCTAGCGTAAGGTTTCTTGCTACTTCCTCCAGCTGAGGATGATTTGCCTTGAATTTTTCCGATCTTTATACCGTTCTCGACATGCTCGCCCATAGTGATGAGAGCCGAGAATGTCCCAGACATGCCACTGACCAGCTTTTCATAGTAGATTCCAGGAAGGGTAGCCACGAACATTTGCACTAGCTCACGCTCAACCATCGGCGGTTGAACCCGAGCAGCCAATTCACGCCACCGCTGGGAGTACTCTTTAAAGCTTTCATTGTTCCGCTGTGAAAGATTCTGAAGCTGAACTCGGTTGGGAGCCAAATCACTATTGTATTGATAGTGGAGGACGAACGCTTCAGCGTGGTCTTTCCAGGTGCGCACAGTAGCAGGCTCCAAACCCATATACCATTCGAGTGATGGACCAGAAAGACTATCTTGGAAGAAGTGCATCAGCAACTTCTCATCGTCAGAATAGGCGGACATCTTTCTATAATAAGATCGAAGGTGGACACGGGGGCAAGTAGTACCCTTATACTTCTCAAAGACAGGCACCTTGAACTTATGAGGTACCTTAAAATCAGCAATCAAACCGAGCTTGGACATATCAACACCCAATGTGTTCTGATTTTCAATGTCTCTCATCTTGTCTTCCAGCGCTTTGAACCTGAGTCGAGCTTCAGCATTCAACTCTGCTTCCACACCTCTCTGAGAGAATACGTCATCCTGATGGTCCTCTAGCCACGGTTGAGGCACCAACAGATTTCCGACACCAGCATTGCCGTTGACCGGCCCTATGTTAACATTGGCTCCCAGACTACCATTGTCGACGCCTGCCGCGTTGAGCCCGATATTAGTCATCAGATTGCCGTTAGCACTGCCGTTGCCCCCGGCAACAGGAACAACGTTTTGTGGAGCATCCACTGGAGGAGGAGTAGGCACAGCCCCTCCATGAAGTATGCCATTACTGTCAACCCTGGAGATTAGAGGTTGAACCAAAGTACGAAGCTGGTCCTGACCATTAGCGACCACCTGCATCAGTTCCATGAAACGATCCATCCGTTCACGGAGCTCTTGAACATCTGACTGCACCTGGTCCATGATCCTTGTCTGATTAGCGCGAGTTGAGTAGCGGTGGATGAGTCTTTGATCAATCCTGGAGACCGGAAACAGCTCGGAACCTGAAAAACCTGTCAACAATAAAGGTTAGGAAAAGCAATAAGATATACACCATGCAAATATGCTTCATGCAGATGCATGCGTGTGTCTGTGTGCGTGGGAGATTTTCCCCCGATCCAAGTGCCTTAGTGCCAGTGCTGATAATAATAAGAAGACGAAGAAATCCGAGCCCAATCATGGAAACATCAATCTCATATATATATGGAAAGGCCTGTCAAGGCAGTACACGGTATCAGCGAGTACAAAACAAATCAACAGCATGACCTCAGCCAACAAGTCTGGTGATGGTCAGCATACATCAAAGATCAAAACAACAGGAATACAACTAGTCAAGTACGGCCACGGGCGCGATACTCTGCTAATAATTCCTTCGTCTCTGGATGATCTGGCAAAGTGAGCAACCCCTCGACGAGTAGTTCCCTCTGCCTGATGGTATGCTGAAGCCCCTGAACTGAACTCTCCCAAGCTCCTTCGCCAAAGCAATCCTCCAGTTTCCGCTTCTTAGACTCAAACATCAGCTTATGCTCCTTCAGGTTAGCAAGAGCTTTGTTGAGTCGAGCTTCAGCGGCGTATCTGCGGGCGGTCTCTTCATCAAACCTCCGCTCACTGTCCTTTACTTCGGCTTCCAGCTTAGAAATCTGCGGCATTAGTTTGTCCTCTCGCTCCTTCCTGGTGGCCATGGAAGTCTTCCAATGCTGGTCGAACTTAGATATCCTCCGATATGCCTCTTCCAAATGCTGCTTCTTCGTAGCTAGTACATCATTAGCAGCCCTGAAGTCTTGACCTAAGCGTTCCCGATCAGCAATCTGCTTTGCCGAGTCTGCACCCAGTTGGTTTACCGACTCTGTTTGCTTTTTGAAGGCATGCACGGCTTCATTCCTCTCACTTCGAAGCTGAGTTAACTCCTTCTCTAATTCTGCGTTTGCCCGCCTTAGTTCATCTCGCTCAGCTAATACCTGGTTGTGCTGATGAATGGACACAATGGCAGGCTCTTCGACTGGTGGAGGACTCTCTGGCCTGACGTGAGGGAATGGCATCCCTATAGCGCTGGCTCTGGCTCTGATCCAATCTGAATAAGGAGGGTAGGCTTGGCTGTTGCTCTTTCCCAACAAAGGCTTTCCCCTCTTGCTAATACTGTTCCAGGCCCGCTGAAGCTTGGACAACAAATCCCCCTCTAGAGTACCCGTGAGGTACAGATATTCCTGTACCTCTTCCTCATTCGGCGGAGTCCTCAAAGCATATGCGAACTAACGAACTAGCAATGACGGATTGTAGTTGATGCAACCCTTCCTACCTATCAGAGGTACATTAGGAAACCCACTACAACTGAAGATCACCTCGGTGCCTAACCTATCTCTGTCAACGAACCAATCAATATCTCCTGCCGACAAACTCATGAGACGCTCAGGCCACTCAGCTGTGGCTGCAGACAAGACGGAAGAACCCCTCTTGGGCAAATGACTATCAAACCACTTGTACAACAATGGTACGCAGCATGAGACATTCTTCCCTCTCCGGTTCTCATTCTTGTAATGCACTGAGTGGTAGACGTCTCCGATCAGAGTAGGGACTGGATTCCCTGAGGCGAAGATGTGGAATGCATCAAAGTCCACGAAATCAGGCATGTTGGGGAACAGGATAATGCCATATATGCATAAAGAAAGGATGGCGTTGAATGCGTCCCAACATTTGTCCTTAGCACACTGCTGAGCCTTAGCTATCAGAAACTGCAGAGAGAACCCAGGAACCTTGTTCCAACTCGTCACCACTAACTCAGAGGCGCTCAAATGGAGTGAGGAAGCTAAACCAGCCAGATCAGGCTCAGCATCCATGTGGACAAAAGGCATCTGCCCTTTGATAGGCACACCCAGCATATCAGCATACTCTTCCAATGTCGGCGCGAGGACGAAGTCATGAAAAGTGAAACACCTCAAGGGAGGGTCATAGAACTGCAGAAGAGCATGCAACCCATTCAACTCGGACGTGGAAGGTTTGCAAACCAGATTAAGCAACCTGCCATAAGACTTCCTGAACCTATCCTTCATAGAATCCCCTGCCAGGGCTATCAAACCAGTCAGCTTCGACACATCGGGGGTTGGGAGTTTGTACGCAACAGTCTTTCTGAGAGAGGCCATAATAACAGTAGGAGGCGGGAAATCCTGGATCGGGGAAACGGTACCTGCAACACAGACACACGTTAATGGAATGCAAATGGATATGCAAACTAATGCAAAATGCAAGCATGCAATAATATATCCGGATAGCTGCTATGGAGATTCGGTATCGACAATCACTGATGAGAAGAAAAACCCTGGTGTAAGACCACTAATCTGCTCTACTGAGAATAACCATCTGATAGGACCGAGATCAAAATTCCGCTATGTCAAGAATAAGTGCCTGATAATAAGGACCCCGGGTGTAAGATCAAGGAACATCTGCTGATGAAGTCTTCAGACCCCAAATCAAAATCTGCCCTATCAAGAACAAACACACAGCTGCTGATGAGATCTTCAGACCCCACTCAAAATCTGCCCTATCAGGGACAAATAACATCTGCTGATGAGATCTTCAGACCCCACTCAAAATCTGCCCTATCAAGAACAAACCACTGATATTCAGATCAAAACCTGCTCTATCAAGAACAGACAAACACCCGACGATAAGATCCTCTGATCAAACCCTGCTCTATCGAGAACAGACGAGTCTGCAACTGAGAAACCCTGGTACCAACGTAACTGATTCACTGTCAAGAAAACCAGGTAGTCTGAAGGTCTAAGTTTCCTGCAATAAACCCAGTCCCACTCACAGGTATGGACCTAAACTGACTCAAGGTACGGCATCCTATGCGTTCATCAGCGTCACAGACTTTCAAAACTGACGATACGATTCCCAGAAGGAGTGGCATCATCAAGTCTCGAAGAGGCCTCACTTAGCTGAATCACAAATGATCGGTCCCCAGAGTCGACAATCCACCAAACCAGCAACCGTCTCAACCCAAAGGGTTGAAAGTGAAGCCAACCGGATGAACCTCGTCTGAGCGTGGATTTCATGAGACACTAGTGCCTGCAAAGCAAGCACGCGCCCACTAATTTCCACTCTAAGTCTATAGTGCACTCAAGCCTGGGTCTGGCTTCTCACTCATCAGAACTCCCATCCCACAACAGCACAAATAATCATATTATACTGGAAATAAAATGCGGGAAATAAAGTGCGAGAAGTAAAAAATGCGATAAATAAACGCAACCCAACAAGCAAACACACAAGCGGTAGGATTGACTCTCTTAAGGGACGTTGGATCCCAAAACTGACTCGCTTTCGGGACGTTGGATCCCTAGGAAACTATCAAATCCCCAGCAGAGTCGCCAGCTGTCGCTTGCGCGAAAATAAGGTGCCGACATGACAGAAGAGTCGCCACCTTTCGTTATTTATCCCTCAGAGCGGGAAAGGAAACGATCGGAAAAACCTGACGAATAAGGGTAAGACAAGGTCATCGCAACCATTGTCTAGGTTCGGGAGTCGGTTACGCAAGGGGAAGGTATTAGCACCCCTCACGTCCGTCGTACTCGACGAGATCCTCGCTTGTTTGTTTACTTGGTCGGGTTGGTTATAATGCTATCTACCTATCAAGGCTGGCTGAGAAAGAAAAGAAAAATGACTCGGCAAAGCGTCGCGCTTTATGCCTACGTATCCTCATCAGAGAATGAGAAATCAGAGTCAACGTAGTTCGGCCTACGAAGGGTTATGGGGGAAGGTAGCTCGCCAAGACTTCGCCATCTTGTGCCTACGTACTCTCAACAGGCATGAGAGATCAGAGCTCACGTAGTTCGGGAAACTACGGTTTATTTCCTGTTTTGAAAGAAGTGTTTTTTATTGTGTTTGCGATTTCAACCGCACTAGAGACTATGACCTGAGAGTGAATGCGTCGCATGTCACCCAAAGGGTACCATACTAAACATCCAGACTGTGGAACAGAAGCTCTTCCACAATCCTTTCTCAGATAGCTTAAGGCTCGTAACGTACGAAAGAAATCATTCATGATTACTGTATCTTAAACTGTTTTGAGATGAGAAGAGAACAGGCTCAACTAGGAGGGAGACTATCAAGTCCTACTGTTGTCATGCCATGGATTCATCCTATGGTTGAGGTTTGAACAGGGAACTCCTAGATGTTGTCATGCATAGGTTTCAACCTAAAAGTCTATCATCAAATCCTTATCAAAGGAAATGAGAGTCCTAAGGGATCATGTCAATGATACACCAAAACAGACAAAGCATCAGCTTAACAGTAAAATGCATGCAATGCAAGTGAGGGAGGAAATGTGTGTGGGGCTTCAGCCTCCACAAGCTCGTCTCGACCTCAAGCCAGTCATGAAATAACAGTAATCATACTGAAGAATAAACAACATGCTATCAAGCAATAAACAGTAAACTGCAATCGTACAGATAAAAGAAATGAAATGCCATCAGGCAACAAACCACATGGGCAAGGGAGCTGGGCTCTACCAAATACCCGCAAGCAAAGCCACGCAATAACAATACAAGCAGAGGGAGCAACTCAACCTCTAATGCAATCATGCTCCTAGATTCTACTTATTCTAGATGAACTTAGTCTAATGCAACAGACAAATCAAACAAAACAAACAATACAGAAAAGAAAACAGAAGAAAGCTTCAGCTCCTCCAGCAGCTACTCAGTCTCCACACTTCAGAGATCACTTGCTTTCCAGGTATCAACCCTACAGTATGAGTATCAACTCATCTTCTCCCTTAAGCTTCAGCTTCTTTGATCAGCTCCACCTTCAGGCTTCACTATCTTCAGGGATCTTCAGGTATCAGCTTGTTCTTCACAAAGTCTTCAGACTTCAACAATCTTCAAGGAATCATCCTCTTCAAAGCTTCAGCTTCTATCTTCAATGGCTCAAATGCTCCAGCAAACAAGATTTAGTCAACAGGATGAGGTGAGGATGTTACAGTGCTCACTGACTTCCAAAGGATGCCATTGAGGACTTAATATCAAAGGGAGAGACTCTCTCAAAGTTCTACCTCAGAGGGCAAGGTCACTAATCCCTCCAAAGGAGAGAGGTGAATACCCTTAAGGGACTTTATGTCACAGAGAAGGAAGGAGGTGAACAAGACACTCCTTGTTTATTGAATGGAATTATTCTATCTAAAGCTCTGCTTATGCACCTATGATCCTATAACAGAACAAACCAAAAGCTCAAACTAAACTCCACTTCAATGCCTTCAAGGCTTCAATGATGATCCACAAGGTCTTCAACTCAATCTTCAAGGCTCACACACTCAAAGGAGAAGAAAAACAAACACAACAACACAAACTATGCCTTTAAGCAACACACATACTAACCATACATTCAAAAATCAATTAAAAATACTAAAACACCATATAATATTCTAGAAAAATTCTAGGGGATTCTATACATACTTATCCTTAACCCATATATTCCCCATACACTAATTTGGCCTGTAAACCCCAAAACAAAATTATTGAATCTACTTATACAACCTAAAACCCTAATTTGAGCACCTAAATGTCAAACAAGCAAACTATATCAAATTTTAATCTAAAAATTGAGAATTAAATCCCATGGGGAACTATGATTCAACATCTAACTATGCCAAAAAGAATGGCTCAAAAATCCTGAGGGAAAGTCCTAAAAGAAATCATACAAAGTTGAGTATCAACTAAAATCAATTAAAAAGACTATTTACAAGAATAATATGCTAAAAATATTAAAAGAAAAATAAAATGGAATTTTATTTATTTACCCTTTTCTAGACAAAATCATGAATATGTGAAAAAAACAAGAAGTGAAAAATATTAATTTTTCTATTTTATATGAATTTATTAAAATGCAAGAAATATAAAAGAAATTGAAATAAGAAAATAAAATAAATGGGGGGAGGGGGTGTCAAGAGCAAGGCGCTCTAGTTATATTGATCATTGGGCCAGGAACCTGGGGGTGCGAATATCAAGCCCACGCGTTCAGAAAATTAAAAGAAAAATCAATCAGAAAATAAATATGGACACGGTGAGAATAGCAATATTTTATAGTGAAAATCTGGGTTGGGCCTCTGAGTGGGGTGTGGATAGCACAAGGTTGCTGAGCCCAGAACTCCTCACTTATCCAAACGCATCGTTTTGAAGCTGAGTCTTTCCCTCCATTTTTGAATTCAAACCATGGCCGTTGGATGAGCTGATCCAGTCAAACGAATTGAGATGATCCAATGGCTAGGGGTCATCGTCCCCAAACACACCCTAGGGTTTTCAGAAACCCTAACTCCATGCCAGAGTTTCCATCAACTCGTTCTCTCTGATCCCTCAATGAAATCCAAAACTTCCAAGAGCAAACTTGCTCTACTAGCCACCCAGAACACGATGATACCCATGGTTTTCCCTGAAACTCCTCAAATCGTTCTAACAGAAAGCTCCAACATTAGGGTTTCAATTTTTCCTCTGCTATCAATCTTGATGTAACTTCAAACTAACGATCCAGAATTGTTCTACATGCTACCCTAACCAAACTACACTATATCATATCCATTAATGCACATTAAACAGCTTGCTATTGAATCTTGAAAAAATCGTGTCCTGCCATGAAACCTTATGCCAAGCTCTCTACTTCTCAGAATATCATCAACTAACCTAGCATGCTATCTTTCCACCTAGAATTCTAACAGAATGCACCTGAATAAAGACCTACAGATCAAGTTACCAACCTGTCAAGCTTCAATGGTGAGTGGTGTTAGAGCTTGATCTAGCACTTGAAATCTTCTCCAAATGCTCCTCCAATGATGAATACCTTTCTGTTTGCAAGAGTTGAGGTGAATGAGGCTTGTAGAAGAAGAAATTGGAACTTGCTTGATCTTGAAGAAACCTTGCAATGGCACTTTCTCTCTATCTCTCTCCAATGAACTCAGCAACTTTCACCAACCTTTCCCTCATTGTGATTCATCCTTCTTATAGCAATCAAAAGAAGAGTCTAGAAACTCATGGAAAGTGCTAGAATGTTATAGAATTTCTCATGAAATGATACATTGCATAACCCTTATCTCATGCCTTAAGCTTGTCAAATTGGCTTTAAAATCTCCTTACAAGAGATATTGAGAAAGAATGAGTGAAAAACATGCACTTCCTTGCCTTTGGTGAAGTTTTGTCAAGTTGCCTTAATATGCAAGTAACAACATTACAAAGTAACCCCCATTTCTAGGCTTCAAATCAAAATTCTACTTGAACCATTGTTTTTAAAATAATGTTTGGAGTCAAAATGACATATTGGATGACCCATTTTGGATTTTCACATCTCCTAAACCAAAATTCCATTTCAACTTTTTAACTTATAAGCCCTTTTTTAGGTCATTTTTACCCAATCATGAAAATCCTTGCTACAAGCTCTTTCACTAACTCATGACCACTTTTCTAGACTTAAAATCCCATTTTGGACAACTTTGATGTTTTTAGTTTTTTCATTTGAGGCTTGGAAATAGGAGATATGGCCTTTGCTTAAAATGACCTATAATCACCAAATGACCAAAATACCCCTGTCTTGTTCAAACCATAAGTTGAGTTCTACAAATCCTATCAAGGACTTCTAGTACTCTATAGAAAGCTAAGAAGATGATCTTCAACATTCATGTTGACCAAGAAATCATAGGAATCATCCTACTAGGGCAAATGTTGTCTGCAAGTTGGGTGACTTTCAAGGACCCAGATTCACACACCTCAGCTGACCTGTAATTTGTCAAAACCATAACTTGAGCTCTGCAACTCCTATCAAGGACTTCCACCACTCAAATTAAAGCTAAGAACAAGCTCTACAACATTCATGTTGTGGGGAAGATGAGATATCAACCACATCTTGAGCTAAAACTTCCTGGAAGATAGGGATCAAACTAGGGTTTTTTCACTGACAATCCTCAGAAACCCTAACTCAAAACTTCTCAAACTCCTCAATCATGATGAGTTGGTCTAGGAATCATCTTTATAACATCTCCATACATCTTTCCATGATCTCATGGCCCTTGGATTAGGTCTCAACCTTCTCCCAATCTTCAGCTGATCTAGGGTTGACTCAGTCAAAACCCTAATTCTACCATTCATGGTTAAATCTTCTGAATTCTTGCACAATGACTTCTCTGGGCTTCATGATGGCTTTTAAGACATCCCATAGGCTTTATAAAATCTTCAAGTTCATTCTCAAAGTCTCAGAATCATCTGAGAGGCACCCACAACTCTCAAGTTATGAGACACACAACCTTGGTTTCAACCAATTCTTCTGAGAATCTCCTGACCTTTCTGATGAAGATATCAACTTTCAAACACTTGATGGATGAATGAATGCTGGTCAAATTTTGGGGTGCAACATCACTAGCCTTCACCTGGGCTTTCAGCTTGGAGATCTGTTGCATCATCTTATCCTCCCACTCTTTCCTGTTGGCTAGGGAGGCCTTCCAGTGCTGGTTAAACTTGGATATCCTCCGATACGCTTTGTCCAAGTGCTGCTTCTTCATGGCCAGTACATCATTGACAGCTTTGAAGTCTCGACCTATGCGCTCGTGCTCAGCTATCTGCTTAGTCAAATCTGTACCTAGCTGGTTCACCAGCTCTGTCTGCCTCTTGAAGGAATGAACGACTTCGCTTCTCTCGCTTCTGAGCTGAGCCAATTATTTCTCCAATTCTTCATTTGCCCTTTTCAACTCATCTCTCTCAGCTAACACCTGATTATGCTGCTGAATGGGCACAATGGTAGGCTCTTCAATCACTGGAGGGATTTCCGGCTTGGCAGGTGGGAACGACATTCCTATAGCATCTGCTCTGGCTCTGATCCATGTCACATATGGAGCATAGGCTTGACTATTGCTCTTCCCCAGCAATGGTTTTCCCCGCTTACATAACATATCCCCTTCTAGAAGACCAGTGAGGTACAGAGATTCCTGCACCTCTTCATCCTTCGGCGGAGCTCTCAAAGCATAAGCAAACTGTCGGACCAGCAAAGACGAATTATAGTTTATACAGCCCTTCCTACATATCAAAGGCACGTTCGGGAACCCGCTGCAGCTGAAGATGATCTCGTTACCCAACCTATCTCTCTCAAACCAGTCAATATCCTCCGCTGATAGACTCATCAAATGCTCAGACCACTCAGTCGTGGCTGCAGACGAAGCAAAGGGACCCTTCTTGGGCAGGTCACTATCAAGCCATCTATAGAGCAGGGGTACGCAACACGAGACATTCTTGCCTCTTCTGTTCTCGTTTTTGTAGTGGATGGAATGGTAGACATCTCCTATCAAGGTAGGGACTGGATTCCCTAAAGCAAAGATGCGAAAGGCGTCGAAGTCTACAAAATCGGGCATATTGGGGAACAGAATGATGCCATATATGCACAGGGCGAGGATGGCGTTGAACACGACCCAACATCCGTCTTTGGCGCACTGCTGAGCTTTTCCTACTAGGAACTGCAGGGAGAAACCGGGAACCTTGTTCTAACTAGACAATACCAACTCGGAGGCATCCAGCTGAAGTGAGGGAGCTAGACTAGCCAAGTCAGGCTCGGCATCCATATGAACAAAGGGCATCTGACTCTTGATAGGAACACCTAACAAATCAACATACTCCTCTAGCGTAGGTGCGAGAACAAAATCCTGGAAATTAAAGCATCTCAATGGAGGATCGTAGAACTGTAGCAAGGCGTGCAACCCATTCAACTCGAACGCAGAAGGTTTACGAACCAAACTGAGCAATTTGCCGTAAGATTTTCTGAACTCATCCCTCACAGAATCATCTGCTAAAGCAATCAAACCAGTCAGCTGAACCACATCAGGGGCAGGGAGCTTGTAAGCCACGGTCTTCCTCAGAGAACCGATAACAATACAATAGGAGGCAAGAAATCTTGAATCGGGGAAAACGGTACCTGCAATACAGACACACGTTAATGAAATGCAAATGAGTATGCAAAGCAATGTAAAATGCAATCATGCAGCAGGAGATCAAGGCAACTGTGCTGTGGAGATTCTGTGTCAACAAAACCATGATGCTGCTCTATCAAGAACAACCACTATATCTGATAATAAGAAAACCCCGGTATCGGACCACAAATCTGCTTTGTCAAGAACACACATCTGATAATAAGGACCTCTGGTATAGGACCAAAACTATGCTCTGTCAAGAACAAACATCTGATAATAAGGACCTCTGATACAGGACCAAAACTCTGCTCTGTCAAGAACAAATATCTAATAATGAGATCCTCTGATCCCATAAATCTGCTCTGTCAAGAACAAATACACATCTGCTGATGAGATCCTCTGATCCCATAAATCTGTTCTGTCAAGAACAATCATATCTGATGATGAGAACCTCTAGTACCAACAAAACTGATTCACTATCAAGAAAACCAGGTAGTCTGAAGGTCAAAGTTTCCTGCAACAAACCCAACCCTGCTCACAGGCATGGACTTAAACTGACACAAGTTCGGCATCCTATGCGGTCATCAGCGTCACAGACATTCAAGAGGGGTGATACGATACCCAGAAGGTGTGGCATCACCAGCTCATGAAGCGGCCTCACTCGGCTGAATCCCAAATGATCGGTCCCCAGAGTCGACAATCCTCCAAACCAACAACCCCCTCAACCCAAAGGGTTGAAAAAGAAGCCAACCGGGAGAACCTCGTCTGAGCGTGGATTTCATGAGACACTAGTGCCTGCAAGCAAGCACGCGCCCACTAATTTCCACAACTAATGCTATGTTCACTCAAGCCTGGGTATGGCTTCTCACTCATCAGAATGCCCCTCCCACAACAGCACAGATAATCATATCATACTGAAAATAAAGTGCGGGAAATAAAATGCGATAAATAAACACAACCCAACAAGTAATCATACAAGCGCTAGGATTGACTCTCGCAGGGGACGTCGGATCCCCAAACTGACTCGCATACGGGACGTTGGATCTCAGGAAACTATCAAGTCCCTAGCAGAGTCGCCAGCTGTCGCTTCCGCGAAAATAAGGTGCCGGCAAAACAGAAGAGTCGCCACCTTTCGTTATTTATCCCTCAGAGCGGGAAAGGAAACGATCGGAAAAACCTGACGAAAGACAAGGTCATCGCAACCATTGTCTGGGTTCGGGAGTCGGTTACGCAAGGGGAAGGTATTAGCACCCCTCACGTCCGTCGTACTCGACGGCATCCACGCTTGTTGTGTTTACTGGACGGGTTGGTTGTATCTATCTACCTATCAAGGCTGGCTTAAAAAGAAAAGAAAATGACTCGGCAAAGCGTCGCACTTTATGCCTACGTATTCTCATTAGAGAATGAGAAATCATAGTCAAAGTAGTTAATCTTACGACGGGTTACGGGGATGGTGGCTCGCTAATACATCAGTATTGTGCCTACGTACTCTCAACAGGCTTGAGAGATCAGAGCTTACGTAGTTCGGGTTAATATGGATTACGGGGATTCAGATTCATCTGTTTTATCGAGTAGGGTTAAACAACAGTTCCAGCAGTTAGGGACAAAGCCTGTTTGCGGTGGCGTTGAAGTTTAACGACACTCTTTTCTTCAGAAAAGCTTTCCTTTGAATTATGGGCCCACGGGGCAAAAAGGTTTGAATTTTGTTTTCTGTCTTTTACAGAAGAACTGTCTTTTATTGTGTTTGCAATTTCAATCGCACTAAAGACTATGACCTGAGAGTGAATGTGTCGCATGTCACCCAAAGGGTGCCATACTAAACATCCAGACTGTTGAAAAGAAGCTCTCCAACAATCCTTTCTCAGATAGCTTAAGGCTCGTAACGTACGAAAGAAATCATTCATGATTACTGTATCTTAAGCTGTTTTGAGATGAGAAGAGAAGGGCTCAACTAACGGGGAGACTATCAAGTCCTAATGTTGTCATGCCAAGGATTCATCCTATGGTTGAGGTTTGCAACAGGGAACTCCTAGAAGTTATCATGCATAGGTTTCAACCTAAAGTTCTATCATCACTTCCTTATCAAAGGAAGTGAGACTCCTATGGGATCATATCAATGATAAACAGAAACAGATAAAGCATCAGCTTAAATAGTAAACAGTAAACGACTGTAAAATGCATGCAATGCAAGTGAGGGAGGAAATGTGTGTGGGGCAGCAGCCTCCACAAGCTCATCTCATCCTCAAGCCAGATATGAATAACAGTAATCATACATAAGAAATAACATGCTATCAAGCAAGATATAATAACTACAATCATACAGAAGAAATAACATGCTATCAAGCAAGATAATAACTGCAATCATACAGAAGAAATAAAATGCTATCAAGCAAGCACAAACCACATGGGCAAGGGAGCTGGGCTCTACCGAATACCCGCAAGCAAAGCCATACAGTAAAAATACAAGCAGAGGGAGCAACTCAACCTCTAGTGCAATCATGCTCCTAGCTTAAATTATCCTAGATATGCACTTATTCTAATGCATCAAGCAAGTCAAACAAGGCACATCAACATAGAAAAGAAAACAGACAAGAAAGGAAACAGATTAACAACTCCCTCTTTCCATTCCAAGCTTCAGCTCTTCTGACAGCAATCCAGTCTTCCGACTTCAACCACCCTTTAAGGCTATCATCCTCCATGACAAGCATCAACTTACTCCTCCAAGGTTTCAATCCATCAAACATAAGTATCAACTTGTTCTCTCTTCTCCAAGCTCCAGCTCTAAGTGGACTCCAACTTCATGCTTCACCCCTAACTGCAAGTATCAACTTGATTCCTTCAGGCTCTCAATGCATCAATGCACAAGTATCATCTTGTTTCTTCAAGCTTCAGCCTTCAATCTCAACTTGAATCCTCTTCTTAAGTATCAACTTTGTCTTCAAGCTTCTACTCTCTCTGCTTTACCAGTATCAACTTGGTCTTCTTCTCCTACAAGCTTCAACTTCTCAGAGTAGTCTTCAATCACCTGGAAGTGTCAACTTCATCCTTCAATTCTTAAGCCTCAGCTCTACACTCAATCTCAATTGGATCTTCTTCACAAGTATCAAATTGTTCTTCTTGATCTTCAAGCTTCAGTTGCAATGGCAATGCTCAAGGAATCATCCTCTTTCACACTCTTCAGTGAAGTCCTCATTTCAAACTCAAGTCCAACATCTCTCAAGATACCCAAACCAGAAGACAATTGATTTAACAAAATGAGTGGAAATGATAAACAGTTTATTGACAACCAAAGGAAGCCTGTAAGGGTTCATCATTATGAGAGACTGGTTCCCTCAAAGTTCTACTTCCCAGATAAAGCCACTCATCCCTCCAAAGGAGAGATGTGAATATCTTAGAAGGACTTTTAGTCATTGGGAGGAATGGAAGCACAAGATGCTTTCCATATTTGTGAAAGAAGTCATTCTAATTATAAGGCTCTCCCTATGTCTCCTACCTCCTAAATCTTCATCAGACACCTTCAGGCACAAGCAATTCCAAGCTCCAAGCAACTTCAAGCAACTTCACCTTGTCTTCAACTTGTCTTCAATCTCAACCAAAGGCAAACAAAGCAAAACCCTAATCTAAGGGGACTAAAGAAGTTAATCTAGTTGAGTTAGCAAGTTAGGATCACCTAAAACCTAGTACTAAAGTTAATCCTAACTAAAATACTAAAACCAATTGTAAAATCCTACAAAAATAAATGGGAACCTAGGTCAATCATGACTCTATCATATTAATTCCAGAAATCAAATCATCAAATAAGACCTAGAAATAAATTCTACACTACAAGGTACTAAACCTAAACCCTAAAAGGAAGCACCTAAAGCTCAATCTATAAAACATAACTATTTTCATCACAAAAATGTGAGAAAAATGCTATGGGAGCATACATGTCTAAACTAATCACACACATAAAATCAGGATCAAAATCATCACCACATGATTACACAAAATTCCACAAAATTAAGTATCAAACATAACCATTTTAATATCAATTAAAATATGAAAATTCCCATAAAATCAGAAAATGTATGAACTAAAAATATTATTTATCTAAAAAATACTAGACTCAATCATGAGTATAATGTAAAAAGAATGGGATTAATTGGATCATTTTTCAATTTTATATGATTTAATCAATAACCATGTATAAAATGAAAAAAATGAAGAAAATCAAACAAAAATAACCAAACGCGTGGTGTGGATAGTAATGAAAATCAGTTCCTTTGGGAGATTGGGCCATGAGGGGGGGTGTCAGTAGAAAAGCGCCTAAGCCCATATCACAATCAGAAATCAATATGGAAAATAGAAAGAAAAAGAAAAAGCCACGGTGCAATAAGCAAGAGAATTCAGTTCAACTTGCAATGGGCCATCAATTGGGGGTGGGGATAGTTGTTTCAGACTTAAGCCCAATACCACCGTTTAAATGAAACAGTGCGTTTCAATGCTTCTGAACCCTTCACAATCTGAGATTAAAACTGGGCCGTGAGATCTTGTTTTGGTCAATGGTCGTACGTGGATCCAAGGGCTAGGACTTCATCTCCTACCTCTAGCCATGAAAATGGAAGGAAGCATCCATTGTAGCAGAGTTCAAACATCAACCTCCTCCTCACTCGGGCTCCCTCAAATCTCCATCAAAATTCAAGATCTAAAACCCTAAATCACTCTAAATCTCTCCCAGAGTCTAACCCTAGCCTCAGAATTCATTGAATCAACCTCTAACCTAAAACACAATCAAGAATCAAAATTATGCTCAGACCTCGATTATCACCATTCTTCAAATTGTTTGGTCTAAAATGTTCACCACATTACCCTGATCAGTTCTTGCTATAACACTCACATTATCTCTCAATATCCAACAAGTTCTTGATCCAAACAGAAAATGTGTCACCTCATTGATCATCACGAAATCCTCTCTAAGTTTCCAGAAACGATCTCCTAACCACATACTATCAATCTAACCTAACAAATTGAGGTAATTCTTCTTAAATTAAGGTGAGGGATGAAAGTTACCAACCTGTGAATTCTTGAGTAACAGATGTAGCAATTCTTCAATTCAACCCTTCTACTGCTCCAAAATCATTCAATGTACCAAGTTCTTGCTTCTAGATGCAAGAGAATTGATGGAAAATACCTGGAACTCCAAATCCGATGGTGGCTTGCAGGTGCTGAAACTCAAATGCAAGAACACGATCCTTCAAGGCTTTGGCTATGGAATTGATCTGGAATCATTCAGTATCCTCAATAGAAGTTGTTGAGATCAAAAGAGAGATAAAAAATGGTGTAGAATGCAGAAACTGATTTCAATTTGCAATGAACAATGTGAAGTTGCAAACTCTCTTCTATCCCTCAATTCTAACCAACCTTGCACTTGAACCCCTTCTAATCAATATATAGATGATGTTGGACCTCTCTAGAACCTTCTGGAATCATCCAAGGAGATGTTGAATTTCTCATGTCATCAAAATACCATCTCATGCCATGCTCACCCCAATTCTGGTTTCACTTGTTGCAGCTGCTTGTTATGATCCCAAAATCTCTCCACATGAGATATTAGATGTGTTACCATGCCTTGGAAGCTTGTGTATTGATCTCTCATGTGTTTTGCAAATGTTACTTAATGTGCAAGTAACTACTTTTCAAAGCAAGTCCACAAATTAGACCTCAAATCAAAATTGTGGCTAAACCAATGTTCTTAAAATGTTTTTTAGAGTCAAAATTATATATTACATGCCATGGTTTGGATGTGTAGGTCAAAAATATCAATTTCCAACTTTGGTTTATTTAACTTATACCCTTATTTTAGGTCATTTTTGCAACATTGAGATACAAGCCCTTCCAACAACTCATGACCTCTTTACTACCCTTAAAACATCATTTTGGACAAGTTTGATGTTGAACATTTTCCCATTTGAAGCTTGGAAATAGGAGTTATGGCCTTACGATTGAAATGACCTGTAATCTCCAAATGACCAAAATGCCCTTGACTTGTCAAAGCCATAACTTGATTTCTACAAGTCCTATCAAGAACTTCTAGTACTCTCTAGAAATCTAAGAGGATAAGGAACAACATTCATGTTGACCAAAAGTTCATAGGAATCATCCTTCTTGGGCAAAAGTTTGATGCAAGTTGGGTAACTTTCAAGCCCCCAGATTCACACACCTCAGATGACCTGTAATTTGTCAAAGCCATAACTTGAGTTCTACAAATCCTACCAAGGACTTCTAGTACTCAAATTAAATATAAGAGCATGCTCTACAACATTCATGTTGGGGGTAATATGAGATGACAATTACATCTTGAGCTAAACTGCCTTGAAGATAGGGGTCAAACTAGGGGATTTTACACTGTCAAGCCTTAGAAACCCTAGCTTGAAACTTCTCAAACTCTTCAATCATGATTAGTTGACCTTGGAATCATCCTTATAACATCTCAATGTATCAATCCATGATCACATGGCCTTTGAATTAGATCTCACCCTTGTTCAAATCATCAATTGACCTAGGGTTGACTCAGTCAAACCCTAATTGCATCAATCATGGCTGAGTCTTCTTAATCTTGCACAATGACCTGTCTAGGCTTCAAGGTGATCTTAAAACCTTCTCATGAGCTCTCTCAAGACCTCAAGTCCATCTCCATGGTTTCAAAATCATTTTATGGCTCCCCTCCACTCTCAAGTTAGGAGGCCTACACCCTTGGTTTCAACCACTCTCTCTGAGGATCTTTTAACTTCTCTGACAAGGATATCAACCCTTGAACACTTGAATAACCTTCTTAGCTAGCTTCAAATTCTTGTGTAGCCTTTGATTGGTAATCATACCTCTTGATCTCCTGCACACATGTCAATGAAATGCAAATGATAATGCTAATGTGCATGAAATGAAACATAAGCTAGGTAAAGAAATGTTGGGCAAATTTTGGGGTGCAACATAAAGGTATGGGAACCTACGGGAACTAGAACTACGGTCTGGTCTCAAATGCGCTCGGGCAAGAGAAAGGAAACATCAGTCGATAACTTGGAAAATCTCATTCGCACATCAGCGCGAGAAAACAGAGGTTAGTGGTTAGTGTGCTCGCTAGAATGTCACATCCTATGCCTACATATTCTCTTTCTGAGAAATCAGAGCAGCTGTAGTTCAGCCTACTACAGCTAAACAGGGAAACGGGAAAAAGGGAAAAGGGAGCTCGCTAGGATGTCGCATCCTATGCCTACGTACTCTCGTCTGGTATGAGAGATCAGAGCAAACGTAGTTCGACGGGAAAACGAGTCTCGATTGCACAGGGGCAAGAGAAAGGGGTCCCAATCGCCTGAACGCGAGAGAAAAGGGGTTTCGATCGCACGGAGGCGAGAACAAAGAGGAAGCAGGCTTACACCCAAACGAGAAGGAACTCGGGACACACACGCAAGAACCTAAGACATAGGAGTGAATGCGTCGCATGTCACCCAAAGGGTACCATACTAGACATCCTAGACGATTGAGAAGAAACTCCTCAACTGTCATTTCCTACGTATCCAACGATACAACTCACAACACTCGACGGTTGCCTGAAGACTTGAATAAGACGATGATGATGTTGAACGAAGCGGCTCCATTGGCTCCTGACGTGCGCGCAAGCTCCATTCCAATCTTCTCCTCTCTGGATCTTTGATGATGACGCTCGAATCAAGAACAATGTAACGCTTAGACCGTCATGGTTCGACTTACACGAGAAATCGAACTCTAAGAGGTAGCGTATTGATGTCCGTGTCAAAGACAAGATAGAGAAATGATATCGAAAATCATTCTCCAATTGAATCGTGTCACACGGCCAACCAAAGATAAAATCGAGATAAAATCGGATAGAAACGAAAATAGGAGAGAAAATAGGAGACAAATCCACTAGCAACTGGAAATAAAATGCTACTCCTAAAATACGGCAATTAAATTCTACAAGAAAATAAAACTCTAGAGAAATATAAGGAAATGCATACAGAAAATAGAATAAAAATCATGCGCACAATATTCTATAATTTGCTATAAAGAAAATAGAATGAAAAATTCTATACTAAAATCTCTATAATATCCTATGTGAAAATAGAATTTAAAATCTATAATATTCTATAAGGAAAATAGAACGAAAATTCTACATTATTCTAAAACAATAGAATATAAATCCTATATTAAACATCTATAGTAACATTCTAACTATGAAAATAATCTCCTAAAAGAAAATAGGAAAATAAAATCTACACTATTACAAGCATATGTCCAATACAAGAGAAATTAAAAATTGAAGGGGAGGGGGTACAATCTGCAGAACCAGGGTGAATGCAGAAAAAAGAACAGCCACTGGGCCCAGCCCACAACAAAAAGGAATCTAGGAAATAATAAAAAAAACCATGGGGGTGCGATGGGAATTACAGGGTGTAATCAGAGATTAAAGGTTGTTGGGCTTGGGTTCAGCCCATTCGTGACACACACACAAAGAAAAAGAGAAAAAAACAAACAAACAAGGGGGCGCGGGTGCGTGCAGCAACTGAGGGGTGTAATCCAAAAATTCGCTGTTAGGCTTGGCCCAATCTCCACCGGTCCATGACCTTTCCCCTATCTCGTTCTCCCCTTCCTCTTTGACCTGAAACCCTAAAATCTTCTTCTCTTCTCCACCCAGCCGCCGCCATTGACGTTCACCCTCAATCTTCTCCATCTTCAAACCTCCATTGCCATACCTTCTCACGGTATCCCTCTCATCCTCTCATCTCGTTAAACCTCTCAATCTCGTCTTCGTCTTCTCGAAATCAATCTCACTTCAAAACCTGTACAAGGAAATGAACGAACAAACAACAAAGAAACAATCGTGATCTGGAAACCACGCCATTGTCATTCGTGAAGAAAACTTCTGGAAGGAGTTAGTTCGTCGAAGATCAACGGAGAAACTCGAAGGAGATGAAGAGTCTTGAAGGTGTTGGAGTTCGCTGATAATCTGTGAGGATTGCATGTTGAAGTTCGTCAAAGACTTTGAATCTGGATAGTTAGTTGAATAAAATGATGAAGATCTTGAAGTTGAATCGGAGGATCTGGATGAAGTTGCTCATTGAATGTTTAACGACGATCCCGATGAAGAACTGGAAAAATCTGTTATGAATATTCTTTGAAGTTTCTTGTGGATCTAGAACGGATGATGATGAAGGATGCGATTATTGAACCTGATGATGAGCGATTGAATATCTGATGAAGATTTGAATGGATCTTGATATGTTTGATAAACGATGTTGAAGATTTGAAGGATCTTCATAAGTTCCTGGAAAATCTATTGAAGAGTGATGAACATGAAGATACTTTGCGAAGATTTGGTGAATGATTGAAGGTGATTGTTGGATCTGTGAAGATCGGGAAAGTTCTTATGAAGATCTTGATGAGTTCTTTGAAGGTGCGAGCGCTTTTGGTGTAGATCTGAAGAATCTGGATGAAATCTGGTGAAGTTTTGAAGCAACAATGAAGACGAAGATCATAAACAAGACCTGAGGAAGATCTGACGAAGAACACGATGAACATGCATGAAGTTTCCTGCGGCGGTTAGATGAACATGACGGATGAAGAAGATGAACATTCATCAGTGACTTGCAGGTTTCCGGCGAAATACGGTTACCGGTGACTTTCCGGCGGCGGTTGCATGGCCGGCCGGTGAAGGGAGGAAGATGGAGGACGCGTGTTAACACGCATGGGAGAGAGGGAAAGGATGGGAGACACGTGTGGTGAGGTGTCACTCTGTAGGGACATGCAGTGATGAAGTGGCGGTGAGAGAATGCATGGAATACGTGTGGCCCTTCTTATAGCGTGACAAGTGGCAGAGGATGGACTGGGCCTCAATAAATCAGACACCTGGCCCACGAATTAATTGAATTAACAGCTAATTAACCTATGATTAAACCCTAATTAAATCCAATTAATACTAAACGAAATTAAACTGCAATTAAAGCCTAAATGACAATTAAGACTATTCTGAACCTAATTAAAGCTAATAAATCCAATTAAAATGAACTAAGACCCTAATTAACATCTAAAAAAAGTGATTAAGATCTAATTAATCTCCATTAATTCCTAAATCTACTAACAATAGAAAAAGATTTATTAAACCTATTTAAACAATCCTAGTAAAAGAATTTTCCTATTAAAAATCATTTTTAAAAAATCTACTTAAACTCTAGAACCAATTATCTTATTAAGACCATTATCTAAAAATGATTAGAGTGATTCCTAAAAAAGAAATTAAAACTAAAAACTATTTAAAAACATTTAATATCTATTAAAGCTATTAAAAAATCTATCTAATATCTAGAAAAATCAATTGAATCCATTAAAAAATTCTAGAAAATAAGGGAAAAATCTAAAAATACAGTACAACCAATTAAATCGATTAGAAAAAAGATGCGCGAATACAGCAAAATAAACGGTAAAAACTGGACACCGAGATGTCCTCAAAAACAACAACGAGAGCTGAAAACACAGGGAACGAGCATCAATTCTCAAAATACGTCCTCGTATTGGCCTGAAATTCCTGAAGCGTGATCAGAGGGCTGTAATCCCGAAAAAGTCAATCTGACTGGAAAAAATGCAATGTACGTGGTATGCAAATGCAAAATGAAATGAGTCGAAACATGAGCCAAATTGCGATAAGTAGTTGGTCAAATTTTGGGGTGCAACAGCTTCCCCTATTCAAACGGCTTGGACCTGAAGGGTTGAAGAGCGAACAACTTTCAAACATTCAAAGGTAGAAGACGGTTGAATACCAAAGAACCCGGAAATTTGCCAACTGCACAAGTACACGGTACTCTAATGGGAACAAATCTTCGGAAACTGAAACAATAGCTGCACGACAACTAGCTGGAGAAATACTGATCTGAACCTTCGTCAGGATGGTTCTCTGATTTATCTGATATCATTGCGTTCTCGAATCATCGAGGGATCACCGGTTGCACGGTAACTAGTGATTTGCCGACCGTACGGGTAAACGGTACTCCGATTGGTAGGAACATCTTCGACACTGAGCATAACAGTTGCACGACAACTCTACTGGGGAATTGGTCACACGGTAACCGGTGAAAAGTCTGATTTTAAGTCTCCGTCAGGATGATCATCTGATTTTGCTGTAGATATTTGTCCTCAAGTCATCAAGGGTTCACCGGTTACGCGATAACTGGTAATGGATGGTTGATCATACCGTCAGGCATTTTGCGTCATAGCAGAAGACTTCCTCGGGGCTCGTCAGGTCATTAGGAGCTTTTTACAATCAAGCTATTTATGCCGTCGGGCATTCCAAGAAATTTTCGGGCGTCAGCTGGACTTCATTAGTAAGTCTGAAAATAGAATCCTCAGTCAATCATGAACCAAATAAGGATATACAATCTTTTACCGTCAGGCACTCCACGTCAGCTGAGAGAACTACTTCGACCTCGTGGTTAGACTTCATCAGTAAGTCTTGAAATAAAATCCTTAGTCAATTAGGAACCACTAAGGATATACAATCTTTTGCCGTCAGGCACTCCGCGTCAGCTGAGAGAACTACTTCGTCAATACAATTAGACTTCATCAGCAAGTCTGGGGTTTCGGCACCGCTGTCGGACTTCAATCATCAAAAGTACAACTTCTATGTTTAAAACCTGCTGGGGATGACACATCTCCACTGGGGATTCTGGAGAACTATCAAGTAACTCTGCTTCGGGGATCCGACAATTATTCTGGGTGAATCAACTCTACTGAGGACTTCAAGACTCATCTTGGACAAATAATTCCGCCGGGAACTTCAAGAATCATCCTGAACCAATAACTCTGCTGGAGATTTCAGGAATCATCCTGAGCAAACACTCTGCCAAGGACTCTAAACATCAACTTGAGCAACCCTCCGGCGACTTCACTGGGGATCTTAAGGATTATCTTAAGCACACAACTTTGCTGGGGAATTCAAGAATCATCTTGAGCAAACCAACTCTTCTGAGATTTCAGGCATCATCCTGAGCAGATACCCTGTCGGGGAACACCTGCAAAACAAGAACGGTAACGCCCTAGCTCATGTTTTGTATGCATATGCTTTGACAATGGCGTAATGCTCCACACGGTGGAAATGCTACGCGTTTTTAGGGTAAATGCTATGCAATCATGCAAAATGCTATGGCCCCATCAGCAAAATAAATGCTGAAGGGAAGATCTTCCGGTCGAGGAGAAAGAACCACTCTGGTAGGGAGGAGGAATCATCCTGCCAAGGAGAAGAAGTTACACCAATCTCAATTGGACTCCGCCTGGGGAAACAAACTCCAGACGACTGCTGCAGGGGAATAAAGTTCTATGAGAACCTAAACCCGCTCAACTAGGTATTCAAACCACAAACTGTCGAGGGAACGATATCAATCGCAGAAATAAATTGCACTCATTCGCAGCAAAACTTTCTTGGAGATAACGACTCCGGTGGGGAAATATAGCATCAGCTATTCAACACTCTACTGGAGAGAACCAATCATGGCCCTAACTGCTTTCCAAGGACTCGGCTCTCTTGGGGAAACAAACTCGGATGGGGATAGGCAACCAGACGCTGGAATAAATCCTACTTGCCGGGGAAAATACAACTCTGTGGGGACTTTCAATTCCGCTAGAGACTTCAGTCTGAGCTACCGAAGGCTGAACACTTGCGAATAGTCTTCTACGAGAAAACTGCACACTGACCCAAATTCGCTTGTCAGGGAGAAATTTGACCCTAAACCGTTGGGAATGCACAACCAATCTGCCGGGGATGGCTACACTCTGGTGGGGATATCAATCCTGATCTGCTGAGGATAACCTTGTATACGCCTTACGGAGGCTGACCCTTCTGGGTAACATCTGTTGGACTATCAAGTCTGATGAGGAATACCTGTGTATCAACACTGCCGGGGATATCAATCCTTAGCTACTCATTGTACAACTCTGTTGGAGATGTACCGATCCTATCAAGGAAACACCTCTGGCGACTGCGAAAGACAACAATCGACCACTGAAATTGAATCTCACTTCATTGAGGAAAACAACCCTGAACGGTCCTTTTAGAACCCCTAAGTCCTTATAGGGTACGCAACAATCTTCTGAGAAATAACTCTTCTCTGTCTGACATCAAAATCTACTCGTCTGGAGATTACTCAGTGAGGGAATCAACGTCGACCTCTGCTGGAGGAATGAGTCAATGACCTGGACTCGGAGGGGAAAGGAGTCAAACTTGGACTCTGTGGGGATACAACATTGCATCCGTCCCACTGCTGGGGAAATAAACCCAAATTTGTCGGTCAGGGAAAGCTTCAATCTCAACCCACTTGGGAAAATAGAACATCAGGCTAATCACCGTTCAATGCTTGGGATGGCCATACTATGCCGGGAATATTAATCAAACCTGCCGAGGAGAATCTTGATCCTACTCTGATAAGGGGAAACAACCTCAAACTGTACGTCTCTGCTGAGGAAATAATCCTGATTCAACAACATCAACACAGGGAATACAGAATACCAATCATGGAGAACCGAGATCATTCGAGCCTCGTGTCGGGGAATGTGACAACACATGTCACCGGGAATATCGGGCCAGGTACAATTAGGCTTTTTCTAGTTTAGGGATAGGTTTATGGTGATAGGGATTTATTTCTGGTTACCAACAAAAGTGGATTTGAAGGGGAAATACTAGATGAGAGCTAGCATTCGAGGGTAGCCTACCAGACGAGAACTGGTGGAAAAATATGTTAGGTTGTCAGACGCGAACTGATTTACGGTTTGCCAGACGAGAACTGGACTTTAAAACTGTGTTAGCCAGACGGGAACTGGTTGAACAATAGGTTAAAGAAAAAGTGACTAGACAGGGCCGGTTTCTGGTTTGGATTTCAGACGAGAACTGATCTCCGGTTTGCCAGACGAGAACTGGACTTTAAAACGATTTGGTTACAAGGTTCTGCCAAGTAACAGGTTAGGCTGTCGAATAACAATCCCATGACAACAAGGCTTCTTCAGAAGGTTCAGGTTTTGGCAGGGTAATGACACGATTCCCCGACACTCAACTCTTGTTGGGGTGAACAAACTCGTTTGAACAACTTGCCCCAGTGCACTTCAGCTTGCCCCAATCCGACTCTTGGGAAAATTCACTCTGAACAGAAAACAGCTGGCAACGAGACAATCTTCAGACGGCTTGCCCCAACATCTGTACAACGGAAGGATTCATCCTCAACTAACCAACTCTCAGCATGGCTGGTTTCAATATACTTCTGAAGTAGCTTGCCCCTGAACGAGCGTTGAGCGACTTAACCTACCCTGATTGAACACTGGAGGGATCTTCCCTCAAATCACAGGAACTTCAGGTAGTTGCCCCTGAATGTGTCTCAAGAAGATTCACTTCTGATCAACTGCTTCTTGAACAAACTGTCTCATAATCAACCGATTCTTTGGGACTTGTCCTCAGACTGACTGATTCCAAACTCACTGGAAGTCAATGCCCCAGATTTGCAGGGCTTCGCAGTATACCATTCTGATCCAGACTGCTAACGATTCAGTCCTGATTGACTATTCCCTGTTGGAATTCCTTCATATCAACTACTGACCTGCAATTAAAATTGTCTATTCACGAATGGTAATTTTAATGCAGTGTTCATGCAGATTTTGAAAAAGAATGTTGTGCTGTCACGCATTTACGTGTCATGATAGTGAGTGACGAATGAACCAATAGTTCAAACGTAGTGCTGATTTGATCAGTGAAAAACACAACAAGGATATGATTAGCAAATCATGTAGGAGTTAGGTTACTCAACCTTATCGTAATGCACTTTCAGAATAAACCCTGCCTCAATTAGGTCTGTTAAGGGTTGTATCGTGGTCGTGTTCACGGTTCGTGAAACAAGGGATATTAGGCTAAAGTCATGATTTGTACCCACCCCTTCTACGTGATGATCTCCGATCCTAATGTTCAGTTAACCTAGCACGAGCGCTCGCCTCTACGAGGAATGTTAGGAACAATGGTTAAGGAACTCGCCAGGTTTACGGAGTGACATATACTCCTCTTTCGTTTTCGGTGTCTGTATCCACACGACTTGGTCCTTGTTTGAGGATTTTTCTGTTGAGATCCTTTCAATTTATTCTTTTGATTCCCTAATTTTTGCCTGGACTGACTCTTTTGAGTTTTTTTCGATTTCTTTTGAAGTCCAGCGGGATGCCCTGGTTTTTTTGCCTTAGTATTTGCTTTCCAGCTTTTCTTTTCTTTTTACTTAGCGGGCTTTCTTATTCCCTTTTTTTTCTTTTTCTTGGAGCAAGTCGTGCGACACTGGTTGTCTTGATTGCTCCGAAAGGATTGCAACTGATTGGTGAGGTTTAACCATTGTGGTGGACGAGGTACGACCTCTGGGGAAAAATGCAATGTGATTGGTCCTCAAAAGGCAACACTCCTCCATAAGACTTGAACGCTCGATCAAGCTAACTGACAACTACCCTGCCCCGGGTTAAGATGTGAGGGTTTAAAAGTCCGAAAGAAACTCCTACTTCTCGGCTCGAAGTGGCTAACGAGGGACTAACTCCTTATATCTCCGGTGTTTGGGGATTTGAAACAATGCCTTGTACGTCATCGGCAAGGTTTTATCCGAAGCATACGATCATCGGTTATGAGTATTCAGTTTCGTCATCCTCCCTCCAATCTTTACTAATCATAGTGATAAAGTGGAGTGAATAAAATGCAAGTGTCGGTGCAATGCAGTAAATGAGTGACAGCGACATGATTACTTCAGAAAAATGCATAGTCACTTCATCAATATTACCATTCGAAACAAACAATGTTTAACAGCAAGTAGTAACTAACAGAAAGGAAACTACATATGCAAATGATAAAAAGTCTGAGGACTACTAATGCTGAGGACGTCTGCCCGTCTGGACCACTGGCTTCTGGAAATAACCCTCTGAATCTGCGAGCTCAGACAGCTGAGAGGTTGTCATGCACAACCAAAACTCCTTTTGGAAAGGAAATGCACCCTTTGTCGATTAACTGTTGCACTTTTGCCTGGAAAGCTTTGCAATCTTCAGTTGAATGCCCCGGGGATCCACCATGGTATCCACACTGAGCATGGGGATTGTACCCAGGCGGGTAAGGCTCTGGCACGGGCTTAAGAGCTTTAGGTTCCACCAAAGAATTCTGAATCAACTGTGGCAGAATCTGGCTATACGGCACAGGAACTGGATGAGAAGGAGCATTCCTTCGTTCCAAGTTGTTACGAGGTCGGTTTTGATTCTGAAGCTGATTCTAATAACCTCGGCTACGGTCTCGCTGATTAGCATGAGGAGCGACATAAAGTTCTGAATATGGTGCCCTAGGCACAATTGTCTGTCCAGAATAACGAGACACAAAGGATACCGACCGCTGAGAAGACGAAGAACCAAAAGATTTCACCGATTCGTCTTGAGGATACCCAACATCTGTCATGACTGCATTGATCACAATTTCATCTTCAGTTTGGTAGCTATAGAGAGATTCAGTTTCACTAGCCTGACTGCTGACAACATTCTGGATTCTTCCATTCTTTACACCATACTCGATGCGCTCTCCTGCCCTTACCAATTCAGAGAAATTTGGTGCATGTCGCTACTGCGAAAATCGGCGCCGGCTGACAGAAGAGTCGCCACCGTGCGTTATTTATCCCAACGGAGGGAAAGGAAACGCTTGAAGTAAACCTCGCAAAAAACGGGAAAGGTATGGTCGTCGCAACCAAAACCTGGGTTCGGGAGTCGGTTACGCAAGGGGAAGGTATTAGCACCCCTCACGTCCGTCGTACTTGACGGGATCCACGCTTGCTTGGTTTGTCTAAAGGATGCAAAAACAATCTATCTATGGCTGCTAAATCTAAACGGAAGGGAATTGACTCGATAGAGCGTCGCACTCTATGCCTACGTATTCTCAAGAGAGAAAGTCAGAGTCTACGTAGTTCGGGAAACTACGGGGAATTGACTCGCCAAGACTTCGCGTCTTGTGCCTACGTACTTCCACACAGCACGGAAGATCAGAGCTTTCGTAGTTCAGGCTAACTACGGCTAAGCAGGGTATTCTCACACAGGAGTGAGAAATTAAATTGGTTTTACAGGTACGGGAACCTATGGGAATTAACTACGGTCTGGTCTCAAATGCACTCGGGCAAGAGAAAAGGATAACATCATTCGTCAGCGGGAAAGTCTCGATCGCACAGCAGCGAGAGAACAAAAGGTTAGTTGTTAGTGTGCTCGCTAGGATATCACATCCTATGCCTACATATTCTCGTCTGGTACGAGAAATCAGAGCAGCTGTAGTTCGGCTACTTTCGGGACCACATCTCAAATCTCGTTTTATTAATCTTCTGAAAAAAGGTTACAATGATTGAATACTGGAAAATAATCTCCTAGAAAATACTATCCTATCCATCTATAATGGAAAATCAAGTGGAAAATAGTCCCCTAACAAGTGGACTTTTAAAACTACCTCTAAAAAGGTAAAATAAACTCTATGAAAAATTGTATCCTAAAAGAAAAATATTAAATCTACAAACTAATATTTTTATGCTCTTTTTTTTTACTATTTTTTCTTCTATTCTTTTTTTCTTCTTTTTTCAATATTCTTTTTTTCCAAATATTCTTTCTCTCATTTTTTCCTCAATATTATTTTTCAATATTTAAAGACCTACACAAAAGAAATAAAAGAAAAAAAAAATAGAGAAAAAACAAAGGGGGTGCAGGCAGCCCAGCCAGGGGTACAACAAAAACCCAAAACAGCCATGTTAAGGGCCCAGCCCAATAGGAATACAAAAAAGTCTGCTGGGAGGGGGGTGAAGTAACTGAAACGGGGGGTGTGTGCCAGCAATCTCGTTGGGCCCGTTACATCAGCCCAAGACACAAGCAACGGGGGGTGCAGTGTGGAGTGTAGGCGTACAGATCAGGAAATTCATTGGGCCCAAAAAAGGTCAGCCCAATCCAGTCTCAACCTTTCCTCTCTCAAGCCCTATTCTGCAACCCTAACTTCTTCCTCCCTTCTCCCCAACCACTGTTCACGGCCGCCCAACCTTCAATCTCCCCACACCTCTCTCGTTCCAGATCTTCCTCTCTCAATCTTTCTGAAGCTGTCTCATCTCAGAGCCTCCCTTCTCCATCTTTCTTTCTAATCAAACTCCACACCAGGAAAAAGCAAAACTGCAAACAAAATCACGATCTGGAAACGAATCATCCACTCTCTTGACGTCCTCGAAAACGATCTTTGATGATGATTCTTGAAGCAGTTTTTTGAAGTTTTCTGAAAAATGTTGATGGTGGTGAATCTTGGACGAACGAAACTAGAAGGTTGTAGGAAGATCTTGTTTGAAGACGATTGAAGCTACGTGAGGGTTCTTGGAAGAATGGAATCTGGAAGCTGATGGAGCTTGAAGAAGTTCTGGAGAAATTTTCTGATGAAGATTGACGAGGAAGATTCTGGAAATGATGCTCAAGGTCCTTGAAGGTTCTTTCTGATGATTCTTGGATGAAGACGTCCATGGTTTTTCTGGCGATTTGTTGAAGGTTGAGATGAATGTCTTCATCTTCTTTGAAGAACATCTGGAAAACTGAAGAACCTTGCTGAACTTCAGATGAAGATGAAGATTCCTGTGACATTTTTGATAGAAGGTGATGTTCTTGACGTCGAATGGATGAATCACTGGCGGATCTTGGAGGTGGACGGTTGAAGGAGATCTGGAGATCGGAGAAGGTTGGTTTGAATGTGGTACGAAGAATTCTGGAAACCGATGAAAATGAGATTAACACCAAGAACTGTATGAATATTGGATGAGTTTCTGGGGAAATGATGCAGAATCTGGAAAGAGTTAGAACATGATGAAGATCAGTATGAGTTTATGGATGAACAAGGTTGAAGATCGCTGGGAAATGGATGAACAAGGTTGAAGAATCTGGGGGAAAATGATGAACATTTTGAAGATGATGAATGTCCTTCTAAAACGTTGAATGTTGTTGATGATATTGCTGAATCCAGAAGAAAATGGCGAACTCGGTGGTGATTAGATGAACATTGATGATGATTGGATCAATTGTTGATGATGATCGGAGGAAGATGAATGTTAGAGGACGAAGATGAAGATTAGAGGAGAAAGATGAAGATTCGATGGATTCTGGGGGAAAAAATGGTTTCCGGCGAAGTTTACGGCGGAGGGCGGTGGTCGGAGACAGTTGGAGGTTGGTTAGGGGTTACCGGAGTTGGTTAACGGTAGCCGGAAGGAGTCAGGTGCGGTGGTTGCATGGTCGCCGGCCATGCAACCGGTGAAGTTCCGGTGGTGACAAGTGTCACGAGGAGTTCCGATGGAGGAGTTGCATGAAGCACACGTGGCTTTGGGGAGAGATAGTGGAATACGCGTGGCTGAATTCTGGGTGAAGTGGGAATTGTGATGTGGCTCCCCCTCCTGATTGCACGCGTGGCAGCTATTTAAAGGACAAGTGTCCTGGACTGAAATCTGGGCCTCCACATACCAATTGGGCCCAACGACAATACTGGCTAATTGGACTGGAAATGGACTAATGATGGTTAATGGAAAGATTAAACTCAATTAAAAACTGAAAACCTAATTAACTAATTAAAACCTGACTTACTCTAATTAATTCTAATCAGACTCAATTAACTAAATGAAGACTCAATTAACTCTAACTAAAGTCTAACTAAATGATTAAAATCTAATTAAACCTAAAAAGAAGAATTAACTATTAAATCTATACTAATTACTAGACTAATGACAATAGAAAAAAAACTCTAATAATTCTCTAACAAATCCACTAATCTCTAAACCAACAAAAATAAAAACTCTAATAATTTCTATTTAAAATTTTATTAAATTTCTATTAAATCTCTAATAAAAGCTATACTATTTATTTAAAAGAAATTCTATTATTCTATTAAAACTATTAAAAAAAACTATTAAAACCTATTAAAAAACTCTATAAATTCTAAAAAAAAGATTTAAAGCTATTAAAAATATTAAAAGAATCTACTTAAATTCTAGAAAATGCTAATAATATCTAATAAATTCTAAAAAGGACACAGTAATTCCAGAGGGAGCAAAAATAGTACGAAACCACAAATAACATTGCGAGAGCGTAACAAAATAGCCGGTAAAAATCAATGGACACCGAAATATCCCTAAAAATAACAGCGCGAGCTGAAAACACCGGGAATAACACGATTTCCCAAAAACGATTCTGCCTATCTGAACTGATTAAAAAACACCTGAAACGCGAGGCGAGGGCTGTGATCCCGGTAAAATCAATACAACTGAAAAAATGCACTGTATGCGATATGCGGATGCGAATGCGGTCATGCATTGAAACATAGGGCCAGATACGGGACCCGGTTGGTCAAATTTTAGGGTGCAACAGCTGCCCCTATTTAAGCGGCTTGGACCTGAATGGTTGAAGAGCGCTCAGCCTTCAAACATTCAAAGGTAGATGACGGTTGAATACCAATGAAACCCTGAAATTTGCCAACCGTGGGAATATACTGCAAAACTGCTTGAGGAATAGCTTCCAATAAATTGAAGTTTGGTTGTCACGGCAACAACTGGTCAATTATCTGATAAAAATTTCTCTCCTTTTCAACATCAATCACCTGTGTGACACCACAAGTATTGAAATAATGCTTCAGACAGCAAACACCTTGATTCCCATCTCACTTATGGGATCAAATCCTGTCATCTCACAATTCACGGCGTACTTGAGGACAATTCTCCTGGGGAACTTCTGAATCGACTGCTCGGCACCCATTCTGTCAACAGGAGGCAGCTTCAGAAATCTGATATATGTCAATCTTTTTTCTGTGCCGACGTAACAACCAAATGCGAAGAATCACTCCGCTGGGGGAGAAGAGAAGCTTAACCAACCAACTCTGCAAGGGAACATACACGAAAGCCATGAGGTAACCAACCTGGTCCATGTTTAGAAATGCGTATGTCTGAGAATGATGCAATGTCCCATACGGCATGGAAATGCTATGCGTTCTGTTTGAAAATGCGAGGCCCAGACGACATGGAAATGCTATATGTTTGTATAAATGCTATGACGATATATGCAAATGCTAATGCAGGCTCGAGCTGCCAGAGAACACCAGGTCTGCAACCACTTGGCAAAATAAATGCCGAAGGTAGACGTCAACTCCAACTGAGGGTAACCTGATATCACAAAATCATCTCAGCAACATAAATGCTGGAAAAGGGAAACCCAAATCCGCTGGGGATAACCATCCTGCTGGAGAAATGGAAAGGCAACCCTGCTTGGGGAGAAAGAAAAAACAACCCTGCTTGGGGATGCTCTCTTCAAACCATTGGCAACTGATTGTGCTCTGTGGGGATTGACCCAAACTGGGGTTGATTGCGCGCAGCACGCTGCTGGAAATGCCCCTACTATCAAGGATATCAATCTTAATCTGCTGGGGATACTCCTGATCCTACTCTGATACGGGATAGCAACACAATCTAAATTCTTCCGATAATACACAACTTTCATCTGCTGAAGAGTAGCAATTCTAATCTAACAACATCCACAAGGAATTCAAACATTAATCGGAGCACTGGTATCCGTCGAGCTTCGTATCGGGGAACATGACAACATGCGAGTCATTGGGAACTACTGTGTCAGATACCTTTTAGGTTTTTGTTTTTCTGGTTTAGGATAAACATGGATTATGTACACAGTGGAAGATATGGAAAAAATACTAGACGAGAACTAGCATTCAAGGATAGACTACCAGACGAGAACTGATAGGAAAATAGGTTATCGGACGAGAATTGATTTTTTGGACATCAGACGGGGCTGACTGGATAACAGACTGAGGCATAGACAACCAGACGAGAACTGGTTGAAAGCTGACGCACACCAGACGAGAACTGGTATAACACATAGGTTAGGACACACGATGACCAGACGAGAACTGGTTACGCGATGACATGTACCAGACGAGAACTGGTACAACACTTGAAGAAACGGTGACCAGACGAGAACTGGTTACAATAAACTACACCAGACGGGAACTGATGCTTACAATAAACTACACCAGACGGGAACTGATGCTTACAATAAACTACACCAGACGAGAACTGATGTTTACGGAAGGGTGGGCCAGACGAGAACTGGTTACCGGTTTGCCAGGCGAGAACTGGGCTTTGGAAACGACTGGTTACTGACACGTAACAGGTTTGAGCTGTAGGATAACGATCCAACGACAGCAAGGCCTTCTTCGGAATGCTAATGCTTTTGATAAGGGTAATGACACGATTCCCCGATACTCAACTCCGGCTGGGGATAAACAGACTGGTTTGAATGACTTGCCCCAGTGCACTCAACTTGCCCCTATATAACTCCTGGGAATACTTGCTCTGAACAGCTTGCTACGAGACGACCTCGAGATTACTTGCCCCGGTATCTATACGACAAAAGGATTCAATCTTAGTTAACCAACTTTCCACCTGATTGGTTTTAACATTTCTGCAGTGACTTGCCCCTGAATGAGCGTATGAGCGACTTAACCTGATCTGATTACCCACTGGAAGGTTCTGCTTTCGAATCACAACATTCTAGATGATTGCCCCTGATTGGCTCTCGAGAAGACTCACTTCTGATCAACTGCTTCTCAAGCATACTGCCCCTGATCAACTGATGCTTCGGGACTTGCCCTCAGACTAAATGATTCCGAACTCACTGGAAGTTAATGCCCCTGATTTACAGGGCTTCACAACATACACCATCCTGGTTCAGACTGCTGAATTACTCAGTCCTGCTTGACGATTCTCTGTTGGAATTTCCTTCGTGTCAACTACTAACCTGCAATTAAAACTGTCTATTCACGAATGGTAATCTTAATGCAGTGTTTATGCAGATTTTGAAAAAATTTGTGCTGTCACTCATTTACATGTCATGATTGAGTGACGAATGAACCAAAGTTCAAACGTAGTGCTGATTTGATCAGTGAAAAATACAACAAGGATGTGACTAGCAAGTCATAAGGGATTCAGGTTACTCAACCTTATCGTAATGCGCTTTCAGAATAAACCCTACCTTAATTAGGTCTTTTAAGGGTTGTATCGTGGTCGGGTTCACGGTTCGTGAAACAAAGGATACTCGGCTCAAATTTTGATTTGTACCCACCCCTTCTACGTGATGATCTCCGATACTAAGGTTCAGTCAACCTGGCACAAGCGCTCGCCTCTTCGTGAGGTATGTTGAATGGTAAGAACCACAGTTAAGGAACTCACAAGAATTTCGGAGTGACAGTTACTCCTTCTTCGTCTTCGGTGTCTGTGTACACGACTTTGTGACTTCACTGGGGATCTATTTTATTGGTATCCCTTCTTTTCCATTCTTTTTGATTCCCTAATTTTTGCCTGGACTGACTCCTTTTGAGTTCTTTTTCGTTTTTTCGTTTTCTTTTGAAGTCCAGCGGGATGCCCTGATTTTTGCCTAAGTATTAGCTTTCCAGCTTTTGCTTTCTTTTTACTTAGCGGGCTTTCTTATTCTTTCTTTTGGAACAAAGTCGTGTGACACTGGTTGTCTTGATTGCTCCGAAAGGATTGTAACTGTCTCACTCCTGATTGGTGAGGTTTAACCATTGTGGTTGACGAGGTACGACCTCTTGAGAGGTATAAACTGATTGGTCCTCGAAAGGAAACATTCCTCTGTAAGACTTGAATGCTCGGTCAAGCTAACTGACAACTACCCTGCCCCGGATTAAGATGTGAGGGTTTAAAAGTCCGAAAAAATTCTACTTCCTGGGTCGAAGTGGTTAACAAGGGACTAACTCCTTATATCTCCAGTGTTTGGGGGATTTGAAACAATGCCTTGTACGTCATCGACAAGGTCTTATCTGAAAGCATACGATCATCGGTTATGAGTTTAGTTTCATCATCCTCCCTCCAATCTTTGCTAGTCACAGTGATAAAGTGGAGTGAATAAAATGCAAGTGTCAGTGCAATGCAATAAATGAGCGACAGCGACATGATTAATTCAGAAAAATGCATAGTCACTTTATTGTTATTACCATTCGAAACAAACAATGTTTAAAAACAAGTAGTGACTAACAGAAAAGAAACTACAAATGCAAATGATATAAAGTCTGAGGATTGCCAATGCTGAGGGCGCCTGCCTGTCTGGACCACTGGCTTTTGCTGGGGAATACTTTCTGAGTCTACGAGCTTAGACAGCTGAGCGGTTGGTATGAACAAACAGAAATCCTTCTCGAAAGGAAATGCAATCCTGGTCGATCAACTGTTGTACCTTCGCCTGAAACGCTTTACAATCTTCAGTTGCATGTCCTGGGGATCCGCCATGGTAGCCACACTGAACATGGGGATTATACCCAGGAGGGTAAGGTTCTGGCACGGGCTTGAGAGCTTTCGGCTCCACCAAAGCGTTCTGAACCAACTGTGGCAAAAGCTGACTGTACGGCACAGGAACTGGGTGGGAAGGACCATTCCTTCGTTCCAAATTGCTACGAGGTCTGTTCTGATTCTGACGTTGAGTCTGATAACCTTGGCCACGAGTTCGCTGATTTGCAAAGGAAGCGACATAAGACTCCTGATATGGTGCCCTAGGCACAGCTGTCTGTCCAGCATAACAAGGCATAGGAGGTACTGATCCAACAGATTTCACCGGTTCATCTCGAGGATACCCAACATCTGGTATGACTGCATTAATCACAACCCCTTCTTCCTTCTGATAGTCGTAAAGAGATTCAGTTTCACTAGCCTGGTCGCTTGAGACAACCTGAATTTTTCCAATCTTTATAGCATTCTCAATACGTTCTCCCACTCCCACTAATTCAGAGAAGTTCAGCGGAACTCCAAGCAATCTCTCGATGTACGGGCTTTGCAAGGAGTCTACGAACATGCCTACTAACTCTCGGTCAGGGATCGGTGGTTCCACTCTGGAAGCAAAATCCCTCCATCTCCGAGCATACTTTTTGAAAGGTTCATTGATCCCCATAGACAAAGATTGCAACTCCATGCGAAAGGGAGCTATGTCCATATTGTAATCATACCGCTTCAGGAAAGCTCTGGCTAAATCCACCCATGATCGAATCTGATTACTCTCTAACTGCATATACCAACGTAGAGATGCCCCAATTAAACTGTCCTGAAAACAGTAAATCATCAACTTGTCGTTTTGCGCAAACGAAGTCATCTTTCTGCAAAACATCACCAAATGTAGCCTCGGGCAACTATCTCCTTTATACTTTTCAAACCTCAGCGCTTTGAACTTATAAGGCAACACTAGGTCAGAAACCAAGCACATATCTGAAGCATTGAGACCAACATCGTTCTTAACTTCCAGGGCTTTGACTTGTTCCTCCAATGTGTGCAACCTCTTAGCTTGCACAAGAGCTAATGGATTATTAGTCCTCACTATCGGAACTTCTCTTCGGGAGATCAAACCAGCAGGAATAACATTCTGATAATTCGCGGCATCAGAAGAAGAACGTTCACTTGGGATGAAAAACTGTTGGTGCAGATTTTGGCCTCTAACAGAAGTCTGCACAAGCTGAGCTGCAGTAAGGTTATTCACTTGCGGAAAGCCTTCGTCAGACGTGGAATCATACAAAGGATTGGTCGTCATAATAAAGCCTGACAAGGCATCAGCAATCTGGAAGTCGTTTCCTGACATGACTATCAGCAACTTTCAACTGACGACACTGCTTGATTCTGCTTGATCCGTTTCAACCCCTTGGTCGTCTTCTAACAATCCACACTTGCCTCGAACAATCCCCCGAGAATCACCCTCTGAATCAAAACAAAGGCTGGATAAGAGCTCTGGCCAGCTAGAGAAATGCTATGTAATATGATGCAAAGATGCTTATGCAAATGCAATGCAATGCAGCAAACACGGGATCACAACCCCCACAACACGCTCTGAATACTGCTGTACTGCTGACGGAGATAATTACTCTGAAGCGAAAACCAAAAAACCGGGTCGTCTGGAGGTTAAGTTTCCTGCAAAAACCCTCCCACTCACAGGTATGGACCTAAGGTACGGCATCCTATGCGGTCATCAGCGTCACAGACTTTCATAAGCGACGATACGATTCCCAGAAGGAGTGGCACCATCATCCCATGAAGAGGCCTCACTTAGCTGACTTCCAATTGATTGGTCCCTAGAGTCGACAATCCTCACGTCTGGACTCCCCTCAGATCCTCAGGATCGGAAAGAAGCACCTCAGAGAGAACCTCGTCTGAGCGTGAATTTCGTGGGGAACTTGTGTCTGCTCAACAAACAGGTTCGTCCACTAATCTCCACAACTACGTCTAAATGCATACTCAAGCAGCCCAGGTCCGGCTATCACTCAAAATATCACCCTCCCCAGCACAACAGCAGCAAATAATAGCAATGGAAAAATAAACACCCAAAAGACAAGCAAACAAACGCTAGGATTGACTCTCCTAGGGGACGTTGGATCCCACATGCATGGGGAACTATCGCAGTCCCCAGCAGAGTCGCCAGCTGTCGCTACTGCGAAAATCGATGCCGGCTGACAGAAGAGTCGCCACCGTGCGTTATTTATCCCAACGGAGGGAAAGGAAACGCTCGAAGTAAACCTCGCAAAAAACGGGAAAGGTATGGTCGTCGCAACCAAAACCTGGGTTCGGGAGTCGGTTACGCAAGGGGAAGGTATTAGCACCCCTCACGTCCTTCGTACTCGACGGGATCCACGCTTGCTTGGTTTGTCTAAAGGATGCAAAAACAATCTATCTATGGCTGCTAAATCTAAACGGAAGGGAATTGACTCGATAGAGCGTTGCACTCTATGCCTACGTATTCTCAAGAGAGAAAGTCAGAGTCTACGTAGTTCGGGAAACTACGGGGAATTGGCTCGCCAAGACTTCGCGTCTTGTGCCTACGTACTTCCACACAGCACGGAAGATCAGAGCTTTCGTAGTTTAGGCTAACTACGGCTAAGCAGGGTATTCTCACACAGGAGTGAGAAATTAAATTGGTTTTACAGGTACGGGAACCTATGGGAATTAACTACGGTCTAGTCTCAAATGCACTCGGGCAAGAGAAAAGGATAACATCAGTCGTCAGCGGGAAAGTCTCGATCGCACAGCAGCGAGAGAACAAAAGGTTAGTTGTTAGTGTGCTCGCTAGGATATCGCATCCTATGCCTACATATTCTTGTCTGGTACGAGAAATCAGAGCAGCTGTAGTTCGGCTACTTTCAGGACCACAGCTCAAATCTCGTTTTATTAATCTTCTGAAAAAAGGTTACAATGATTGAATAGTGGAAAATAATCTCCTAGAAAATACTATCCTATCCATCTATAATGGAAAATCAAGTGGAAAATAGTCCCCTAACAAGTGGACTTTTAAAACTACCTCTAAAAAGGTAAAATAAACTCTATGAAAAATTGTATCCTAAAAGAAAAATATTAAATCTACAAACTAATATTTTTATGCTCTTTTTTTTTACTATTTTTTCTTCTATTCTTTTTTTCTTCTTTTTTCAATATTATTTTTTTCCAAATATTCTTTTTCTCATTTTTTCCTCAATATTATTTTTCAATATCTAAAGACCTACACAAAAGAAATAAAAGAAAAAAAATAGAGAAAAAACAAAGGGGGTGCAGGCAGCCCAGCCAGGGGTACAACAAAAACTCAAAACAACCATGTTAAGGGCCCAGCCCAATAGGAATACAAAAAAGTCTGCTGGGAGGGGGTGAAGTAACTGTAACGGGGGGTGTGTGCCAGCAATCTCGTTGGGCCCGTTACATCAGCCAAAGACATAAGCGACGAGGGGTGCAGTGTGGAGTGTAGGCGTACAGATCAGGAAATTCATTGGGCCCAAAAAAGGTCAGCCCATTCCAGTCTCAACCTTTCCTCTCTCAAGCCCTATTCTGCAACCCTAACTTCTTCCTCCCTTCTCCCCAACCACTGTTCACGGTCGCCCAACCTTCAATCTCCCCAGACCTCTCTCATTCCAGATCTTCCTCTCTCAATCTTTCAGAAGCTCTCTCATCTCAGAGCCTCCCTTATCCATCTTTCTTTCTAATCGAACTCCACACCAGGAAAAAGCAAAACTGCAAACAAAATCACGATCTGGAAACGAATCATCCACTCTCCTGATGTCCTCGAAAACGATCTTTGATGACGATTCTTGAAGCAGTTTTTTGAAGTTTTCTGAAAAATGTTGATGGTGGTGAATCTTGGACGAACGAAACTAGAAGGTTGTTGGAAGATCTCGTTTGAAGACGATTGAAGCTACGTGAGGGTTCTTGGAAGAATGGAATCTGGAAGATGATGGAGCTTGAAGAAGTTCTGGAGAAATTTTTTGATGAAGATTGACGAGGAAGATTCTGGAAATGATGCTCAAGGTCCTTGAAGGTTCTTGCTGATGATTCTTGGATGAAGACGTCAATGGTTTTTCTGGCGATTTGTTGAAGGTTGAGATGAATGTCTTCATCTTCTTTGAAGAACATCTGGAAAACTGAAGAACCTTGCTGAACTTCAGATGAAGATGAAGATTCCTGTGACGTTTTTGATAGAAGGTGATGTTCTTGACGTTGAATGGATGAATCACTGGCGGATCTTGGAGGTGGACGGTTGAAGGAGATCTGGAGATCGGAGAAGGTTGGTTTGAATGTGGTACGGAGAATTCTGGAAACCGATGAAAATGAGATTAACACCAAGAACTGTATGAATATTGGATGAGTTTCTGGGGAAATGATGCAGAATCTGGAAAGAGTTAGAACATGATGAAGATCAGTATGAGTTTATGGATGAACAAGGTTGAAGATCGCCGGGAAATGGATGAACAAGGTTGAAGAATCTGGGGGAAAATGATGAACATTTTGAAGATGATGAATGTCCTTCTAAAACGTTGAATGCTGTTGATGATATTGCTGAATCCAGAAGAAAATGGCGAACTCGGTGGTGATTAGATGAACATTGATGATGATTGGATCAATTGTTGATGATGATCGGAGGAAGATGAATGTTAGAGGACGAAGATGAATATTAGAGGAGAAAGATGAAGATTCGATGGATTCTGGGGAAAAAAATGGTTTCCGGCGAAGTTTACGGCGGAGGGCGGTGGTCGGAGACAGTTGGAGGTTGGTTAGGGGTTACCGGAGTTGATTAACGGTAGCCGGAAGGAGTCAGGTGCGGTGGTTGCATGGCCGCCGGCCATGCAACCGGTGAAGTTCCGATGGTGACAAGTGTCACGAGGAGTTCTGATGGAGGAGTTGCATGAAGCACATGTGGCTTTGGGGAGAGATAGTGGAATACGCGTGGCTGAATTCTGGGTGAAGTGGGAATTGTGATGTGGCTCCCCCCTGATTGCACACGTGGCAGCTATTTAAAGGACAAGTGTCCTGGACTGAAATCTGGGCCTCCACATACCAATTGGGCCCAACGACAATACTGGCTAATTGGACTGGAAATGGACTAATGATGGTTAATGGAAAGATTAAACTCAATTAAAAACTGAAAACCTAATTAACTAATTAAAACCTGACTTACTCTAATTAATTCTAATCAGACTCAATTAACTAAATGAAGACTCAATTAACTCTAACTAAAGTCTAACTAAATGATTAAAATCTAATTAAACCTAAAAAGAAGAATTAACTATTAAATCTATACTAATCACTAGACTAATGACAATAGAAAAAAAACTCTAATAATTCTCTAACAAATCCACTAATCTCTAAACCAACAAAAATAAAAACTCTAATAATTTCTATTTAAAATTTTATGAAATTTCTATTAAATCTCTAATAAAAGCTATACTATTTATTTAAAAGAAATTCTATTATTCTATTAAAACTATTAAAAAAATCTATTAAAACCTATTAAAAAACTCTATAAATTCTAAAAAAAGATTTAAAGCTATTAAAAATATTAAAAGAATCTACTTAAATTCTAGAAAATGCTAATAATATCTAATAAATTCTAAAAAGGACACAATAATTCCAAAGGGAGCAAAAATAGTACGAAACCACAAATAACATTGTGAGAGCGTAACAAAATAGCCGGTAAAAATCAATGGACACCGAAATATCCCTAAAAATAACAGCGCGAGCTGAAAACACCGGGAATAGCACGATTTCTCAAAAACGATTCTGCCTATCTGAACTGATTAAAAAACACCTGAAACGCGAGACGAGGGCTGTGATCCCGGTAAAATCAATACAACTGAAAAAATGCATTGTATGCGATATGCGGATGCGAATGCGGTCATGCATCGAAACATAGGGCCAGATACGGGACCCGGTTGGTCAAATTTTAGGGTGCAACAGTGCAACTCCAAGCATTCTTTCGAAGTACGGGCTCTACAAGGAGTTTACGAACATGCCTTTTAACTCTCGGTCTAGGAGCGGTGGTTGTACTCTAGCGGCAAATTCTCTCCATCTCTGAACATACTTCCTGAAAGGTTCATTGTTCTCTTGAGATAATTCTTGCAGCTGCATGCGACTGGGAGCTACATTAAGATTGTAGTCATACCGTTTCAGAAAAGCGTTGGCTAAATCCACCCATGATCGGATCTGATCACTCTCTAACTGCATATACCAACTCAGAGATGCCCCAGTCAGACTATCTTGAAAGCAGTGAATCATCAACTTGTCGTTTTGCACAAACGAAGTCATTCTTCGGCAGAACATCACCAAATGTTGCTTCGGGCAACTATCTCCTTTGTACTTTTCAAACCTCGGCGCTCTGAACTTCGGAGGTAATGCTAGGCCAGAAACCAGACACATGTCTGCAACATTGGGGTTAACAACATCTTTAACTTCCAAGGCTTTGAATCTTTCATCCAATGCATGAAACCTTTTAGCATACACGAGAGCCAATGGGTCTTCAGTCATTGCTATCGGGACCTCTCTTCGGGAATTTGGCACAGGGAAAACAACACCCTGATAGTCTGAGGTATCAATAGAAGGAGGACGCTCACTTCGGACAACAAACTGCTCATGTAGATCTCGGTCTTCAACAACAGGCTGTACTAGTCGAGTGGCAGTAAGGTTGTTCACTTGCGGAAAGTCTTCATCGGGCATAGAACCATACAAAGGATTGGACGTCACAGTGAAACCTGACAAGGTATCAATAAACTGGAAGTTGCTCTCTGACATAACTACCAACAACTTTCAACTGACTTCACTGCTTGATCCTGCTCAAATCTGCTTCAACCCCTTGGTCGGCTTCTAACAATCACCTTCAGAATCAAAACAACGACTGGATAAGAGCTCTAACTAGCTGGAGAATGACATGCAATATGATGCAGGAATGTTTATGCAAATGCAATGCAAGATGGAATAAGCATGGGACCACAGCCCCCACAAAGCTTTGATTACTGTTGCGCTGCTGACGGGATAAGTTTGCTCTGACGAGAGAAAACCAAAATATCGGGTAAGCTGGAAGTCAAGTTTCCTGCAAAAACCCTCCCACTCACGGATATGGACCTAAACTGACACAAGTTCGGCATCCTATGCGGTCGTCGGTGTCACAGACTTTCAAGACTGATGATACGATACCCAGAAGGTGTGGCATCATCATGTCCTGAAGAGGCCTCACTTAGCCAACTTCCAAATGATCGGTCCCCAGAGTCGACAATCCTCCAAACCAACAACCCCCTCAACCCAAAGGGTTAAAAAAGAAGTCAACCGGGAGAACCTCGTCTGAGCGTGGATTTCATGAGACAGTAGTGCCTGCAAAGCAAGCACGCGCCCACTAATTTCCACAACTAATGCTAGGTACACTCAAGCCTGGGTCTGGCTTCTCACTCATCAGAGTTCCCATCCCGCAACAGCACAATAGCAACAGATAATAATATAGTGCGGGAAATGTAAATACATCAGTAATATACAACACAAAAGTAAACACCCACAGACACGCAAACAAGCGCTAGGAATGACTCTCGTCGGGACGTTGGATCCCTCAGATTGACTCGCATAGGAACCCTCAGGATCCCCAGCAGAGTCGCCAGCTGCTGGGGATTGCCCAGGCAGCTAGGAAGAGAATCCAAGATAAGACTCGCTTAGAGAACCAGAGTCCCCAGTAGAGTCGCCAGCTGTCGCTTCCGCGAAAATAAGGTGCCGGCAAAACAGAAGAGTCGCCACCTTTCGTTATTTATCCCTCAGAACAGGAAAGGAAATGATCGGAGAAACCTGACGAATAGGTATAAGACAAGGTCGTCGCAACCGTTGTCTGGGTTCGGGAGTAGGTTACGCAAGGGGAAGGTATTAGCACCCCTCACGTCCATCGTACTCGACGGGATCCACGCTTGCTTGATTTGTCTAAAGGGTGAAAATTAATCTATCTACGGCTACTAAGTCTAAACGGAAGGAAACTGACTCGATAGAGCGTCGCACTCTATGCCTACGTATTCTCATCAGAGAATGAGAAATCAGAGTCTACGTAGTTCGGGAAACTACGGGGAAGTTTGCTCGCCAAGACGTCGCGTCTTGTGCCTACGTATTCTCGTCAGAGAAATCAGAGCATGACGTAGTTCAGGCTAACTACGGCTAGACAGGGGTGTTCTCGATCACACAGGAGTGAGAGAAAGGATTGACGATACTAGCGTACGCATTCTAGCAGTTAGGTGTATGCTGCTCGACCATTGGAGACTTAGGCGTTACCTGTTTGCGGTAGAACGGTCGTAGTATGTCGGGTTTAAAGGTATGGGAACCTACGGGAACTAGAACTATGGTCTGGTCTCAAATGCGCTCGGGCAAGAGAAAGGAAACATCAGTCGATAACGGGAAAATCTCATTCGCACATCAGCGCGAGAAAATAGAGGTTAGTGGTTAGTGTGCTCGCTAGGATGTCGCATCCTATGCCTACATATTCTCTTTCGGAGAAATTAGAGCAGCTGTAGTTTAGCCTACTACAGCTAAATGGGGAAACGGGAAAAAGGGAAAAGGGAGCTCGCTAGGATGTCGCATCCTATGCCTACGTACTCTCGTCTGGTACGAGAGATCAGAGCAAACGTAGTTCGACAGGAAAACGAGTCTCGATTGCACAAGGGTTAGAGAAAGGGGTCTCAATCGCCTGAACGCGAGAGAAAAGGGGTTTCGATCGCACGGGGGCGAGAACAAAGAGGAAGCAGGCTTACGCCCAAACGAGAAGGAACTCGGGACACACACACGCAAGAACCTAAGACATAGGAGTGAATGCGTCGCATGTCACCCAAAGGGTACCATACTAGACATCCTAGACGATTGAGAAGAAACTCCTCAACTGTCATTTCCTACGTATCTAACGATACAGCTCACAACACTCGACGGTTGCCTGAAGACTTGAATAAGACGATGATGATGTTGAACGAAGCGGCTCCGTTGGCTCCTGATGTGCGCGCAAACTCCATTCCAATCTTCTCCTCTCTGGATCTTTGATGATGACGCTCGAATCAAGAACAATGTAACGCTTAGACCGTCATCGTTCGACTTACACGAGAAATTAAACTCTAAGAGGTAGCGTATTGATGTCCGTGTCAAAGACAAGATAGAGAAATGATATCGAAAATCATTCTCCAATTGAATCGTGTCACACGGCCAGCCAAAGATAAAATCGAGATAAAATCGGATAGAAACGAAAATAGGAGAGAAAATAGGAGACAAATCCACTAACAACTGGAAATAAAATGCTACTCCTAAAATACAACAATTAAATTCTACTAGAAAATAAAACTCTAGAGAAATATAAGGAAATGCATACAGAAAATAGAATAAAAATCATGCGCACAATATTCTATAATTTGCTATAAAGAAAATAGAATGAAAAATTCTATACTAAAATCTCTATAATATCCTATGAGAAAATAGAATTTAAAATCTATAATATTCTATAACGAAAATAGAACGAAATTTCTACATTGTTCTAAAACAATAGTATATAAATCCTATATTAAACATCTATAGTAACATTCTAACTATGAAAATAATCTCCTAAAAGAAAATAGGAAAATAAAATCTACACTATTACAAGCATATGTCCAATACAAGAGAAATTAAAAATTGAAGGGGAGGGGGTACAATCTGCAGAACCAGGGTGAATGCAGAAAAAAGAACAGCCACTAGGCCCAGCCCACAACAAAAAGGAATCCAGGAAATAATAAAAAAAACCATGGGGGTGCGATGGGAATTACAGGGTGTAATCAGAGATTAAAGGTTGTTGGGCTTGGGTTCAGCCCATTCGTGACACACACACAAAGAAAAAGGGAAAAAAACAAACAAGGGGGCGGGGGCGCGTGCAACAACTGAGGGGTGTAATCCAAAAATTCGCTGTTGGGCTTGGCCCAATCTCCACCGGTCCATGACCTTACCCCTATCTCGTTCTCCCCTTCCTCTTTGACCTGAAACCCTAAAATCTTCTTCTCTTCTCCACCTAGCCGCCGCCATTGACGTTCACCCTCAACCTTCTCCATCTTCAAACCTCCATTGCCATACCTTCTCACCGTATCCCTCTCATCCTCTCATCTCGTTAAACCTATCAATCTCGTCTTCGTCTTCTCGAAATCAATCTCACTTCAAAACCTGTACAAGCAAATGAACGAACAAACAACAAAGAAACAATCGTGATCTGGAAACCTCTGCCATTGTCATTCGTGAAGCAAACTTCTGGAAGGAGTTAGTTCGTCGAAGATCAATGGAGAAACTTGAAGGAGATGAAGAGTCTTGAAGGTGTTGGAGTTCGCTGATAACCTGTGAGGATTGCATGTTGATGTTCGTCAAAGACTTTGAATCTGGATAGTTCGTTGAATAAAATGATGAAGATCTTGAAGTTGAATCGGAGGATCTGGATGAAGTTGCTCATTGAATGTTTAACGATGATTCTGATGAAGAACTAGAAACATCTGTTATGAATATTCTTTGAAGTTTCTTGTGGATCTGGAACGGATGATGATGAAGGATGTGATTATTGAACCTGATGATGAGCGATTGAATATCTGATGAAGATTTGAACGGATCTTGATATGTTTGATAAACGATATTGAAGATTTGAAGGATCTTCATAAGTTTCTGGAAAATCTATTGAAGAGTGATGAACATGAAGATACTTTGCGAAGATTTGGTGAATGATTGAAGGTGATTGTTGGATCTGTGAAGATCGGGAAAGTTCTTATGAAGATCTTGATGAGTTCTTTGAAGGTGTGAGCGCTTTTGGTGTAGATCTGAAGAATTTGGATGAAATCAGGTGAAGTTTTGAAGCAACAATGAAGACGAAGATCATAAACGAGACCTGAGGAAGATCTAACGAAGAACACGATGAACATGCATGAAGTTTCCGGCGGCGGTTGGATGAACATGACGGATGAAGAAGATGAACATTCATCAGTGACTTGCAGGTTTCCGGCGAAAAACGGTTACCGGTGACTTTCCGGCGGCGGTTGCATGGCCGGCCGGTGAAGGGAGGAAGATGGAGGACGCGTGTCAACACGCATGGGAGAGAGGGAAAGGATGGGAGACACGTGTGGTGAGGTGTCACTCTGTGGGGACATGCAGTGATGAAGTGGCGGTGAGAGAATGCATGGAATACGTGTGGCCCTTCTTATAGCGTGACAAGTGGCAGAGGATGGACTGGGCCTCCAGAAATCAGACACCTGACCCACGAATTAATTGAATTAACAACTAATTAACATATGATTAAACCCTAATTAAATCCAATTAATACTAAACAAAAATTAAACTGCAATTAAAGCCTAAATGACAATTAAGACTATTCTAAACCTAATTAAAGCTAATAAATCCAATTAAAATGAACTAAGACCCTAATTAACATCTAAAAAAAGTGATTAAGATCTAATTAATCTCCATTAATTCCTAAATCTATTAACAATAGAAAAAGATTTATTAAACCTATTTAAACAATCCTAGTAAAAGAATTTTCCTATTAAAAATCATTTAAAAAAAATCTACTTAAACTCTAGAACCAATTATCTTATTAAGACCATTATCTAAAAATGATTAGAGTGATTCCTAAAAAAGAAATTAAAGCTAAAAACTATTTAAAAACATTTAATATCTATTAAAGCTATTAAAAAATCTATCTAATATCTAGAAAAATCAATTGAATCCATTAAAAAATTCTAGAAAATAAGGGAAAAAATCTAAAAATACGGTACAACTAATTAAATCGATTAGAAAAAAGATGCGCGGATACAGCGAAATAAACGGTAAAAACCGGACACCGAGATGTCCTCAAAAACAACAGCAAGAGCTGAAAACACAAGGAACGGGCATCAATTCTCAAAATACGTCCTCGTATTGGCCTAAAATTCCTGAAGCGTGATCAGAGGGCTGTAATCCCGATAAAGTCAATCTGACTGGAAAAAATGCAATGTACGTGGTATGCAAATGCAAAATGAAATGAGTCGAAACATGAGCCAAATTGCGATAAGTAGTTGGTCAAATTTTGGGGTGCAACAGCAGGTTGGTACCTTCACACTGTTTGAGCATGAGGTTGGTCTTGAGAAATACTGTGGTGAGCTTGGAGCAGCTTTTATAGAAGATAGGGGGAGAATTTTTGTTTGATGGGTGTACTTGTTGCTTGTAGTTCAAACAGTAAGTGAATGCTTTTAGCAGTTGTGTTGAACAAAGAGTGAGCTCTTTAAGACATGAAGATGAGTCTTATGTTTTCCATTCACGTGCTTCTGGAAAAAGAGCACTAGTTATCCTTGATATGGGGAGTCATACTTCTAAGATCTGTTGCTGCAATAGTACAGTTTCAAGATTGTTTGTGGTCTCAAGCAGGTTGTGATTGTATGCCTCTATGAGGATGGAATGTCATACCAGATGTTGTGACATTGTGTTACTACTCTAGCTCATGGTGAACCTGACAGTGTTTTATTCTATCATTGGGTATCAATGGATCAAGTCACGTATTTGGGCCTCTATCCAAGTGTTTTACCTTGTATGACTGGTGAAGATGAAGATGAAGACACCATTAGCTTTGATTTTGTGCATATGGAAGCCAAGGAAACCTTTCTAGGACTTTCACCCTAATATCTTAGAGAAATTTCTAGCTGAATCTGGGTGATCTTGTAGAGAGTTATGTCTATCATGTGACTACCTCTCCTATAAGGTTTGGTTCTAGTGTGGTTTTTGAAACAAGGGATGCAAAGTTGCATGTGCTTCCAGCGTGTGAATATGAAGATGTTGAAGTAAGTCTTCATGTGTATGGGCTCTCTATTTTGGGGGGAGTATTGAGTGTGCATGACAGGGGGAGCTGTGTACCTGTCTGATGTGTAGCTGCATTGCTGTAACTTGTACAGAGTTTGCTGATTCAAAGGAAATCTTGTGTTCCTGATCCTCTGGTGAGGTTGGAATGACATTGTGATGTCTGTTGTACCTTTCTACCTTCACAAGGTGTCTATGGGGTAAAGCTACATGAGAGTTTTTTTTCTCTATGATGTTCTAGTGTTTGTGGTGACCTGTTAAGCTGTTGTTGTTGTGCCCTTCTAAGATCTTCATGTGAAAATGATAAGTCATATGTTTGGTGTCTCAAGAACCAAGGATGTATTCTCAAGGAGGTATGCTATCTGGATTTTTACTAATCAGGATTGAGCTTCCTGTGTTTGAGTGTGTTCAACATGGGGGATTAAGGCTCTGTCCATGAATTGTTGCTGCAGTGGTGCAGTCCTTATATTGATGGAGGATCAAGCAGTTTGTGCATCTCTTGGGAGATTGTGAGATGACTGCATATGTATGTACATTTACTCCAATGTTTGTCAATTTTTGACTAAACCTAGGGGGAGTAAAGTCTTGGTATCTACTGTACCTATCTACTGCTAAGCAAAGTGCAGATTATGTAGTTGCTTGCTGAATGCAACTATTAAGGGGGAGCATGATAGCGCGTGAGCATGATAGTGTATGAGGATGGAAAAACTACTGCTGCTGCCCTGGTAAGGTTGTTTGGTTGTTTTAGCCAAAATTTACCAAACGGGGATATTGTTAGTTCCATGATTGTCCATGGTTCTATGATTGGCTAAATTTTGGTAAGACATGATTCTGCACTGATGTCAAGCTGAATGTTTTGACATCCATCTGTTGTCATGACAGTACTGCTGTCATGTATTTTAAACATGATGTCATTACCAATGTCATGACATCGCTGTCTAGTGCAGCAGGAGCTAGCAGGAGCAGATAACAGTACTGATGTCATGCGTTTAAAACAGGATGTCATTACCAATGTCATGACATCGCTGTCTGGTACAGTAGGTGCTGCTGTTTTATATCACTTGACAGAAGTGGTTTTGTTTGATGATATCCTTTAGGATATATCTCATCAAGTGTGTGCAGGTCAAAGATATTCACAACATGAAGATGCAGATTTTAATTGGTATTCATAAAAAGGATATTTGAGACTTTTTAGGAAACTATAATTGCTTGTGTCTACTATTATGAAGAAGATTCAGCTGGAGTGTTCAGCAGGGTGAGTTTGGTCAGCTAAAACAAAGTATGTTGGATTTCATGTTGGATGTTATGACATCAAGCGTATGACATCTGCGCGCGTGTTTTAGTGTTCTGGAATTTTACCTGATATATCTCAGGCTAGAACTCAGGAAACCTGTTATGCCTCCTTAGTTATCTCAGGCGAGATTCTAGTCAGGGCTGGGCATAACATGAAGCAACTGTGACCTAATTTGACAGCACCTTAAAATATGGAAAGTGGTTTAACTTGGTTAAACCTAATGTTTGTTACTTTTGACCAGCCCAAGCCCAGTCTGCAGTATTATTTAAGGAGGAGCAGAAGCAAGGGAAATCAAGCACTCACATCAAGAACAACTAGAGTGAAAAATAAAGGTTTAGGGTTTGAGAGTCCCATGTGTGTGTCCTTGTAAGTCAGCCTTTGTATCTTTTGATACATTGTGGTAGACATATTTGTGAGTGAAGAGTTATGTTCTTCACGTATATTTGTGTGTCTTAGGATACTTGTATACCAAGAAATTATTCGCTGCATGATTGCTTTGGTTTAGTGTGTATGAACTGTTGTGTTCATTGTGTCACTTAAAGCTTTTATGCAAGAGTGTATTGTCATTGATTGAAGCTGTTAAGCAAAATCATGTATTGTGACTTTGAATACTGTCTTCTAAAGTCTGTTTTTGTATTGAATTGTTTATCACTGCGGTGATTGAGGGGGAGTGGGCGGGGTCTCTTGTCTAGTGGATTCTAGGCAGAAATTGCATTGGGTAGAGATTAAGTGAGGAGTTGTAAACGGGGGAGTTTAGCTCTGAATTGATTCTGCTAATAGTGGATTTCCTTCCTGGCTTGTTTGCCCCCATATGTAGGTGAGGTTGCACCGAACTGGGTAATCAATTCATTGTGTTATTTATCTTTCAGCATTTACATTTCTGCACAATTTAAATGGTTAGATAAATAGTATGTCTATCTGTTGATGTTACAACAGACGTCATGACATTGGTACAATTTAAAGTAATTTAAATTGGTCATGTATGGTCTGTCCTCGTCCTTGTTTGAGCAGAGATCAATGTTCTTTGCATCTCATAGGACATATGAAATCTGCATACCAGAATTTCAAGTATGTTGACTAAAACATCGTCTCCGCAGTTCATTGTGATATTGAGTGCCAAGTTATGATTCTTACCTTGCTCTGGAAGTTCTTCATCACTGAAATCCTAATTATTGCATGGAGTGATGTTGGAAATAATGTTTTCAAACTGACCTACTGTCACATCTTCTTCTACATAGGCTTGTTTCAAGACTTTTTGTAGAGCTTCTCTGTGAGTTTCTGAACTAAGAAAAAAATATAACACTGATATCTGAGATGGAGTTTGCAATAGTTGATCCACAATATTGTATTCAATTCTCTGGATGAGTTTCAACATTTCATCGTTATTTTTCACAGGCTTTGTGCTGTTGGATTGACCAATTTGTTGATTAGGAATTTCCCCATGAGGTTCCTTTTCTTTTGCAGGTTCTCCAACTCCTCTGTTGAAGATTCGACCACTTCGAGTGACTCGACTGATATCAATAATGTTGACAAAAGATGGCAGTGAAACTTCTTTTCCATCTTTTATCGTGGTTGCACCATATTTATACAGAATAACCTTCTCTAATTTGTACGACACTAGGCCTGGCAAGTAGATGACCAAAGGGGTTATTTGGGTCTTTCGAATTTCATAAGTAACCTCAATTGGTTATAGCTTGGGGATGTTGGAAATTTTCCCACTATCGAACAGGATCTCCAAGCGTTTTGGCTCATTAAGTAGAAGAATTATGGAAAAAACATCATTGTTAATTCCATAATTAACTGGCTCTCTTTCATTGAGAACTGTGACGGTTCTTTTATCCAACAATTCTTAAAACTCATTCCAGATAAGTAGGCAACCCTGCCGGCTTCTGCAGCCTGGTGGTTCGGGCCAAAGTAGTCATGTTCGCACAAGCATTTGTGAAATTTGACCAATGATGTTTCAATGTTTTTAATGTTATAAACTGCATATTGTCCGGGGCAATCTTGCACCATGTTGATTAAGTGAGAATTCAGGTATAATTGGGTTTCACATTGGTCCACTTGATCTTGGAGAGTTGCCCGCACAAGGTAGCACCTTAGGCTATTTTCTGAACATACTCGATAGTGTTCATAATTGTGAGGTGGTATACGACCGTACCCGCTCTGTATGCAGTGCATCTTTACCAACTCGGTTTCCAGCAAGCGAATGTCACATCTTCGGTATCTGTCTAGATTTTCATTGGTTATGCTGACTTGATGTGTGCTTTCATCTTGGTAGATTATAAGCCACTGATGGTTCAACAGACGTTGAAGATTTCTTTCTATAAGCGCATAACCTTGATTGTTTTCGGAGTAATCCTTGCAGTCTTGATAATTATGCAAGGACAGAAAATCGAGTCTGACTTGCTTGGCATGTAATTATACCAAGCTGGTATTCATTAAACAAATGTCGAAAATATGAACCATGTTGACCTGATGAGCATTCCTTCCATGGTAGTCTTGGATCCATCCTAGATCTATTTGACGTTGGAGGGCTTCTTCTACAAAAGCACATCCTTGATTGTCTTTTGAGCTAATCGAGTAAGCGTTGTAGTCGTGCAACGACAGATTGTGGTATTGACTTTGTCTTGAATGCATTGCAACTAGATTGACATTCATCGTGCATATGTCATGATTTTGAACAATGCCTGGATGTTCGCGAGACATATTTAATACACGAATCTGATGATCTTGGATCCATCCTAGATCCATCTGCTCTGGAAGAGCAACTTGTATGATCATGCATCTTTGATTCTTCTTGGAACAAACGGTGCATTTATGATAGTTGTGAGATGGCACATTACCATATTTTCTTTGCCTGCAATGCATTTTTACTAAATTTGTTCCCGGATGGCGTACATCATGAATTTGATAGTTGCTTCCTGATCCTTCATCTATCAAGTTCACTAAAGCTTTTTCATGTCGTGGAAATGGGTTTGTTTGGACATTTGGATTTGTATCTTTGAAAGATAAAACTCCATTTTTGACGAGTCTATGTACGTCATACTTGAAGCTGAGGTAGTTCTCAATGTTATGCCCAGGTCCCCCTTGATGATAACGGCACTGGGAATTATCTGGTACTGTGAGAGGAGTCCTAGTTTGAATGTTCCCCTTTTCTAGTAGTACTGGGAACAGTTCTTCATATAACATATGTATGGGGTCAAAGCTTGGTGACCATGGAAAACGATTGTTGTTATTGTATTGCGGGCGAGCCTGCTAAATAGGCTATTGTTGCCTTTGCTGATACGGTTGTTGATTTGGTTGGCCCTAAGAAGCCTGTGATTGATAGGTAGGAGTCGGTGCTAGGTTGATAATGAGAGATATTGTTTCCACCTGTCGAGGTTCATACCTTCGTCTTTGTTTACCATGAGAGATATTACTAATATCTTGCTCTTTATTCTTTTGGAAAGCACTTATGTACCCCCACGTTTACCATCTCGGTAAAGTCATTAAGTGCACTTGCGACCATTCGGTCATAATAAAATAAGCTCAAGGTTTTTGAGAATATTTTTGTCATTTCTTTGTCCTCAAGCGGAGGAAAAATCTGGGCAGAAATTTCATGCCATCTTTGAGCATACTCCTTGAAGGTTTTCTTATCTTTCTGGGACATTGCTCTAAGATGGTCCCTATCGGGTTCCATATCCAAATTGTACTTGTACTGCTGAACAAAAGTTGTCCCGAGATCTCTGAAAGTGCTGATCTTTGCACGGTTTAATCCCAAATACCATTTGAGTGCGGCACCAGTTAAACTGTCTTGGAAGTAGTGGACTAGTAGTTGCTGGTTTTCTGTCTAGGTAGACATCTTCTGAGCGTACATTATCAGATGACTCTGACGGTAAGAATTACCTTTGTATTTTTCAAAGTCGGGCACCTTGAATTTATGCGGTATTTTCACATCAGGGACCAAACAGAGGTCAGCGGAATCTTTACTAAACAATTCATGTCCACGAATGGCATGCATTTTTTTCTGCATTTCTATGAACTATTCTTGGAATAAGTCCATTCTTTCATAAATTTCTTCATGCTTGTCAGAAGTGGTATGAAGAATCTGTTCCTCTAGGATAGTATGTATCATAGGTTGTGGTATAGACATTGTTGCACCACAAATTTTGACCCCTTAGATCTTCATCATAATTTTAGGATCATATTATTTGATTATCTAACCATAACCTATTACAAGTTTGTCTTTGTCAAGATACAAGTGAATTAGGGTTCCGTACAGTTAGGAATCGAAGTCTCGGTGGTTTAATCAGTCAATATATTGGATTGGTTCCCCATGAAACAAGTTTCCACATCATCAAAGATACTCTATTGGGTCAAGTATGAATCCAATTTGAGGTTGTCACCTAAAAATCAAGAGCAATGCAGTTCAGGATCCTCGATTAGGGTTCCCGATTAGGAAAAGTCAACCATAGGTTGACTTTTGATTTAAAAGGCATTACAATGAGGGAATTATAGTTCATGAAGTTAATATGGCTTAGTGAAGTCCACTCAAGAAGTTTCAAGGCCTCAGAAGACCCGGAACATCAACAGTCGACTCGGTAGTCATCGATCGATCGTTCGGTTGAACGAAAAGTCAACTTTTCAACCATAAGGAATTTGACCTCAAAATGTGAAGAAAAAATGTTCCTAGTAACATATTACACCTATCCATGAAGTTTCATGACCATTGGATCAAGGATTGAGGAGTAATCGGAAAAGTCAGGAATTAAGGTTTTGAAAAGGGCAAAACCATAACTTCCTAACCACACATCCAAATGAGTTGGTTCAAAGCTTGTTGGAAAGTTATTGACAAGTACTACAAACGTCTCACAGTGGTCCATGTGCAAAAAATGCATAGATTTAGAGTTATAGCCAAAATCATCACAAGAGGGAGAAAACACTTAGAAAAATTCTAAGTTTCTGGCCTTGCAAATCATGTTTTCAGCCAACTTTGATGTGATGTTTGACCTAGTTCCAATTGGAATCTGAATATCATGAAGGCATGAAAGTTGTAGAGCATGATGAAGGCTTTCCAAAAAGTACTAGAACACCTCCATAGCATTTGTGAGCTAGGAGTTCCGAAGGAGGCAAGTTGGGTCCAAACACATGAAACGCATCATGTCCAAACTTGGCATAAACTCATTCCCCAACTATTTCGTTGATTTCCAACCATGGTCTAACATCTAATTTGATGTATTAGAGGGTATGATGGGAGAAATCAGAAGAATACATGAGTATGGCTAAAGATTTGTCCAAAACCATTATTTAAATGAGATAAAGTGCAAAGGTACAATAAGAGAGAGATTGTTTTTGGCTGCAGCAGAGAATATCTGACTTTGATGTCTCTATGTCACTTCTACCAGTTCAAAGATAGCTGGTTTTAGAGACTAAAGGGCATGGGAAGCAAGCAAGAGATCTGCAGAGAAAATTACAAATTGGATTTGCTAAGATTTCCTTCCAAAATCAAGATTTGTAATGCATACTTCACAATCTGTCCTCACCTTACCTTGCCTATAAATAGAGGCTTCCTCTATGCTAAACATATACCAGAGCTATTCAAAAAACCAGAAACACATAGCTCTCATTCTTACCTTGCTTTACTTGCAAGTGAAGAAAATTCCAAAACCACCAAAAAACTGCCTTGTGCAAACTTCATACCAGCAACCCTTCCAATCATTCAACCACCTTAAAAATCATCCACATAACTTCCAAATCATCATTAGGAGGTGTTCTAACCATTATTTTGATCAAAAAACACCACAAAATCAAAAGTCAACTTCTCACACCCATTAGTTTGACTTTTCTGCACAAAGTGATAAAACTCACTGCCTAAAATAGTTTGAACCACTTTGACACTTTAAAAACCTTCCATTTGTGTTATACCAACTGTTTAAAACCTTAAAAAACAACTGGAACTTCATTTTCTAGATTTGTCCTCAAAGATCACTTGTTGCTTCAAAAGGAAGAAACTTCAAGGTTTGCTTCAAAGGAAGGAAATTTAGCAGCTATCTTGCTTTGGGAAGTCTACAAGAGGTTAGTGGTCACTGTCCTCATCTTGAACTACCATGAATATGTTAGTGTGCTTGGATTGAAACATGCTTAAAATGAATGCAATCATGTATGAACTGTTAGGCTTTGTTTTATTTTGCTCATCAACATATGTTTTGCTCTTCTAGTCATTATATATTATGGTGTTAACTGTGTGTTCGTGCTTTTGAAAATCCTTTACCGTAAGTCATGTATGAACATTATGGAGATTTGTCTACAATTGTTATGGATGATGATTTTAAGCCATTCCATTTGTGAATGTTGTTGCTGGTTTTGGTAGTTCAGGTACAATGTTTAGACTTAGTAATAAAGAAGTTTTTGCATTTGAAAGATTTTGATTAGTTTGTAATGGCGTGATGTGTTGGTAGGAACAGTTTGTGTAGGATCTGCTCATGCCTATGTTTCGTGTTGTGCCAAATTTGATCTGTGCTTCTGTTTCAAGCAAGGTTGTTGGATTTATGAAAGTATCTGCTATTGGATACGTTGTTTTAATATATTTGATGGCCATTTCATTTAGATGTTTGACAACCTCTATTTTTCTCAACAAGACAATCTGCTAGCTTAAATGCTACCAGTTTGAGTTTGGTCTGAACTTTGAATTTATATGTTGCTATGGAAATCCTTAGCCTTGTACTTAAGCTTGATGCATAGGGTTGACCAATCCAGTTTTAATGTCTTGTATATTTTCAACTGTTTTTAAACATATGATTGGAATATATAGTTGCCTTGCTTTGCATCTTGGAATGCCATATGTGAAACCTGCCTTGATTTTGCTTGTTAATCTCATGAGCCAATATTTGAATGTTTGTACCAACATGTTGTTATTGCTTCATGGAACCTCAACTGTCAGGACTGGACAATCCTCTAAATGGCATTCTTCTGCTGACAGCTGGCCCTGTTTCTTAAGATTTGGATTTAGTTTGAGCGCCTCCCTTTAACATGCTTGAATTTGATTGGCTTGTTGGTTTATCCATTATGTTTTGACTATGTTCGAATTTATGCCCATAATTGCATTTCATATGCCAAACCCTTGTCATGAAATGCTTCAACAGATTGGAGGTTATGTATTGTAAACCTGCCATTATTCTATTTGTTAGCATCATAGACCAAGGATTTATTTGTTCATATCAACACATCATGTTTGTTCTGTTGTAAGCTTGACTGCTTTGATTTTTCAAACCTTTAGATCTTAGGTTTTTTTCAAACAATTTTGTCTTGGAGGTCCTTGGTTATTGTTGCTTTTGAACCTATCCAACTGTGTGTGTTTGCATTACAACATTAAGTTCACAGCCTTGACATTGTTAGATTGCAAAACCTTTCACAAAATACCATTTCACCAATTTGCAACTCACATATCACTTTCTTGGTCTGAGTTTTTTTGAGTAAATTTATTGTTAGAACTTATTCAATACCACATTCAAAACTTGCTCAAACCACTTCCTACCATTAATTGCATCAGTTTGTAAAACTTTGATCTTCAAGTGCATTTCAAAAACTCACCTTGCGTGTTCATTTGAGTCTTATTGTGTGTGTATTATTTGAAGAAATGGATGGCACCATCTTAATCTTCATGGAATTTCAAGTGGTTTTGATCTTTATTTCACCAAAATTGGTTGAGATTTGAGGAATTTGGATTGTAATCGTTTTTGACAACTTGCCTTATTTTGTTCTTGCACTTGCCCAAAAAATGTGCCTTGTTAGGTATAACACTTAATGTGGTGGCTTGATACAATGGATGTATCTCCACCCCAATGGTTAATGCCTCTCCCATAAGAACTTGACATGCCATTGATCCTTGGTTTGATCCTTAGTGAAGACAAGTTTTGGGCATTTTGTGATTTTTCATAGTTTTTACTATTTTTCTTCTTTTTCCCCTCCACGTTCACACGCATCAAGTGGTTGGGTTGGCTTAATTTTGAGCCTATGAACCCAAGGTCTTGGGTTCAAGCCTTGGGGGAGGCATTTCTTATTTTTTTCATATTGGATTTATTTTATTTTTATTTAATTATCATTAAATTTCAAAAAGTCATAACTCCTTCATTTTTAATCCTTTTTTAGTGATTCTTCTTTCTAAATTCTTGTATTAGTAAATACTTTCATATAATGCTTAAATAATTCTAAAATTTTTATTTTAGAAACACTTTGTATTATGGGGAATTTGCAATCCGTTTTAGGGTTTTAACCCTCCTATCTTTCAATCTTCATTTCAAAACTTTGGATATCAATTTCATTAAGTTTATTTTTGAAGTTTGGTTTGAACTTGTCTTGTTAGCATCCTTGTGCACTTGAGTTTGACTTAAAATCTTGCTTGTAAGCATTTGTGTTTAATTTTTCTTAGAACTTGAAAGTTTTCCCCGTGAAGTTTTTGAACTTTTGTATACCATTTTGTTGTGACATTATCTATTTAGGCCCGGTGTTTGTAAGTATACATGACATTTTGTAAGCCCTAAGAAGACCACATCTTCGTCAAGATACTTCTTTATCTTTGTTAAAGTGTACCCCCGTCTTTGTTAGGATATTTTTTGGTTTTTACCTTTCATTAAGTCTTGAAAGAACTTTCCCCTTCATGATATTGTAATGTCTTGATACTTGCTTTGGTTGTGACAATCTATCTTGATTGAAATCATTGATATTGTAATATCTTAATGTTTGCTTTGGTTGTAACCATTCATCTCGATTGAAATCATTACTTGTTTATTGTAATATGCTTGCATGCTCTTGGTTGTAACCATATCTCTTATATTCATTATGATTGAATGATTATTTCTTTGTTAAGTTTATTTCCCCAAGTAATGGAACTCTTTAGTTCTCATCCAAGTTTCATCATCTTTTTCCTTCCAAAGGAAAGTCTTTCTATTGACCTTTGGGTCATAGATAGCCCATTAACCACATAGGTCTGGATAGAACCTTCCTTCTTCCTTTTGGTCTGGATAGAACCAATTGGACTTAAACTCATAGGTCTGGATAGAACCTTCTTCCCTCTTTTGGTCTGGAAAGAACCAATCAACCTTCTTAGTGGCCCGATTTACGACCGCTCTAATTTCTCATTGGATAATGAGAATACGTAGGCACAAGATGTGATATCTTGACGAGCAACCTTCCCTGTAGAACTTAGGTTTAGAGTTCTTCTTCCGTAGTGGTCCGAACTACGGCTGCTCTGATTTCTCATTTGTCAATAAGAATACGTAGGCACAAGATGCGATATGTTGACGAGCAACCTCCCTTTTGGTCTGGATAGAACCAATCAACCTTCAAGCTCTCTTTTGGTCTAGATAGAACCAATTGGAATTTAGGCCTGGAGAGAGCCTTCTCCCACCTTTTGGTCTGGATAGAACCAATTGGTCTTACAACATAGAGTTAGGTAGAGTTTGGTTAACTCTATGTAAGAATCATGGAAATGATTACTTACTCCCCTTTCTTGAGTGTATAATTTAGATCTAGAGAGTTAGGATAAACTCTACACAAGCATTGTTATGTTTGTTCCCCTTTGAACCTTGATCATAACCAAGTGTTCTTCATCCCCAGTGAGGTGAACTACGATTTCTCTGATTCTATCCTACTTAGGATACGTAGGCAGATGATGCGATATCTTTGCGAGTAAACTTAGAAACTATCCTTAGGTCTTTACCTTTACCTTATACCCAATCCCAAGCCATAGCAAACATTTAGCAAGTATTAGAATGCAAACAGACAAAAGGTTCCTGTACTACAGATGTTTAGGATGTGAAATACCTACCCTAGGTATAACCAACCTCCGATCCCCGAATCTCTTAGCGTTGTTGTTACATCGCGAAAAGGGTTTTTCTTTCTTTAAACATTTCCTTTGGATAAATTAAAGCCTGGTTGTGAATTTTAAGAAATAAGATTCAAGTTAATCAATAGCTTGGTATCATGATTCTCACCGCAATAGACATCACTACAGTAACTCGTGGTGCTTCAGTGATCAAAAGTTTATAACCTTCAGGTACGGGACTCTCTGTTTTAGCCCTTGCATCTTCGTTCACCTGAAGTTTGTAACCTTCAGGTTGGAGGTTCTGGCTATGGCTTCTAGGTCTTCAGTGACTGATGGTATGTATCCCTCACGTTAAAATTAAAAGGCATGGCCCGGGAAAACCTTTAGGCATATTGTACTGAGGAAGACTGGCGGGTATCTCAAATTTGGTGTAGACACAATTTCTGAGATTATCGTCCTTTGAGTTGGTTGATCCTGAGCTGCTTCCAGGGATTCAATCATGTCGTTGTGTCTTTCCATTCCTTCTTTTAGAACAGTGACCTCCTATCTCAACTCTCTATCATCTTCCTCAAGTTCGTCCATTTTCTTTTGGCGATTGGCCCGAGTGTTGTACGAATGATACAATTTGACTCTAAAGTGTGACACATGTGTGAGACTCTATGACAAAGATGTGTAATGCAAGAATGATGAATGATATGTAAAGAAATGAGAATGACCTTTTTTGTTTTTTATCAAAAGATCTTTTAACAATCACGTTGCAAATATCATACAATGATGGAACCTTTTATTGAATTCAAAGGGAAACAATATCTTACAGGGAAAAGTACATTATTTTACAAAGTGCAAGGAGAAAAACTAGGCCTATGAATTCTAGGGATTTCTCAACGAAGGTCTAGATGCTGGTTGCTGACTCCCTTTTCTCTTCTTTGATCGGGCCCCTTCATTCGTTGTTGGGTCAATGATCCTTTTCCAAGTGAAAGGAGATAGTAGGTTTCTCTGCTCTTTTTGACTTTCTATATCATGTTGCTCTAATATCTCAATCAGAGCATCCTTCTCTTTCAATAGTTCTTCAATCTTTGTGCATTCCAAGTAAACAATCTGGTACTTGTTCTTCCAAGAGTTTATCTCGCGTTGGACCTTGTTGAAAGCGACATGAAGTTTTTCTGTGTCATTCATGAAGTAGAGCATATACTCTTTTAGGGGAAAAACTTCCTGAAGAGGGTAAGGCGTCTTCAATTTGATGGCTCTGGTTTGTACCCATCAGAGATAAGGCTCTGCAAAGACGCAATTTGGCCATCCTAAAGACTCTCTTCCTTTTCTATGGACATGTTACCAGGCATACAAAATTTCCTTCTTAAGTGCTCTGTCATTTTCTCCCTTGAGAAAAAAAACCTTCCAGATGATTTTTATATGGTATGTCCTTCATCGGGTATCTGAATTGACGATGAGCTAACACTAGATGATAATTTATCCCTCCTTTGGTACCAATGAGAGGCACATTGGGGAAACTTCCATATTTGTCAATGATTTTTATTTTGTCATAGACTCGATTGTGCCAATCTATGTCAGAGTGGGTAAGAGACATAATATTTTGCGACCATCACATACTACTCTTGGAATCCCAAAAAGTAGCAGATTTAGGTAAGTTAGAAATAAACCATTTGTAGAGTATTGACATACAACATGTAATCATTCCCCCTTTGGTAGTCATGTGAGCTTTTATATCTGATTCTTTTAGAAAGGTAGCTTTTCCAATGGTTTGATCTTTGAGAATTTCTTCTAGCCCAAAAAATGGATCTTGATCAGTGATGGGTAGATCAATCAGATGGGAGTACTCTTCCAATGCTGGTATGAGCTGATAATCTGGAAATGTAAAGCAATGGCATACTGGATCATAGAATTGAACCAATGTAGATAGGATTTCTTCCACCATATTGATTTTCAAAAGAGACAACAACCCTTCGTGCTTAGGTCTGAAAGCCTCCGGATTAGTAATAAACCTACCCAATTTCCTCAAGTCTTCTAATTTTGGTATTTTGAAGGTGTACTTGTATGTTTTTCTTCTACCGAAATCTATAACACAACTTATGATATTTTCAACAATTATTTTAGTTTTGTAAAAAATATTTTTTTAGTTATTTTTAGGAATGAATGAGATGCATGAATGTATGAATGCAGCAAACATAAACATTTGAAAACATGGGTTTAAGGGTTCATCGTCACGAGAATGGAGCCATGGATCTAGCCATACCCAAGGTGTGTACTAGAGTTCAATTTTGTACTTGTAGAACGGGTTCTAACAAGGTTCCCAAAATCACTGACCCCTCTTAAGAATATTACCAGCAAACCGACTGACTCATGAGAGATGTAATATCCCAATTGAGTGTAGTATCGTGTATCAACTATTCCTGATAGTCACCACACTACCTAATGGTCAAGTGGTTAAATGCTTATTAATCCTCAATTTCAAGGGTGCCCAGTAGAAAAAGTAATGTTTTCACGACTTGCTCGTTCAACATCAGTAATTCCAAAAGGGTACCTCCACTGATTCGGTGGACTTTCAAGTTAGCTTGGTCGGGAATCGCTCCCTATAAGCCTTCCTGTCTTTGACACTTCCTATCTTAAAGGTGCTCTCTGACTCACCACACGCGTATTAATTGCATTCCCAGATAATAGTAATTTAAACAACTATAACAGATAAGCAGATAATATGACATCAAATGATATAAAATGAGAAAGAAAATAAACAGTAAAAAATTAATGTAAGGCTTAACCCTCTTAAGGGATGGAAAAGTCCCCAGTGAAGTCGCCATTTTTCTGTAGCGTCAGTTTTTGTGGTGCGACCACTACCGTTCCTGGTGCTACATTCTGATTTCTATTTTTATCCTATGAAGCTTAAAAGGAAGGGGAAGATATCTTAAACTAACCATGCACGCAAGTGTTTTCCCTACAAATGCAGAGAGATCTAGAATTGAGGGTTGGTTATACAAAGGGAAGCTATTAACACCTAGAGTATCTATAGTCATCTATAGGAACCTTGATTGCATCTGTTTTTACTGTTTGAATTGCTTTCTTGAGTCTACTTGCTGCAAGGTGGGGAAAGTTTCTCCTTTGGGAGGTTGAGAAAATGTTTTTGTTGTTTTAGGATTTCCTATTGTTTTTGAAAAGGTATCTGGACCTAAGGTTTTTAATTAGTGCGCTCGCTATGATCTCGCAATATTATGACTACGTATTCTCAAAAAGGAAACTGAGAAATCAGAATATTCGTAGTTCCTCCTATTATGTGGGAGGAAAAAAAGTTGGGTGTCTTGTTCAAAGCCCAAGATTGAAGCTAAAAGTGTTTGTGTCTTGTTCAAAGCCCAAGATTAAAGCTAAAAGAGTATTTGTGTCTTGTTCAAAGCCCAAGATTGAAGCTAAAGGAGTTTTTGTGTCTTGTTCAAAGCCCAAGATTGAAGCTAAAGGTGTTTTTTGAAAGAGAGAATTTGGCATATCTAAAGGGAGATATCTCACCTACTCATCACAATCATTGAGGGATTGACTATAAGGGAAGTTGCTTTAACTGGGATGTGTGGAATCTAGCATTGCCATATCTTCCTTTATAAGAGAGTTGAAATGTCATGAAGGAAGAAGCTTTAACTTAGTGTAGAGCAATGCCAATTTTTCCTTTATGAATCTTTGCATGCTAAGAGAGGGAAATTGGCTTGGATGTGTTCCAGAGGCTTGCCACTTACATCACTTAGATGAAAGAGAACTTTGGCTATGATAAAGGAGGGACTCCAGCTTGGATTTTAAACCAACAAGTGTGCTACTTACATTAATTATCAAGAAAAGAGTTTAATTGTTTGTTTTAAAATGTGATGTATAGAAGAAGTATCATCCTACGTAGAGAACTCAGAGTCTCATCTGGTGAGGATGTTGAATTTGTTCTTTGATCAAAACCCAAGTTTGAAGCTAAAAATAGATTGAAAACTAACTCAACTAGGGAGTGTTTTATCTGTCTTGTACAAAGCCCAAGATTGAGGTTGACTGGGGAAATCCTTATATGAAGTCTAAGAGGAGGCTGAGGGAATTTAGGTGGAGACTAACTCTTGCTGAGGAAAATTAAATCCAAGAGCAGTATCCAACTGCTCTGACGAATCAAAAGAGAAACTGACTCTTTTTCGAGATTAGAGGATAGTTGGATTTACTGAATGCTATAAAGGCTTTGATTCTTTTGGGGATTTATTGATAGTAACCTTACCCTTACTGAGGATTTTAAGGTGGAAGTCAAGCTTTGTTGAGGATCAGAGAAGACTCAAAGGATGAGTTTGAATGTCTTAGAGGTTTTGACTCTCTTGGGAATTGGTATAGTGCTTTTAGGAAGCCTGAGGGTCCTTGTATGAAGCCCAAGAGGAGGTTGGGGATGCTTCTAGGAAGCCTGTAGGTTCTTGTACTAAGCCCAAGAAGTGGATGGGGAATTTAGACTGTCCAAGTCTTAAGAAGAGTTCAAGAAAGGTTTCATTAAGAAATAATCCTCTCTCTATTGAACTGTTCCAAGATTAAAGGGGTTAAAGAAGAGGTTTCACCAGGAAATAATCCTTTCCTTATTAAACTTTTTCAAGGTTGAATCGATTGAACAAAGCCCAAGAGGAGGCTGGTTGTATTGGGAAGATGAATTCCTTTGTACAGGGGGAACTAGTTGTTTGAACTAAGTTATACTGATTGACAAGGATCATATTGTTTGAACTAGTATAAACTAAGGATGATTCAAATGCTAACAGAAACTTAACAAGATATGTACAAGCATATATAAAGAGATAAGAACAAGTATATAAACAAGTATTAATTGAATTGAAGAAGGTGGTGGGTCTTATACTCTAGATAGAGGCCCAAGTGTACTGTGATTTATTAGATGTTTTCTTCAAGACTGAGTCAAGAATTTGAGAAATTGAAGAAAGTTTTGACTTTGAAGATGACTTAATCTCTAAGTAAACAGAGGTGTTGGGTCTTGCAATATAGATAGAGGCCCATATTATTTTGAAAACAAGGTTTATATACAGAGAGATTGGAGTTACACTCCTAGTAGAGGCACATGTGGTCTAAGAGCAGTTTCATTGGGAATAATGCTCCTCTTAGTTACAGTGTATTTGATTTGAATCTTCTTTTTTATTATTAAAAAAGGGAAAAGGATGGGACTTACACTCAATTAAGAGGCCCAGGATAATGTATTTTAAATGAAAGAATAATATTGGGTCTTATACTCGGGGAGAAGCCCGAATGTTTTCAAGCAGTTTAAAACAGACAAATGATTTTGAAAATAGAGGATGGGGCTTAAAACTCAAGGAGAGGCCCATGGAGGTTGTTTATTTTTTAAAATAAAGTTTATGTACAAAAGATTAGGGCTTATAGTCAAGGAGATGCCCAAATGATTTATCTGAAAACAATGATCGCACCGCGATACCGAAAGATGATGTAGGACTTATACTATAGAAGAGGCCCAAAATTTATTTATGTACAAAGAGGGGTTGGGTCTTACCCTCTAATAGAGTCCAAAAGTGTATTGAAATGAAGTTTGAAACATTGAATCAAAACAAAACCCTAATTTAATTTTTTTATATTTTTAAAAGAAAAAACAATTAAAAAATGATGAAAAATATCAAATAAATTCAAAAAGTAAGTTATGAACCGTGATTAGGGTTTGGAAAATAAGGTTTTATTCACATGATAATTTAAAATTCCTTTGGTTTTGAAAAATCAAGGAAAAGAAATTATTTAAAATGTTTAAAACAAATTAAAATAAAATTATTTAAAAATATATCAAATAAAAATATTTATTTTTTTATTTTTTTGTGGAATAAAATGTTTATATATGTGAAGGATTTATGTTTAAAAAATCACTTGAAAATGATTAAAATTGAGAGAGAAATTAATTTTTGAAAATAATATGAAAATATTAAAAATATTAAAAAATTCAATGATTTGAAAAAGGGCGCCAACAGCTCCTTATTCTTCCTCGCGTCTCCCTCCATGGCCGGATTTGAAAAACTTCTTATATTTCCCTCAATACGTAATGATTTTGCTCGATGTAATCATGAAAGTTACACATTTTTTAACAAGGAACTCAATGGTACCAATTAATTTCATTTCTTTTAAGTGTAGAGTGAGTTATCAAGCGATGAACAAATGAACTCTAATTTTTGTAAGAACACAATGAAATCCTAACACAATTGATACATAGCATTTGATTAAGGGAAAACATTCTATATAAGTGCAGAAACATGTCGGTAACTTGAAAATAAATTTATGATGCGTGGATCAAAGTTTGGGAAGTTCAGGCTTACTTGTGCAAGAGGAATTTGAATCCTCAGTTGCAGGTGCTAGAGATGTGAAATGATGGTCTGGACAGCTTCCGTAGACCTCAAGTAATGTGTTGATGTGCTTGGAATGATTTGAATCCTTCTAGTTTGATGGGCTCGAATCTAAATGCAACTTCCTTTGGATGAGATATGAACTTGATGAATATGGTGTTATAGTTGTTATTCAAGGGTTTAGATTACTAAAATATGATGTATGTGACGTGTTAGGACCATTGGTTTGAGTTGAATTGGTCTCTATTTGAAAAATCGATTCTCACTTCTTAAGGTTTTGAAATTTTAAAGTGAAGAGTGAAATGAGAGAAAACATGTGTTGATGTTTTTGGGTGTTTTGATCAACCAGAAATGACCTCTATTTATAGTTGAGGAAGTTTATTTTGCAAGGAATACTGAATAGAAGTTGAATCACTCTATCATCCAATGTGTTTTGTCATGTAGTCAAAGTCTCCTGTAGCCATTGAATTAAGCTAAACTTGCAGGTTTTAGGTCTTTTGATTCTTGGATAAGTGTTGACTCATTTGGACTGATATGAACTGATTCATGCCACCTCAATGCATCCTTTCAATGCCATATGACAAAATTGGATTTTGGATTTGCAACATTGATTTCTACATGTCTAAAGAAATCCATGTCAAGAATTTCTTAAGTGGATAGGAGGGGCATTGACTTCATCTGAGTCAAAAGTCAACTAAGGCATCACAAAAGTCAACCGATGCATCACAAAAGTCAACCCTTGGGTTTTGGGGTCAACCATGGACATTTCAAGTCATATTCCATTATCTCACGAGGTTTTATCAAGAAAAACCAAGTGAAATCATAAAATCAGGAGAATTGTGAAAATTAGGATTTCAGTGAGAATTTCTAAGTGTCGAGATCAAGAATTCTAGCCATCTTGAAAGAACCATGTCTCACTCATCTTTGAGCCAAATGGAGAAAACCAATGGTCTTTGTAAAGAGGGTATCCTAAACTAAAAGTTTGTAGAAGAAATCATGTCCAAAAGTTGAATGGATTTGGAGTTATATTGATTCAAAGTTGGGAAAAACTTGGTTTGGAAATTCCATACTTAGAAAAATTTCCAAGTTATAATTTTATTCTTTTTGGAATGATTTTCATGGCCAAATTCAAGAGGGTTCCAAGTTTAATTTAAATTTTTCATCAAAATGAAAGTTGTAGATAATCTTCTCAACTTTATTTTGACATCAAGAACTCATCAAAAGCATGTCTAGAACTCAAGTTATGGTGCTTTGAAGTAAGGGTTTCAAAGTGGTTAAATTTGACAACATAACTTTCAGCATTTTGAAGGCAACTTCATGTGGATTTTTCTTAATGTTCCAAGCCTCAATTCAAAAGTCTTCAAACATAAGAGTTGTTCCTTGTTCTTCAAGTTTTCCAAGCATACCAAGAACTTCTCATTTGGACCAACCAACCTCAAGTAATGAAATTCTAAAGTGAAGAGATTTTAAGATCAAGGTTTGGTAACTTGGAAAAATTCTGCTAAGTCCTTTGAGTAACTAGTTTTGTCAAACTTCATGTGGATTTTTCTTGTGGTTCCAAAGCTCAATTCAGATTTCCTCTAAGATAAAAATTGTTTCCCTTGATCTCAACTTTCCAAGCATAATAAGAAGTCATTAAGAGGGGCCATATACCTTAAGTTATGTCATGGTGAAGTTGTGTGTCAAAATTTGCAAAATGCACGACCAAAACACTTGTGCCAAGCCTTGGGGCAGCATATCGGACAAATTTTCAAGCCAATATTTCTTAATCTTCCAAGCATAATTTCAAAGAATTTTCAACTTGAAATTTTTTCATCTACATCTTAACTTTACAAAGAGCTCAAGACTTCATCATTTGAGCTAAGATTCATGAAGTTATGGTGTGCCAAAGTATGCCTCATGAACATACTCACAACATGCCATCTTTCCAAGTTCTCATGATTGTTGCACCCTAAAATTTGACCAACCGGCTCCCTATCTGGTTTATGTTTCAATATATTTTGCATTCGCATTCGCATATTGCATGCATGGCATTTTCATCAGTCAGATTGATTTTATCGGGATTTTAGCCCATGGCGTTCCAAGCAGTACAGGCCAGTCAGAATAAAAGTCTGTTGAGAATTGGTGCTTATCTCCCGTGTTTTCAGACCATCTCGGTGTCCGGGTTTCGCTACGGTTGCGTAATTGGGTTTTATTCGATTTAATCAGCTTCCTGGCATTTTTAGGATTTTTCTGTCATTTTTCTGGATTTTTAATGGATTTTTCTGGATTTAATAGAGTTTTTAATATTGTTTAGAGTTTAAATAAATTGTCTTTTCATTCTGTAGAAATTCATAGATTTTAAAAGAATTTTTTAGATATTATAGTTTTTGATAAATTTTAGATATTAATTTTCTTTTAATAGTTTTAATAGATAAATAGCTATTTTTCTTTTAAAAAGTGTAGAAAAAAATAATAATAATAATAATAGATAGTGTTTTTTTAGATTAGAGTTTTATTGTGTTAAAAAAAAGAATTAATAAAAAATAAATAAATAAATAGAGAGTATTGTTTTTAGATTTTCATTAGAGCTTTATTTGTTTTTAAAAAGATTTAATGGAATAAAAGAGAAAATAGAGATTAAATGTTTTTAGTTTTTTGGATTTTTATTTTTCAGAATTAATTAGGATTTTAATTTTCATTTTTAGGATTTAATTAGATTAATTAGATCTTAATCTCCTTTTTAGATGTTAATTAGGGTCTTAATTGAGTTTATTAGAGTTAGTTAGGGTCAGAGTATTATTAATTGCAATTTAGGCTTTAATGACAGTTTTAATTTTCGTTAGTCTTAATGGAGTTCTTTTAATTAGGGTTAGTCATGGTTAATTAGGCTTAATCAGATTTTAATTAGTGGTTAATCATTCATTAAGTCTCATTTAATGGGCCGTGTGTCAAGTTTTATGGAGGCCCAGTCCAGCTCGCGCCAGGTGTCACGCTATAAAGGTCCCACGCGTGTGCTTCAGGTCCCACTTCTCCATGCCACGTTGCAACCCCAGAGACTGCCAACACACCCTTGCATGCACTCCACCAGATGGCCACCTCACTCTGCCTTCACTCCCTCGGTGCCACCTCACTTCATGCATGCTGGCCACGCGTCCTCCCCACTGCATGCATAGCCCCCACGTGTTCCCCCTCCATCTCACCGTCCCTTCATCGGCCGACCATGCAACCGCCGCCGGAAGATCGCCGGAGCCACCCTAACCATCTCTGGCCACCGCAACGGTCACCGGAAAACAGCCAAATCCACCGGAAAACTCATCGATCTTCATGCCATTTCCAGAAACGCGTCCATCTTCATCATCTTCATCAGTTTTCCAGTTTTTTTTTCCAAATGATCTTCATGTGTTCTTCATCATTCTTCCATCATCAAGAACATCGTAGATCCATATTTTTCCAGAAAAACGCAAAGATCTTCATAGATTTTCGTCCTCGTTCATCAATCGTACCAGTTCTATAGATCTTTGATCATCATCATGTTCGTCCCCAGATTCATCGCCTTTTCCAAATTTTGCCAAGGACGCAAAGATCTTCAAGCGATCGTCACCTAATCATCCTCCGATCTTCGCAGATCCACCACATCCATAACTATCTCACCAGATCTTCGTCGAAATCTTCAATGTCGTTCACATCTTGATCACCACCTGCAAAACCCTCAGGGGAGCCTTCAACAAACTCCAGCAATCTTCACGAACCCTTCAACATGTTCATCCGCTGGTTCCTACTTTTTCCAGATTGCTTCATGATCTTCGTCAATGGCGATTCTCCAGATCCCAAACCTTCGTCCGTCCAAGTTTTTGCCAGAGAGCTTCTGATCTACGAACTTTTCAAGATCTCCAGATCTCCATCTAGAATTTTCAAAGACGCTCGAGTGGAGTTTGTCCCCCTCGTCCAGATCTTCATTCGTGTGAGTTGTAAGTTGAAACGAGTAGAGATTAAGGATGATAACACTACTGAGAGAGAGATGGAGGGTGTGTGAATGGAGTTTTTGCTTTGGAGAAACGAAGAGAGAAGTTGGAGAGTGAGTGGAGAAGAAACGGCGCATGTGGGAGAAGGTGAATAGTGATTTAGGGAAGAGATGTGTTAGGGTTTTTTGGGTGGTAATCTGAATAGTGAGCGAAGTGGATGGGTTGTGGGGTTTGGGCCTCTCTAAGGCCCATTGTTTTTGCTACAGGCACCTCCTTTTTTCCACTTCACACCCCGTCCCTGGTTTGGCTGAGGGATTGGTATTGGGCCCAACGTTTTCTGCTTATGCCCCCTGTTTTTGGCTCGCACCCCCTTCCCCGTGTGTAATGGTGGACTAGGCCCAGCGCATTGCTGAGTGCACCCCCCTTCCTGGGCCCAGTTGGTTCCTGAATTATAAAGCTGCTTTTGCCACCCCCCCTGCTCCATTATTTTTAATTGAATTTCTTCTTTTTCATCATTTACATATAGTTTAAATAAATTCATAAAAAATCAGAAAATGATCATTTAGATATGGGACTTTTTCCCACATTTCAATAATTGTCTCAAGAATATTGTGAAAAAATAAAAAATATTATTTTAGGTTTTTTCCATTTATGGTGATTTTTCAAACTTAATTGCTTTTATTTTCATGTTTGTTTGTACATACATTTTGGTGAATTTCGTTTAGCAAATTAAATTTGTATTTTGGTTCCATTCATTTTGTGGTAGTTAGATTAGGACATTAAGTTCCCCCTAGATTTATTTCATATTTTTGTGATTAAATCTTGATTAGTTTTGATTAGAAAACATTAGGGTGATAGTTTTAGGGTTCAAGCTCAACATAGGTGCATTCTACCATTTTATTTTTGGATTTTTAGCATGAATTAGGTTATGGGACATATAGGGTATGAAGGGTAGATATAGAAATCCCATTAGGATAAATATTAGGATTTTAAATACTCTTTTACTATTTTTAGTATATTTTGCAAAGTGTGTGATTGTTTGGTGTGCCCACTTGGGGTTTTATCTGTCTGCTTGGGCTTTTGGGTTCTTATTTGGGGTATGGGGCTTGTTTTGGGCTTGCGGAAGCATGAAGAAGCAATGAAGGAGATTGGATACAAAGATCAAGGGTGATGCATGAGGATTGCTTGGAGGTTGAAGATGTTGATTGAAGACTTAGGGAAATAGGATAAAACAGGAAGAGCTTAGAATAGGCAAATTCTTCTGTCAAACATAGAGTGCATTGTTTGCCTCTATCCTATCCAATGACAGAAAGTCCTCCTTGGGAAGCTCCATATCTCCTTAGGAGGGATGAGTGGTATGCCCAGGTGAGTAGAACTTTGAGGATACCTTTCATTTGCAATGTTAAAATCTTAGTGATTTCCTTGGGTTGTCATTGAGTTTCTTAACATTATAACCAGATCTTGTTGAATGATTCTCCTTTGGAGGTGCTTGTGGAAGCTTGGTAAAGAGAAAATTGGAGCTTGTTGAAGCTGGTTACTGGATAAGTATGAGCTTGTTGAAGCTGGTTGCTTGTTGAAGCTAGGGTTTTACTACTTGTTGAAGTTGAAGTCAGGAGCTTACTGGAGGTAGTTACTGGTTAGGGTTGGAGCTTGCTTAAGCTGGGAGCTTGTTGAAGTTAATGTCTGCATTGAGGAAGGAATTTATTGAGGATTTTTAGAAGAGGGAGCTGGTACTTGGTAAAGCTAGATATCTGTTGAAGAATAAGGTTTTGCTGGTTGGAACTCAATGCTTGTTGAAGCCGAAGATTATTGAAGGATAAGAGCTTAGCTGGAGCTTGGATATCATAGGATCTTGCCTCAAGTGGTAGTTGTTAACCTTTTGCTGTGTATCAATTGTGGCTGCCAGAGCTGGTGCTGTTTGGACTGTTGCTGTCAGAGCTGTGGTTTGTGCTGTTTGCTGTAGGAGCTGGTGGGGGGGCTGCTGAGCTGGTGTGTTTCTTTGCTGTAGTGTTTGTTAATCTTCCTCTTAGGTTTGAAGTGAAGCTGTTTCACTTTGCCTATTTTATCCTGCTGCATTCATGCATTTTACTGCTTTACTGTATATATGTTGTTGCTTTTCCGTTTACCCCCTTTAGGATCTCTGTTTCTCTCTGCGCAAGAGAGGAATACGATAGACATTAGGTTCTCATCCATGCATGCCAACATTAGGGTAGATTTTGATTCCTTTTTTCAACCATAGGTTTTAGAGTTCTGTCTCTTTTTTCTCAAAACAATCAAAAATACAATAAAAGGACAAACATCAATAAAAAAACAATTCTTGCGTAAAAGACTGTAAACAAATCAAAAGAGTCATTTTCGTCCGCTTGGACCCGTAATTAGGAGAAAACTTTTTTCAGAAGGATAAAAACAATCAAGACAGACTTGTGTCGTACGTGGCCCGAACTACGTTTGCTCTGATCTTTCATGCTGTATGAAAGTACGTAGGCATAGGATGCGATATCCTAGCGAGCAACCTTGCCCTCCTTTCCCGTAGGTAGGCGAACTACATTGACTCTGATTTCTCGTTCCAGACGGGAATACGTAGGCATAAAGTGCGATACTTTGCTGAGTCATTTTCTTTTCTTTTAACCCCAGACCTGTAGAGTAGATAGAATAACAATCTGTATTGGAAAACAAGCGTGGATCCCGTCGAGTACGACGGACATGAGGGGTGCTAATACCTTCCCCTTGCGTAACCGACTCTCGAATCCAGGATTTGGTTGCGATGACCATTCCTTTCTCGTCTTTGCGTAAGGTTTACTCTAAGCATTTCCTTTCCCTTCTTTGGGACAAATAACGCACGGTGGCGACTCTTCTGTTCAGCCGGCGCCGATTTTTGCAGTAGCGACAGCTGGCGACTCTGCTGGGGACAGGAATATCCCTTAGGCGAGTCAATCCTAGCGCTTGTTTTCCCGTCGTGGGTGTTGTATAGATTTACTGTTCTGTCTTTACTTTCCGTATTTCATTATCAGCTTTATATTGTTATTGCTGTCGTGGGAAGGGGGTAATCTGTTGAGAGATAAGCCGGACATGGGCTTGAGGTTACACATAGATTTAGAGAGAGAGTAGTGGTTAGCCTGCTTGCTTAGCTCGCACCAGCTAGCCGCAAAATCTCACTCGGACGAGATTCTCTTTGATGCTTCTTGCCTGGCCCTTAGGGCTCGACAAGTTGTCTGACCCGAGGATTGTCGACTCCGGGAACCTATCAATTGGAAGTTGGCTGAGGAGGGCCTCTTCAAGACGTGATGATGCCACACCTTCTGGGTATCGTATCATCAGTCTTGAAAGTCTGTGACGCCAACGACCGCATAGGATGCCGTACCTTGTGTCAGTTATTAGGACACCTACCTGTGAGAGGGGTTGGGACATGCAGGTAACTTGACCTCCAGATTACCGGTTTTCTTGATTGAGGTTCAGTGGTATTTGAGGACAGTGTTATTGGGTCTGTCAGAGACCAGGTTGGAGCATCGTGGATGGTCTTGAGCAGTTTGTGGGTCTATTTGAGGCCCATATTGTGGATTGAGCTTCTCATCCAGGGGTTGTGATCCCGTATTTGCTGCATATTGCATTGCATTTGCATAAACATGTTTGCATCAAATTGCATATCATTCTCCAGCTAGCCAGAGCTCTTATCCAGCCGTTGCTTTGATTCTGAGGGTAATTCTCCAGTGATTGGTCTGAACAAGTGTTGATTGGTAGAAGACGACCAGGGTGTTGAGATAGATTGGGGCAGAATTGAGCAGCAAAGTCAGTTGAAGGTTGTTGGTAGCTACGTTAGAGAGCGACTTCCGGTTTGTTGATACCTTATCAGGGTTCACTGTAACGTCCAATCCTTTGTATGGTTCTCTGCATGACGAAGACTTCCTGCAAGTGAACCACCTTACTGCAGACCAGTTTGTGCAACCTCCTGTTAGGGACCGAGATCGACGTGAGCAGTTTGTTGTCCGCAATGAACGAGTGTCTCTCATCAACAGTCAAGGTGTTGTTTTCCCTGTGGCGAATATCTGAAGACAGATCCCAGTAGTCAGGAATGAAGACCCAAGATCTCTTGAGTATGATAGAAGGCTCCGAGTGTTGGAAGAAGGAGTGAAAGCCTTGAAAGTCAAAGATGCTATTAACCTGAATGCTGTAGACGCATGTTTGGCTCCTGGCCTGGTGTTACCTCCAAAGTTCAAAGCGCCGAGATTTGAGAAGTACAGAGGAGATTGCTGTCCGAAGCAACATTTAGTGATGTTCTGCCGAAGAATGACTTCGTTTGTGCAAGACGACAAGTTGAGGATTCACTGCTTTCAGGATAGTCTGACTGGGGCATCTCTGAGCTGGTATATGCAGTTAAAGAGCGATCAGATCCGATCATGGGTGGGTTTAGCCAGAGCTTTGCTGAAGCAGTACGATTATAATCTAGACATGGCTCCTAGTCGCATGCAGTTGCAAGAATTGTCTCAAAGGAACGATGAACCTTTCAGGAAGTATGTTCAGAGATGGAGAGAATTTGCCGCCAGGGTACAACCACCGCTTTTAGACCGAGATCTAACAAGCATGTTTGTAGACTCACTGTGATCCATACCATGAAAGACTGCTTGGGCTTCCGTTAAGTTTCTCTGACTTAGTAGTACTTGGAGAACGCCTTGAGCATGCCATCAAAATCGGGAAAATTCAGATTAGTTCGGACGGTCAGGCTAGTGGAGCTGAATCTCTTTATGATCACCAAACTGAAGAAGGAGTTGTGATCAATGCAATCATGCCAGATGTTGGATATCCTCGAGATGAATTGGTGAAATCTGTTGGATCAGTATCTCCTGTACCTTGTTATGTTGGACAGACAACTGTGCCCGGGGCACCCTATCAAGAACGTTATGTCACTTCTCATGCAAATCAACATACTCGTGGCCGAGGTTATCAGAATCAGCGTCAGAATCAGAACAGGCCTCGTAACAGCTTGGAACGAAGGAATGCTCCTTCCCACCCAGTGCCTATGCCGTATAGCCAGTTGCTGCCATCTTTGGTCCAGAGTTCTTTAGTGGAACCTAAAAGTTCTTAAGCCTGTTCCAGAGCCTTACCCTCCTGGGTACAATCCCCACGTTCAGTGTGGTTACCATGGCGGATCTCCAGGGCATTTCAACTGAAGATTGTAAAGCATTTCAGGCAAAAGTATAACAGTTGATCGACCAAGATTGCATTTCCTTTCGAGAAGGATTTCTGTTTGTTCATACCAACTTCTCAGCTGTCTAAGCTCGTAGGTTCGGAGTTTGTTTTCGAAAAGCCAGTGGTCCAGACAGGCAGACGTCCTCAGCATTGGCAGTCCTCAGACTTTTATTTGCATTTGTAGTTTCTTTTCTGTTAGTTACTACTTGCTTTTAAATATTGTTTGTTTCGAATGGTAATATTGATAAAGTGACTATGCATTTTTCTGAATTAATCATGTCGCTGTCGCTCATTTATTGCATTGCACTGACACTTGCATTTTATTTACTCCACTTCATCGCTATGATTAGCAAAGATTGGAGGGAGGATGACGAAACTAAATACTCATAACCGATGATCGTATGCCCTTCAGATAAAACCTTGCCGATGGCGTACAAGTCATTGTTTCAAATCCCCCAAACACTGGAGATGTAAGGAGTTAATCCTTTGTTAACCACTTCGAGCCAGGAAGTAGAAGCTTTTCATACTTTTAAACCCTCACATCTTAACCCGGGGCAGGGTAGTTGTCAGTTAGCTTGACCGAGCATTCAAGTCTTACAGAGGAGTGTTGTCTTTCGAGGACCAATCACCGTTTAATCCTTTCAGGAGGTCGCATCTCGCCAACCACAATGGTTAAACCTCACCAATCAGGAGTAAGACAGTTACAATCCTTTCGGAGCAATCAAGACAACCAGTGTCACACGACTTTGTTCCAAAAGAAAGAAAAAGAAAGCTCGCTAAGTAAAAAGAAAAAGAAAAGCTGGAAAGCTAATACTTAGGCAAAAATTAGGGCATCCCGCTGGCCTTCAAAAGAAAAATCGAAAAAGAACTCAAAAGGAGTCAGTCCAGGAAAAAATTAGGGAATCAAAAGAATGGAAAGAAAAGATATCAATAGAAAAAATTCCCCAGTGAAGTCACAAAGTCGTGTATACAGACACCGAAAACGAAAAAGGAGTAATTGTTACTCCGAAAACCCTTGTCAGTTCCTAAACTATGGTCCTTACCATTCAACATACCTCTCGAAGAGGCGAGCGCTCGAGCCAAGTTAACTGAACTTTAGGATCGGAGATCATCACGTAGAAGGGGTGGGTACAAATCATGATTTGAGCCAAATATCCTTTGTTTCACGAACCGTGAACCCGACCACGATACAACCCTTAAAAGACCTATTTGAGGTAGGGTTTATTCTGAAAGCGCATTACGATAAGGGTGAGTAACCTGACTCCTTCTTGATTTGCTAATCATATCCCTGTTGTATTTTTCACTGATCACGTAAGCACTACGTTTGAACTTTGGTTCATTCGTCACTCACAATCATGACACGTAAATGAGTGACAGCACAAAATTTTTCAAAATTTGCATGAACACCGCATTAAAATTACCATTCGGGATTAAACAATTTTACTTGCAGGTCAGTAGTTGACATGAAGGAAATTCCAACAGGGAATAATCAAACGGGACCGAATAATTCAGTAGTCTAGATCAGAATGGTGTATGTTGTGGAACCTTGTGAATCAGGGGCATTGACTTCCAGTAAGTTCAGAATCAATTAGGCTGAAGACAAGTCCCGAAGCATCAGTTGATCAGGGGCAGTTCACTTGAGAAGCAGTTGATCAGAAGAGAATCTTCTCGAGAACCAATCAGGGGCAGTTATCCCGAATGCTATGTTTGATCAGGGCAGGTTAAGTCGCTCAACGCTCGTTCAGGGGCAAGTCACTATGTTGATGATTGTTGAATTGAGGGAATCCTTTTGTCGTGCAAACACTGGGGTAAGCCATTGCAAGGTCGTATTGTAGCAAGGTGCTTTCGGTTCAGAGTGGGTTTTTCCAAGAACCAGATTAAGGCAAAGTCATTGCAGACAGGGGCATGCCATCCTAAGAGCGTAGGGGCTATTCTTTATTCGAGAGGCATTCGATTCAAAGTATCTCGCTGAAGTTCGGAATACTGGGGCAGTTCATATCAAACCGTCAGGGTACGGATTTTCAGGCTATCCCACAGAGGTTCCTGTAGGCCGGGGCATAACAGAGGCGAAAGAATTGTTCTTCTCAGTGTCATCAGGGTTACTCAGAGCTACTTGGGCAGATTCGGCCAATCTTCAAGTTTGAGACAAATATCGGGAAATCGTGCTGCCATCCATTGACCCTTCTACTAGAAGCCGTGAATTCAGACGGGGTATTGTCCAGCATCAGGAGCGTATGACCTATCACGGATGTACAGAAGCCCCATCCTACGTGGCGCGTTCGGTTATCCCCAGTAAAGTCGTGCAGTCGATAATCAGTTAATCTGGGGCAATTAGGTCGAGATTTGGCAAATCTCTTGCAGCTATGGGCATGGCTCCACGAGTCAGTCGATCAGGGGCAACAGATTGTTGCAAGATCGGGGCAGATCACCCTAAGAATAAAAGATGGTATTGGGACATTCTTTTGGGTTTAACGTGCAGAACAGTTCAGATCTAACCGTCAGGGTACAGAGATCGAAGAGTCCTTATCAAAAGGTTGGTGCCGATTCATGGGCAAGGTATTGTGAGTAGCACTATGGCTAGCCTTTCCTTTCCAGACGAAATGCTCAGACTGGGGCATGTTGGTATTTTTGAGGCAAATTTCCGAGAAGGAATAGAGTTCATGTAGTCCTAACCAGAGGCTTGACGAAAAGACTTGATCATTATGTGAAGTGGATCCCCGTGCAGGTTGCGCTTCATTCCCTGAAGCTGAGATGACAATGTTCCTTACTGAAGAAGGATCAAATTCCCCAGCTAGTCGCAGCTTATCCGAAGGACATTCTCCAGCAGGGTCGTTTACCCTCAGCAGAGTTTGGTGATTCAAAGATTGTGGGCTGTATTCAGACAGTGTGGTGTCCCCCAAAAGGATTCCCTATCCCGAGCAGAGTTGATTAGCCTCAGAAGATTAATACTTCCAAATTTTTGAGCTATACCCAGACAGTCTATTCTCCCCAGCGGAGTCAGTTGATTTTCCCCAAGAGAGTCGTTTCGACCCCAGCGGAGTTCTCTCTTTTTAGCAAGTTTTTTCTTTCCTCCCAGTGGAAATTGAAGGTTTAAAACTCTCCCTGACAGAGTTGGTTGTGTGTGCTGGCATTTATTTTGCCGGAATACTTTGTGATACCCGTTCACTCCCCAGCAGGGTGATATTTGTTCTCGACGGCCAAGATTTATGAAGCGAGCTTGTTAGAGCTATCCCAGCAGTTTGAACCTGCATTTGCATTTGCATGCATTATCATGTTTGCATCCATCTAGAAAGCGCGTAGCATTTCCATGTTGTATGGAGCATTACGCCATCATCAAACATGCGCATTTTGAAACATAAGCCAGGTGGGTCAACCTTTTGCTTTTAGGTGTGTCTTCTCAATAGGAGTATGGAGTTCTAAAGCTCAGAGGTCTTTTCAGACAATCAAAGTCTTGATGTGAGGCATATGAGGATGTGATTCAGTTTATCATCATCCCACAGAGTTACTGATTGAGGTTTTCTCGTATCATATCAGCGGACTGTTTTGTCAGGTTTGTTGCTGCAGTGGCATCTCAGGGTTCCATAATCAAAATTTCAGAAGTGGTCACTTGTTGTCAGAACAGGTGTCGGTCATTGGTTTTCATAATATCTCCAGCTATGTTGATAGAATTTCTTCGTGTTGACGAATCACTTTTCCATGATGATGGAATATAAAGTCCTATTGAGGACGAGGTTTGACTTCTCCATGATGATGGAATATGGAGTCCTGTTGAGGACAAAGTTTATTTCTCCGTGTTGATGGAATATGGGGTCCTGATGGGGACAAATTAGGCCTATGTTGATAGGATTTCTCTGTGTTGACGGAATACAAAGTCCTGTGGAGGACCGAAATTACTTTCTCCGTGTTGACGGAATACGGAGTCCTGATGAGGACAATTTAGGCCTATGATGATAGGATTTATTCGTAGTGACGAATTACTTCTCCATGATGATGGAATATGGAGTCCTGTTGAGGACAAAGTTTATTTCTCCGTGTTGACGGAATATGAGGTCCTGATGAGGACGAGTTCTCTCCATGTTGACAGAATATGGAGTCCTGATGAGGACAATCTACGCCTATGTTGATAGGTTGTATTCGTGTTGACGGATTACTCTCTCTGTGTTGACAGAATGTGCGTCCTGATGAGGACAATTTATGATTATGTGGATGGGATTTCTTCGTGTTGACGAAATGTGAGTTCGGAAGTGTACGAGGATGGTATTCCTATGATGATGGGATTTAGTCATGTTAATGAACCTATTTTCCTCGTGTTGATGGGATGCGAGTTCTGACGTGGACGAGTTATTTCTATGTTGATGGGAGTTCCTCGTGTTGATAAGACGTAAATAAGACTCTATTGCCTATGATGATAGGATTTATTCATGTTGATGAATCTATTTCCCTCGTGTTAACAAGATGCGGATAGCCCATCCCCAGTGGAGTCGGCGAGTTTTATTTCTACATGATGATGGAATATGGAGTCCTGCTAAGGATAAAATTGAAAAGTACTGATGAGGGCAAGTTGTATTCCTATGATGATAGGATTTCCTCGTGATGACGAATTTATGGCTTCTCGTGTTGACAAAATTTAAGGGCAATTGTGAATAAATTTCCCTGTGATGATGGGATGTTTACTCGTGTGGATGAATTTGTTTCTCTTCTTGTGTTGACAAGTTTAGTCCAGTTGTGGACAGAGGTATTTTCGCGAAGATAGTTAAGTACCCGTGGTGTTACACGGGCGGTGGGAGTCTAAATCAGAGTTATTCTCAGACGGCTGATCGGTTGCTACCGTAACAATCATATGAATGTCGTTCCCCAAGCAGTGGTGCAGTTTATTTCTGCGGTTGGCAAATTTTAGGGTTCTTTGGTATTCAACCGTCTCGTACCTCGAATGTTTGAAGGTCGTTCGCTCTTCACCCAGTCGGGTCCAAGCCGCTTGAATAGGGGCAGCTGTTGCACCCTAAAATTTGACCAACCGACTCCCTATCTGGTTTATGTTTCAATATATTTTGCATTCGCATTCGCATATTGCATGCATGGCATTTTCATCAGTCAGATTGATTTTATCGGGATTTTATCCCCTGGGTTCCAGGCAGTACAGGCCAGTCAGAATAAAAGTCTGTTGAGAATTGGTGCTTATCTCTCGTGTTTTCAAACCATCTCGGTGTCCGGGTTTCGCTACGGTTGCGTAATTGGGTTTTATTTGATTTAATCATCTTCCTGGCATTTTTAGGATTTTCCTGTCATTTTTCTGGATTTTTAATGGATTTTTCTGGATTTAATAGAGTTTTTAATATTTTTTAGAGTTTAAATAAATTGTCTTTTCATTCTTTAGAAATTCATAGATTTTAAAAGAATTTTTTAGATATTATAGTTTTTGATAAATTTTAGATATTAATTTTCTTTTAATAGTTTTAATAGATAAATAACTATTTTTCTTTTAAAAAGAGTAGAAAATAATAATAATAATAATAATAATAGATAGTGTTTTTTTAGATTAGAGTTTTATTGTGTTAAAAAAAAGAATTAATAAAATAAATAAATAAATAGAGAGTATTGTTTTTAGATTTTCATTAGAGCTTTATTTGTTTTTAAAAAGATTTAATAGAATAAAAGAGAAAATAGAGATTAAATGTTTTTAGTTTTTTGGATTTTTATTTTTCAGAATTAATTAGGATTTTAATTTTCATTTTTAGGATTTAATTAGATTAATTAGATCTTAATCTCCTTTTTAGATGTTAATTAGGGTCTTAATTGAGTTTATTAGAGTTAGTTAGGGTCAGAGTATTATTAATTGCAATTTAGGCTTTAATGACAGTTTTAATTTTCGTTAGTCTTAATGGAGTTCTTTTAATTAGGGTTAGTCATGGTTAATTAGGCTTAATCAGATTTTAATTAGTGGTTAATCATTCATTAAGTCTCATTTAATGGGCCGTGTGTCAAGTTTTATGGAGGCCCAGTCCAGCTCGCGCCAGGTGTCACGCTATAAAGGTCCCACGCGTGTGCTTCAGGTCCCACTTCTCCATTCCACGTTGCAACCCCAGAGACTGCCAACACACCCTTGCATGCACTCCACCAGATGGCCACTCACTCTGCCTTCACTCCCTCGGTGCCACCTCACTTCATGCATGTTGGCCACGCGTCCTCCCCACTGCATGCATAGCCTCCACGTGTTCCCCCTCCATCTCACCGTCCCTTCATCGGCCGGCCATGCAACCGCCGCCGGAAGATCGCCGGAGCCACCCTAACCAACTCCGGCCACCGCAACGGTCACCGGAAAACAGCCAAATCCACCGGAAAACTCATCGATCTTCATGCCATTTCCAGAAACGCGTCCATCTTCATCATCTTCATCAGTTTTCCTGTTTTTTTTTTTCAAATGATCTTCATGTGTTCTTCATCATTCTTCCATCATCAAGAACATCGTAGATCCATATTTTTCCAGAAAAACACAAAGATCTTCATAGATCTTCGTCCTCGTTCATCAATCGTACCAGTTCCATAGATCTTTGATCATCATCATGTTCGTCCTCAGATTCATCGCCTTTTCCAGGTTTTGCCAAGGACGCAAAGATCTTCAAGCGATCGTCACCTAATCGTCCTCTGATCTTCACAGATCCACCATATCCATAACCATCTCACCAGATCTTCGTCGAAATCTTCAACGTCGTTCACATCTTGATCACCACCTGCAAAACCCTCAGGGGAGCCTTCAACAAACTCCAGCAATCTTCACGAACCCTTCAACGTGTTCATCCGCTGGTTCCTACTTTTTCCAGATTGCTTCATGATCTTCGTCAATGGCGATTCTCCAGATCCCAAACCTTCGTCCGTCCAAGTTTTTGCCAGAGAGCTTCTGATCTACGAACTTTTCAAGATCTCCAGATCTCCATCTAGTATTTTCAAAGACGCTCGAGTGGAGTTTGTCCCCCTCGTCCAGATCTTCATTCGTGTGAGTTGTAAGTTGAAACGAGTAGAGATTAAGGATGATAACACTACTGAGAGAGAGATAGAGGGTGTGTGAATGGAGTTTTTGCTTTGGAGAAACGAAGAGAGAAGTTGGAGAGTGAGTGGAGAAGAAACGGCGCATGTGGGAGAAGGTGAACAGTGATTTAGGGAAGAGATGTGTTAGGGTTTTTTGGGTGGTAATCTGAATAGTGAGCGAAGTGGATGGGTTGCGGGGTTTGGGCCTCTCTAAGGCCCATTGTTTTTGCTACAGGCACCTCCTTTTTTCCACTTCACACCCCGTCCCTGGTTTGGCTGAGGGATTGGTATTGGGCCCAACGTCTTCTGCTTATGCCCCCTGTTTTTGGCTCGCACCCCCTTCCCCGTGTGTAATGGTAGACTGGGCCCAGCGCATTGCTGAGTGCACCCCCTTCCTGGGCCCAGTTGGTTCCTGAATTATAAAGTTGCTTTTGCCACCCCCCTGCTCCATTATTTTTAATTGAATTTCTTCTTTTTCATCATTTACATATAGTTTAAATAAATTCATAAAAAATCAGAAAATGATCATTTGGATATGGGACTTTTTCCCACATTTCAATAATTGTCTTAAGAATATTGTGAAAAAATAAAAAATATTATTTTAGGTTTTTTCCATTTATGGTGATTTTTCAAACTTAATTGCTTTTATTTTCATGTTTGTTTGTACATACATTTTGGTGAATTTCGTTTAGCAATTTAAATTTGTATTTTGGTTCCATTCATTTTGTGGTAGTTAGATTAGGACATTAAGTTCCCCCTAGATTTATTTCATATTTTTGTGATTAAATCTTGATTAGTTTTGATTAGAAAGCATTAGGGTGATAGTTTTAGGGTTCAAGCTCAACATAGGTGCATTCTACCATTTTATTTTTGGGTTTTTAGCATGAATTAGGTTATGGGACATATAGGGTATGAAGGGTAGATATAGAAATCCCATTAGGATAAATCTTAGGATTTTAAATACTCTTTTACTATTTTTAGTATATTTTGCAAAGTGTGTGATTGTTTGGTGTGCCCACTTGGGGTTTTATCTGTCTGCTTGGGCTTTTGGGTTCTTATTTGGGGTATGGGGCTTGTTTTGGGCTTGCGGAAACATGAAGAAGCAATGAAGGAGATTGGATACAAAGATCAAGGGTGATGCATGAGGATTGCTTGGAGGTTGAAGATATTGATTGAAGACTTAGGGAAATAGGATAAAACAGGAAGAGCTTAGAATAGGCAAATTCTTCTGTCAAACATAGAGTGCATTGTTTGCCTCTATCCTATCCAATGACATAAAGTCCTCCTTGGGAAGCTCCATCTCTCCTTAGGAGGGATGAGTGGTATGCCCAGGTGAGTAGAACTTTGAGGATACCTTTCATTTGAATGTTAAAATCTTAGTGATTCCCTTGGGTTGTCATTGAGTTTCTTAACATTATAACCAGATCTTGTTGAATGATTCTCCTTTGGAGGTGCTTGTGGAAGCTTGGTAAAGAGAAAATTGGAGCTTGTTGAAGCTGGTTACTGGATAAGTTTGAGCTTGTTGAAGCTGGTTGCTTGTTGAAGCTAGGGTTTTACTACTTGTTGAAGTTGAAGTCAGAAGCTTACTGAAGGTAGTTATTGGTTAGGGTTGGAGCTTGCTTAAGCTGGGAGCTTGTTGAAGTTAATGTATGCATTGAGGAAGGAATTTATTGAGGATTTTTAGAAGAGGGAGCTGGTACTTGGTAAAGCTAGATATCTGTTGAAGAATAAGGTTTTGCTGGTTGGAACTCAGTGCTTGTTGAAGCTGAAGATTATTGAAGGATAAGAGCTAAGCTGGAGCTTGGATATCATAGGATCTTGCCTCAAGTGGTAGTTGTTAACCTTTTGCTGTGTATCAATTGTGGCTGCCAGAGCTGGTGCTGTTTGGACTGTTGCTGTCAGAGCTGTGGTTTGTGCTGTTTGCTGTAGGAGCTGGTGGGGGGGGCTGCTGAGCTGGTGTTTTTCTTTGCTGTAGTGTTTGTTAATCTTCCTCTTAGGTTTGAAGTGAAGTTGTTTCACTTTGCCTGTTGTGTCTTGCTGCATTCATGCATTTTACTGCTTTACTGTATATATGTTGTTGCTTTTCTGTTTACCCCCTTTAGGATCTCTGTTTCTCTCTGTGCAAGAGAGGAATACGATAGACATTAGGTTCTCATCCATGCATGCCAACATTAGGGTAGACTTTGATTCCTTTTTTCAACCATAGGTTTTAGAGTTCTGTCTCTTTTTTCTCAAAACAATCAAAAATACAATAAAAGGACAAACATCAATAAAAAATAGTTCTTGCGTAAAAGACTGTAAACCAATCAAAAGAGTCATTTTCGTCCGCTTGGACCCGTAATCAGGAGAAAACCTTTTTCAGAAGGATAAAAACAATCAAGACAGACTTGTGTCGTACGTGGCCCGAACTACGTTTGCTCTGATCTTTCATGCTGTATGAAAGTACGTAGGCATAGGATGCGATATCCTAGCGAGCAACCTTCCCCTCCTTTCCCATAGGTAGGAGAACTACGTTGACTCTGATTTCTCGTTCCAGACGGGTATACGTAGGCATAAAGTGCGATACTTTGCTGAGTCATTTTCTTTTCTTTTAACCCCAGACCTGTAGAGTAGATAGAATAACAATCTGTATTGGAAAACAAGCATGGATCCCGTCGAGTACGACAGACGTGAGGGGTGCTAATACCTTCCCCTTGCGTAACTGACTCCCGAATCCAGGATTTGGTTGCGATGACCATATCTTTCCCGTCTTTGCGTAAGGTTTACTCTGAGCGTTTCCTTTCCCTTCTTTGGGACAAATAACGCACGGTGGCGACTCTTCTGTTCAGCCGGCGCCGATTTTCGCAGTAGCGACAATGATCAAGTGAAACCAAACCTTTGTAGTACCCAAAGTCTCATTTCTGGTGCATCAAACCTGTAATTTGGGATCCCAAAACTTGCCAATTTGAGTTCATTCTTGCTATGACACACAAAAGGCATATTTCGAATATATATAAACATGAAAAGTCAAGCCTTGTGCAACTGATACATTGGGTTTTCTTCACATTTTTATGCTGCATTCTGAGTACAAACCAAAAACACATCTCCCAACACCTGCAACTTGGAGCCTAACCCGAGCCATCTCCATGATATGTCATTTTCTTCAAATTTTGACCAAGACAAAAAGCTAACAATTTTCAACTTAAAAATTTCATTATGAACCTTACAACAACCTCACATATGTGAAGAGAAAACCTTAAGAAGGGAAGGAGGGTTTTTTTTTCGCAGACAGAAATAGAACGAAAAAATCACTTCCTCTCTAAAATTTTTTGACTCCTCTAAATCTTAGTTTTTAAAGACTTTCCTTCCATTTCTTCACTCCATTCATCATTTCTAAGGATTTTTCGTTCATTTGGTAGAGTTTGGTTAATAATTTCATGCAGAAACAAAAGCTGTAAAGAGCTCCATTTGAGTAATTTTTTTCCCAACCTTTTCTCGCTTTTCACTGCTTATTTCAATGCATGATTTTCATATTTGGAACGTTGGATTGATATAGAGCATGTTTGCACGTTTGATGTTTCATTTACCGAGAGTTTCAATTTGAACACCATTTTTGTGTGGCCATGTTGAAGGGTGTTAAAGTGAGCAAACGAAGAAGATAACACCATAATCGTGATCCTTGTGAGAATTCGAGCAGAGGGATGTCGATGTTGTTGAGTTTTTTGGTGTTTTGCAGGAAGCTCCGGTGGATGTTGCCGGAGAAGACAACCAGAGTTAGGGCTTCGGTGTATGACCTATCCTGATCACGTGTCACCTTTAAACATTAACCGTGTTTGTTATCATGTGATGTGGTGCTGAGGTGTAGTCCACATAATTTAATGGAGTCCATCGTGGCTTTTTTTCTTTCCTGTTGGACACTGAATGTTGTTTTTGTCGCGTATGGGCCTCGTGCATCTTGTTCTTCATAACCCCACTTTCCCAGGCCCATATGCGTTGAACTAGATCCTTTTGTTTTATTCTTTACTTCAGCACCCCCTCCTTCATTTCCGTTTATTTCGTATTTTCATTTTCTACTCATTTTGATTTTGATTTTATTTTCTAATTTCTTTTCACTTAAAAAAATTACCAAAAATGTTTTTAGATACTTTAATTTTTTGACTTTTTTTATCTTATTTATTTTATTTTTTTTAGTTATTTGGCTATTTTATTTTAATGATTTTTTGGAATGTGTTTACGAAAACACCCTTGAATTACGACTTGCCATTTGAGTGACTTTCTTGAATCTTTTTCACTTGTTTTTTTACATGTTTTTGCATATGTATGAGGGGGTCTTGAGTTTTTTGTGTGACCATATATGTTTTTGTTTGGTTATGTTTTTGGTTTGGTTTTGGGTCCTCGATTCATTTTGACACTATGGGTTTGTGAAGGGATTTTGGTAGATTGTATGTACTAATATTGTTGTGAGCTTATGCACATTTATTCTTGAATATTTGAACATGATTTAAAACTTTGAGTTGAATTTTATTTGACTATTTGACTATTTTTGATTAATACCCCAATTTAGGGTTCTTTTTTTGGCATGTCTTGGTGTTTGTTTTAACCTAGTTTCTAGGGTTTGTTGTGACCTCTTCCTAATCATTTGAACTCTTTAACTTTGATATTCTGGTTGCCATCATCCTTACCTTGAAGCTTATCATTTAAACATTTGTTGTTACAAGTTGTGTGCCCCTTACTTCCAAAGGAATGGTTTCCATGTTGACTTGTAAGTCATAATTTTAGGATTGTTGAATTGCTCTTCCCACTTCATGACCTTGTCAAGATCATTTCCTTGGCCTTGTTAGAGCCATTTCTTCTTCTTACAACTTAGAATTAGGTGTAGAGTTTGTACACTCTATGTGAGTATCATTGTTACGAGTACTCACTTCCCCCTTATTGACTTTTGTTAAAGTCAACCCTAGTTAGGATTTTCAAGTTAGAATTAGAGAGTTTGTTAACTCTGTTAAGTATCGTGGTTATGGATACTTACTTCCCTTTGGAACCTTGATCGCTGTTTCTTCTTCTCCTTCATCTCATTCTTCTTTCTTCTCTTTCCTTTGTCTTGAGACCTGTTTAAGTTTTGGGTTTTATTTTCATTTGTGATTGATTAGTATGGTATTTACTTGTGTTTTCTCACATGATCCCTTAGGATTCCTAGTCCCTCTATTTAAGATGGGAGTAGGAGAGTGTCGCTTCCGCGAAAATAAGGTGCCGGCAAAACAGAAGAGTCGCCACCTTTCGTTATTTATCCCTCAGAACGGGAAAGGAAACGATCGGAAAAACCTGACGAAAAGGTATAAGACAAGGTCATCGCAACCATTGTCTGGGTTCGGGAGTCGGTTACGCAAGGGGAAGGTATTAGCACCCCTCACGTCCGTCGTATTCGACGGGATCCACGCTTGTTGTGTTTATCTGACGGGTTGGTTTTATCTATCTACCTATCAAGGCTGGCTTAAAAAGAAAAGAAAATGACTCGGCAAAGCGTCGTGCTTTATGCCTACGTATTCTCATCAGAGTCAACGTAGTTCGACTAACTACGGGTTACGGGGAAGGTGGCTCGCCAATACATCAGTATTGTGCCTACATACTCTCAACAGATATGAGAGATCAGAGCTTACGTAGTTCGGGATAATACGGATTACGGGAGTTCAGATTCATCTGTTTTATCGAGTAGGGTTAACAAACAGTTCCAACAGTTTGGTGTACGCAGCTCGACCCTTGGAGACTTAGGCGTTACCGTTTGCGGTAGAACTGGGAGTTAACGACACTCTTTTCTTCAGAAAAGCTTCCTTTGAATTATGGGCCCACGGGGCAAAAAGGTTTGAAGTTTGTTTTCTGTCTTTTACGAAAGAACTGTTTTTTTATGGTTGTTTGCAACTAATATCTCACTAGAGACTATGACCTGAGAGTGAATGCGTCGCATGTCACCCAAAGGGTGCCATACTAAACATCCAAGCTGTCGAAAAGAAACTCTCCGACAACCCTTTCTCAGATAGCTTAAGGCTTGTAACGTACGACGTCAGTTAACCTTTATTACTGTATTTTAATTTGTTTTAATATGAGAAGAGAGAACGGACAGGTTCAGCTAAGGGGAGACTATCAAGTCCTAAGGTTGTCATGCCAAGGATTCATCCTATGGTTGAAGTTTGAAACAGGGAACTCCTAGAAGTTATCATGCATAGGTTTCAACCTAAAGTTCTATCATCATTTCCTTATCAAAGGAAGTGAGATTCCTAGGGGATCATGTCAATGATAAACAGAAACAGATAGAGCATAAGCTTAAACAGTAAACAGTAAACGATTGTAAAATGCATGCAATGCAAGTGAGGGAGGAAATGTGTGTGGGAAATAACAAGCTATTAAGCCAGATATGAATAACTTCAATCATGAAGAGGAAATAACAAGCTATCAAGCAAGATAGAATAATAACTGCAATCATACAGATGATATAAAATGCTATCAAGCAGAATATAAACCATATAGGCAAGGGAGCAGGGCTCTACCGAATACCCGCAAGCAAAGCCATACAGTAAAAATACAAGCAGAGGGAGCAACTCAACCTCTAATGCAATCATGCTCCTAGCTTAACACAATCTAAACATGAACTTATCCTAATGCATCAAGCAAATCAAACAAGTCACATCAATACAGTTGCACAGAAAGGAAACAAACAGGAAAGGAAACAGATCAACAGCTCCCACAGTAAGGCTCTTCTCTGACAGCAGTTCAGTCTTTAGACTTCAACTACCCTTCAAGCTATCCTCTTCAATAGCAAGTGTCAACTTGCTTCTCCAAGCTTCTAACATATCAAACATAAGTATCAACTTATTCTTCATCCTCAAGCCTCAGCTCTTCAGTGAATTCCACCTTCAGGCTTCACTCCTAACATCAAGTATCAACTGGTTCTTTCAGGGACTCAGTGTATCAACATAAGTATCAAATTATTATTCATTCCTCAAGCCTCAACTCTTCCCTCAATCTCAATTTGGTCTTCTTCACAAGTGTCAACTTGGTCTTCAAGCTTCAGCTCTCTCTTCTTTACCAGTATCAACTTGGTCCTCTTCATCTACAAGCTTCAGCTTCTCAGAGTAATCTTCAAACACAAAGAAGTATCAACTTCATCCTTCAATCTTCTTCAAGCAAGGAACTCTATCCTCTAGCAAGGGAGAAAGATGCATCCATCAAGAGCAAAGTTTGGATGATTAGTAGCAGAGTGAAGACCAAAGGTCACCACTAAGCATCCTATCATCAGAGAAAGGGACCCTCAAAGGTTCTACCAACTTGCAAAGAGCCACACATCCTACCAAAGGAGGGATGAGTCCTTTACAAGGGGGCCTTGCATCATAGGGAAGAATGGAATTGATCAACATATTCCATGTTTATGAAGAAAGAGAATCTATCTAGAAGCTCTGCCTACAAAACCCTAATCTTAACACCTAAATAAAACTACACCAAAAGAAGGGAAGATCTTCACATCCAAGCTTCTTCAAGAAATCCAATGCATCTTCAACTTGTCTTCAACATCATCCAAGAACAAGCAAAGCAAAAACCTAATCTAAGGGAACTAAAGAAGTCAATCTAGTGGAATTAGTGCCTCAGAATCATCTAAAACTAGCACCTAAACTAAAATCAAGCAAAAATAGTAAACTCCATTGAAAATTCCTACTAAAATTCCTAAGGGACCCTAATTCAATCATGAATCTACCCTACAAAAATCAGAGGTTGAATCATCCACCAAGTCCTAAAAATAAAATCCAAACCACAAGGTATCAACCATAAACCCTAAAAATGGAGCTCTTAAATGTTTCAACCTAAACTACCACTTATATTCATCACAAAAATGTGAGAAAACTCTATGGGGATCATGCATATCTGTGCTAACTACTCAAAAAAAAATCAAGGCCAAAATCATCATCACATGATCAAACCAAATTCACCAATATCAAGCATCAAACATGACTATTTTAATACCAATTAAAATGTAAAAATTCCCATAAAATCAGAAAATGAATGAAATAATAATATTTTTTATCTAAAAAATACTAGATCCTATCATGAATTCAATGCAAAAAGAATGGGATTAATTGCATCATTTTTCCATTTTTTATGAATTAAACAATATCCATGAATAAAATGAAAAATAATATGAAAATCCAACTAAAATAAACAAATGCACGGTGCAGGTAGTAAAAGAAATCAGTTCATCCTTAGGATTGGGCCATAAGAGGGGTGCAGGTATCACTTATTTCACAAAGCCCAAAACCAGCTGATTAATGAAACGCATTGTTTCATTTAATTCAGAACTCTTCACAAAATTAGAAGCACGCGTGGCCGTTGGATGAAGTCTTTGGTCCAAGTCAAACCATGATCCAAGGGCTCTGGGATCATCTTCCCCAATTCAAATCTCTGAAACTCAGGCCACCTGCGCGCCCAAAGCCACCGCCGGTGACATTCTCCGGTCGTCCTCTCACAACCCTAACTTGCCATAGGATCCACCATAGGCCACGATTCCTTGATCAAACTTGTCCCAAATTTCACAAGGAACTCAATCATACCATTAATTCTCTCTAAAACCTCAAGATTCGCAAGAACCACCTCTCACCCGAAAAGGGTAACAACCCTAATTGGTCACTAACTCTCAAATTATTGATCTGAAAACCTTCCTACATCAATCCACAATGCATCTAACATCATAATTCCTCTTAATTCTAACTAAATCAAGCTGGAGATTGAAAGTTACTAACCTGAAAATTTTGTGTGCACAGAAGTAGTAATCCTTCAAATCAAGATCTCAAACGCTCCAGGCTCCTTCAATGAAACAATTCCAAGCTTCTGTATGCAATAAACTTGATTGAAATGGCTTCAATTCTTGGAACCAACTCTGAGTTGCAGGTGAAGAAATCTGAGATCAAGAACACCAATCAGCCACGAATTTGCCTTGATTATGATCTGGAATCATTCCCTAGCATCCATGGAAGAGATTGCAATCAAGAAAATGGATGGAAAGTGAAGAAATTGGTGTAACCGAATTCAGTTGCAAGCAAGAATTTTCCAATCTCAATCTATACTCTCTCCTTCAATCATCACCAACCTTGGCCTTGGATCATCTGTATTCAATATATAGGACATGTAGGGATGATCTAGAAAGCTCTAGATCCTTCTAATGAGTATTTCAATATCTCATCTCATGAAGATTTCAATCTCATGCCATGGTATGCACAATTCTGCTAGCAGCTTGTAATCACCCTCCTTCTCTTCCAATTTCTCTCATAATGATATTTTGGATGTGTTTGGATTAAAAGAAGCCTTGGTCATGCCTTGAATTTAGGTTTGGCAAGTGTTACTTATGATGTAAGTAACTACTTTTCAAAGCAAGTCCACAAATTAAAACTCAATTCAAAATTGTGGCAAAACCAATGTTCTTAAAATGTGTTTTAGAATCAAAATGACCTATTACATGCCTTGGTTTGGACATGTAGATCAAAAATACCAATTTCCAACTTTGGTTCATTTGAAAATCATCCTTATTTTAGGTCATTTTTGCAACTTTGAGATACAAGCACTTCCAACCTCTCATGATCTCTTTACTAGCCTTAAAACATCATTTTGGACAAGTTTGATGTTGAACATTTTCCCATTTGAAGCTTGGAAATAGGAGTTGTGGCGTTATGCTTGAAATGACCTATAAACTCCAAATGACCAAAATGCTCTTGACTTGTCAAAGCCATAACTTGAGTTCTACAAATCCTATCAAGGACTTATAGTACTCTCTTGAAAGATAATAGGATAAGGAACAACATTCATGTTGACCAAAAGTTCATAGGAATCATCCTTCTAGGGAAACGGTTTCATGCAAGTTGGACAACTTTCAAGCTCCCAAATTCACATACCTCAGATGACCTGTAACTTGTCAAAGTCATAACTTGAGTTCTACAAATCCTATCAAGGACTTATAACACTCAAATTAAAGCTAAGATCATGCTCTACAACATTCATGTTGGGGGTAGGATGAGATGACAATCATATCTTGAGCTAAATTGCCTTGAAGATAGGGGTCAAACTAGGGGATTTTACACTGTCAAGCCTTAGAAACCCTAGCTTGAAACTTCTCAAACTCTTCAATCATGATGAGTTGACCTTGGAATAATCCTTATAACATCTCAATGCATCAATCCATGATCACATGGCCTTTGAATTAGGTCTTAACCTCCTTCAAATCATCAGTTGACCTAGGGTTGACACAGTCAAACCCCAATTGCACCACTCATGGCCGAGGCTTCTCAATCTTGCACAATGACCTATCTAGGCCTCAAAATGATCTTCAACACTTCTCATGAGCTCTCTCAAGACCTCAAGTCTAACTTCATGGCTTCATAATCATCTGATTACTTCCCACAACTCTCAAGTTGGGAGACCTACACACTTGGTTTCAACCACTCCTTCTGAGGATCTTTTAATCTCTCTGATGAGGATATCAACCCTTGAATACTTGAATCACCTTCTTATCTAGCCTCAAACTCTTGTGTAGTTCTTTATTGGTAATCATACCTCTTGATCTCCTGCATACATGTCAATGAAATGCAAATGATAATGCTAATGTGAATGAAATGAAACACAAGCTAGGTGAAGAAATGCTGGGCAAATTTTGGGGTGCAACAATCGTTATCAAGAGTTTCTCACCCTTAGTGAGGAGAACTACGGTTGCTCTGATTCCATTCTTGTTAGGTTACGTAGCCACGAGATGCGATGTCTTGGCGAGCATACTTGGCGAGCATACATGTCAAGGAAGAAAAGAATAATCAAGAGCTGCAAGAGAAGATCCTAAAAGCTTGGAGTTATTTGCATATGAAAGGGAAGAAGGACCTAGGGAAGCTTAATTGTGTTACTTTGAAACCATATCTCCAATGGGTCCGAAAGAGAGCTATCGAGTTGAAGATGCCTTATTCCCAGCAAGAACCCATGGCTTTGAAGGAGGAGTGCACTTTGATCTTCATGTATGAGGAGGAGAAGCTGAGAATTACTTTGAGAAAAGCATAAAAAACAGAAGATGCTTAGAAGTACAAGTATCAAGTGGTTGTCGAAGAAAATGCAGAACTCCAGAAACAACTGCAGTTGAAGAATGAAGAAGTACTCTCTTGCAAGAAGAGGAGGACGCAAGAGGATTTATTTTCTTCTAGCCCTCAGTCGACTCTGTGGAAGCTGATTGTGGATAAGCTCATTCTCGAGAAGGCCCAGATGGAAGAAGAGATCAAGAAGCTCAACATGAGGCTGTTAAGAGAACCTTCTTAGGACTTTTTTTAGCTTTTATTTAGATTTTTGATTAAGACTTTTGTAAAGAGTATTGATATTTTGTAATTCAATTTCATTTAGCAATGAAGTTAAGTCCATAACGCTATTTGATGTTTGCATATATCTGAGTTCCATGACACTTTGTGCATTTGCATTCATTATTTTATTAACCATTCAAGGAACTAATGTTTGTTTTGCAGATATTATTGAATGGATTCCGGAAAAAGGGCAACTTCAAAGTTTGTGTTCCAAAGTCCAAATTTAGAGAATCTGAGAAAGATGGGAGGTTTAGTAGAAGACCCTAAGGAGTTTAGAGGGAAGTATGGGAATATGATGTCGTTACTAAAACTTCAAGTGGACGAAGAGATATTGTAGGCGCTCATGCAATTTTACGATCTGATCTATCATTATTTCACATTTTCGGATTACTAATTGCTGCTAACTTTGGAAGAATACTCTGTGCTAATGGGATTAGGCATCACTCCTAAACCATTTTCTGGAAGAGAGGGGACTCCTAGTGAAAGGGTGATTGCAGAGGCTACGCATTTGGAGATGACTGAAGTACAGTTTCACATGACTGTTAAGGGAGGTTTTTACGGATTACCAGCTATGTTCTTATTTGAAAAAGCTCAGTACTATGCTGAGTCAAAGAATTCTGAAGCATTTGAGGCCATCTTGGTTTTGTTAGTTTATGGACTCTTCTTATTTCCAACTGTTGATGATTTTGTTGATAAGAGTGCAATCAACCTCTTCTTGATCAAGAATCTTGTACCCACTTTGTCAGTTGATGTGTATTTTTCCATCTATCGGAGAAGCCATCATGGAATTGGACAGATTGTGTGTTGCATCGCTCTTCTCTACAAATGGTTTATTTCGCACTTGCCGAGACTACTAGCACTCTAGAATATGCAGATTAGACTCTCACGAACAAAGAGATTGTTGTTACTTAAACACTCATACATTAAGTGGTATGACCCCATGTATGGAGGGGTTGCCATGATTCAAAGATGCATAGATTTCCCAAACGTACCGCTTATCAGCCCTAATGGTTACATCAACTACAATCCTATTCTAGCCCGCCGCCAGTTGCGATACCTGATGAAGAATGAACCTGGCCCAGTTCTCTTGAGGAGCTTATACCTCGAAGAGGGGAAAGATCCAGTCCACAAGGCTCGGATTGGGTATGTCTGGCGTCACATTCACACAAGAGGGATGACTACTTTGGATTACCCTGACAAATCTGTTTCAGAATCCTACTTATCATGGGTGAAAGAAAGAGCATTGAATATGTTTTACTCCCATTTTGAGCCAATCCCTACAAAACCCACACTTGTTGAAGAATTAAAAGTTGCTTTGGCTAAAGCTGAAAAAGAAAGGAAGGCTTGGAGGGATAAATATTTCAGGACTATGCAAGAAAAGGAAGAGCTTCAGGAGTTGATCCATCAGGGCGGAAAGAATAGTCAACCAGAATATGAGGGACCCTCTCGTCAGAGGATTTAGGATCTTATTTTCTGTGTTTTATCATTAATCTGTATTAAAGATTTGTGCTTCGGTTTCAAATTATTATAAACTCTCAGTTGTTGATTCGTGAAGATTTTGAACTTGCTTTTATTTCCCCATTATTTTAATGCTTGTGAATATTTCTTTGGATTCCTTGAATGTTTAATTTTGCATTTTCATTTGCACTCATAAGCATTTCATGTGCATTTCCCATTCTATGTCTCATCTTGTTGTCTTATCTTCAGAGTCACACTGAATTCCCGTTATCAATACAACACACGAGCCCAACCTCGTCAAATAATGGCAGAACAGAATTTGGATTTGGATAGGGTCGACAATGAACTTGAAGAGCTACGAGGAAGTGTGAGGCGGATTATGGAGGTCCTACAAGTCATTAATGCAAAGATGGACACTCAGGCTATTATGGTTTCTGAAGTCACTAATATAGTTGTGGAGCCAACCCCAACTGCAGTCACTGTTGCAAATATACCACCCTATGAGTTACCACCTGGTTTTTTACCTCCACCTTTTACAATGTCGGTTAATCAACAGTCAGTTCCTCTAAGGGCAAAGACTCCTCAAGGTGGTCAAACCTACACTCCAGCCTTTGTGCAAGCTCAAGTGCGTCCTGTTTTTCATAATCATTAACAAGTGGACGGCATGAGAAATTGAAGGAAAGCGTAGCAACCATGGGGGGGAAATTTAGGGCAAGGAGGGAAACAATATCTTTGTAACTGATTCCAGGGATATGTGTTTAGTATCTGGATTGTTAATTCCGCCAAAATTCAAGGTCCCCAACTTTGATCAATACTCTGGTGCTACTTGTCCTTGGACGCACTTGATCATGTATTACTGAAGAATGGAAGCTCACGTACAAAATCATAAGCTAATGATCCATTGCTTCCAAGACAGTCTGAAAGGAGCATCTGCCAAATGGTATTTGAGCCTAGATCACTCCCGCATTCATAGTTTCCAAGACTTGGCTGACGCCTTCATAAAGCATTATAAGTACAATATGGACTTAGCCCCTGATAGAAGACAATTGTTGATTACGTCACAAAGAAGTTCTGAATATTTCAAAGAGTATGCGCAACAATAAAGGGAAACCACTTCTCAGGTGGAACCTCCTTTAAATGAAAAAGAGTTAATAGATAGGTTCGTAGACATGGTAAGACCAAAATTTCATGAAAAGATGATTAGCAGTATAACGACGAGTTTTTCTGATATAGTGGATATGGGGGTGAGAGTGGAATTGGGATTGAAGAGCGGAAAAATGACTAGTAGCTCTAGTGGTTCCAACAACTGTAATGTTAAGAAATTCAGTGGTAATTTTCATAAGAAGAAGGAGGGAGAAACAAACGCCATAATAGTGGGGAGGAAGAACCAGACTTGGAAGCAACCCTACCGACAATATCAGCAACTTCAACAAGGCTATGTTCAGCAACCTCAACAAAATTTGACTCAACAACCGATGTATCCAGTACAGTATTCCCAAAAACCATATGTGGCCGCTATCACACCCGCTTTCAGTCATTCTGTTCCAACTTATCAGACGGTGCAGCAGGCACCTGTATATCAACCACTTCAGCAACAAGGGTATCAACGAGCACCCAACACTCTGCACTATCCATAATACCAACAACCTAGGGCTCATGCGCCAAGGCAAAATTATCAAAATCAAAGACCAACGATGAGACCTCCAATTCCTCAGATACCAATGACTTATAAAGAGTTGTACCTGTCTTTGGGACAACAAGGGCTAATAACAACACGACCACTAGGACCACCTTCAGACACCTCATCTCCTCACTACAATCCAAATGCTCATTATGTATTTCATGAGGGTGCTGCCGGCCATGACTTAGAATGGTGTTTTGCCTTGAATCATGCTGTCAGAGAGCTCATTGAAAGGAAGACCTTTTCTTTTGATGACGTACAACCCAATGTAAAAAATAATCCATTACCAAATCATGGGGGAGTTCATTCCATAGAAGAAGCATCAGATGAGAAGATAGTTTGTGATGCATCGAAAATCAAGAACCCATTGCGGTCACTTCATGAGAAATTGTTAAAAGCGGGACTGATTGAAGGTACCCATGATGATTGTGAAGAATGTTCTGTTAATCCTAAAGGGTGTGGTGTGGTACAAAATAATGTGCAAAGTTTGATTGATGATGGGCTGTTGCAAGTGTGTAGAAAAACCAAGAAGGAGGAAGTCTCAGTAGTTGAGTTTATCTTCAATCTACCTAACAAAGGTGAAAATGTTCCTGTGTTTAATATGACCAGTAAAAATGTGAAGTCTGCTTTCCACAAATCTGCTATTGTTCATCCCCAACCAGTTATCATCCAGAAGCCAAAATCGTTTCCTTTTGAGAGTACAAAAGCGGTCCCGTGGAGATATGATATGACTGTGGTGGACCAGAGATCAGGGAAGGTTATTCAAAATGAGGAAATAAAGGGTGACCAAGTTGACGTGACGGATATTGCGGGAACAAGCAAGATGACCCGTAGCGGTCGAATATATCAACCCAAAATAACAGTGGTCCCTTAACAAAAGGTTACCCCTACCACAAAGAGAAAAGACAGAGAAGTGCCAGCAAATGAAGGAGATGCTGAGGAGTTTTTGAGAATTATCCGAATAAGTGATTACAAGAGTGTTGATCAGCTTCATCAAAATCCCTCAAAGATCTCAATCTTGTCTCTTATGATGAATTCCCTAGCCCATAGATAGGATTTGCAGAAGGTGTTAATGCAGGAACATATGACAAAAGATATAACCATTGGCCAATTTGATTCTGTGATAGCCAACATCACAACCTGCAACACTTTGAGTTTCAATGATGAAGAGTTGCCAAGGGAAGAACGTAATCATAATTGTGCGTTGCACGTATCTGTCAGATGTCAAGAAGATGCTTTGGCACATATTTTGGTTGACACTGGCTCCTCTTTGAATGTATTGCCTGAAAAGACGCTTACAAAATTAGCATACGAAGGGGCAGAGATGAGGCCGACGTCGTTAATTGTTAAGGCTTTTGATGGTTCAAGGAGGACGGTTGTTGGGGAAGCGGAGTTGCCGATTATGATAGGTCCCCATGTGTTTGACATCACGTTTCAAGTGATGGACATTAATCCAGCTTATAGTTGTTTGTGGGGACGACCTTGGATTCATGCGGCTGGAGCGGTGACTTATAATTTGCATCAAAGGATTAAATTTGTTGTGAATGACAACCTGTTAATTGTACAGGGTGAAGAGGACCTGATGGTGAGTAATATGTCGTTATTCAGGTATATTGAAGCAGATGAGGATGTGTTGGAAACTTCTTTCCAAGCGCTTGAGATAGCCAACGCAACAATGATAGAAGAAGCAAAGGCAAAGAGTGGTTCATCTTTTGTATTTGCCCAGAGCATAAAATCTACACTGAAAGAAGGTACTCCTGTAGGCTGGGGAGATGTCATCGAAGTAAAAGCAAGATTGGTTCACCAAGGGTTGGGTTACAAACCAACTTATGATGAAGCACCAACACCTGTCAAAGGACGTCTGAAGGCTATTCAAGAAGTGTTCATCAGTGGGGCATTCTAGGTTAATGTTGTGGGAGAAGAACTTGAAGATGAGGATGTTGAAAATTTGGTGTATCATTGCGAGACTACTTTAACCAACTAGGAAACTGTTGAGATCCCCGTGATCTTTCCTATGTTGAAGTAATCTGTTTATTTTCTTTACTTGTTGTTTTTCAAACCTCCATAGTCGTGCCCAAGGCTATAGGATATTTTTTGTTGGGCCCCGTACTTTCAAGAATATTATGAGTAATGAAGTTGTTTTGTTAAATTCATTGTTGTTGTTTCATTTATTGTCTAATGCTTTCACTTTAAAAGAAAATGACAATCTTTCAAAAAAACACAAACAAAACGATTTTCCTTTTGTTGCATTTTTCTTTGTGTGTTTTAATAAATTAAGCCATTCCAATGTGAAGTGATACCTCAAAACCCGTTGAATCCAATGACTTTGTTTTCCCTCCTGACATTGATTCACCTATATACCAAGCCAAAGATGAGGATGAAGATTTTGAGATTCCTGATGAACTGGAAAATAAGGCATATTATGAGTACACAGACATTCAACCTCACAAGGAGCAGGTGGATGTCATTAATCTTGGTATTGAAGAAGACAAGAAAGAGGTCAAGATTGGGGCAACACTTTGGACAGAAATCAAGCAGCAATTGGTGAAGCTCTTAGAAGAGTATGTTGATGTATTTTATTGGTCATATCAGGATATGTTGGGTTTAGATACTCACATAGTGGTTCACAAGTTACCGCTTCGACCAAAATTTACACCCGTCAAACATAAGCTCCGAAGAACTAGACCTGACATGGCTCTCAAGATTTGGGATGAGGTGAAAAAGCAGATTGATGCAGATTTCTTGGCAGTATCCAAATACCCAGAATGGGTGGCCAATATTGTGCCCGTGTCAAAGAAAGATGGGAAAGTCAGTATGTATGTGGATTATAGGGATCTGAACAAGGCTAGTTCGAAGGATGATTTCCCTTTGCCGCATATTGATACTTTGGTAGATAATACGGCCCGCTTTATAGTTTTCTCGTTTATGGATGGTTTCTCCAATTACAACCAAATAAAGATGGATCCGGATGATATGGAAAAGAGTACTTTCATCACTTCTTGGGGAACTTATTGTTATAAAGTCATGCCTTTTGGTTTGAGGAATGCTTGTGCCACTTATCAAAGATCCATGGTAACATTATTTCATGATATGATACACAAGGAGATAGAAGTGTATATCGATGACATGATCTCCAAATCTCAGAGTGAAGAAGATCATTTGGATCAACTTTTGAAGTTGTTTAAAAGACTTAGGAAGTTCCAGTTGAGGCTGAATCCAGCTAAGTGTACCTTTGAAGTGAGATCTGGGAAGTTACTCGGTTTCATTGTTAGTCAGCGAGGGATTGAGGTAGATCCAGATAAGGTTCGAGCTATTCAAGAGATGTTGGCTCCGCAAACTAAGAATCAAGTTAGAGGTTTCCTTGGAAGGTTGAATTATATATCCAAAATTTTTTCCAATATGACTCCCACTTGTGAGCCAATTTTCAAGATGTTGCGCAAAAATCAGACAATTGTTTGGAATTCGATTGTCAACAAGCTTTTGATAAGATTAAAGGTTACCTGCAAGAACCTCCGATCTTAATTCCTCCTGTTCCTGGAAAGCCCCTTTTCATGTACTTAACGGTTCTTGAAAATTCAATGGGTTGTGTGTTGGGTTAACAAGACGAGTCTGGACGAAAAGAGCATGCCATTTATTATTTGAGCAAGAAGTTCATTGACTATGAAAGCCGATATTCACTTTTAGAGGAAACTTGTTGTGCTTTGGCATAGGTTACCAAGCGTTTGAGGCAATATATGATCTGTCACACTACTTTATTGATTTCAAAATTGGACCCAATAAAGTATAATTTTTAGAAGCCCGATCAGAAAGGCAGGCTCGCCCATTGGCCTATGTTATTATCAGAATATGACATCCAGTATGTTGCCGAATATGAAGCTTGCATTCTAGGCCTTGAGACAGCAATTGATCTTCGAATCAAAATCCTTGAAGTGAGTGGTGACTCAGCCTCGGTGATTTGTCAAGTCAAAGGTGAATGCGAGACCAGAGATGAAAAACTGATCCCATATAGAGCATACATTGTTGAAATGATCGAGTACTTGGATGAGATCACTTTCAAACACGTCCCGAGGACTAAAAATCACATTGCTGATGCACTGGCTATGCTAGCCTCAACGTGGAAGGTCAGGTTTGTCATAGAAGCGACACTCATCAGGATTGAAAGGAAGACATAGCCAACCTACTTCCAAGTAGTAGAAGAAGAGACAGACGAGAAACCATGGTTTTATTATATCAAGAAGTACCTCCAGAATCAGAAATATCCAGTTGATGATACACCACTTGACAAGAAAAATTATGACATGGTCCTGCTTAGGTGTGTCGATAGACAAGAAGCGGATTTGCTAATGCAAGATATTCATGAAGGAAAATTTGGCACTCACGCCAATGGATACGCCATGTCCAAAAAGATACTAAGAGTTGGGTACTACTGGTTGACTTTGGAAACTGACTGCATCCAATATGCCAGAAAATGCCACAAATGCCAAATTTATGCGGACAAGCTGCATATGCCTCTAGCATTGCTAAATGTGTTGTCATCACCTTGGTCGTTCTCTATGTGGGACATTGACATGATTGGGGCAATTGAACCAAAGGAGTCTAACGGGCACTGGTTCATTCTAGTTGTTATTGATTACCTTACAAAGTGGGTTAAAGTTGCATCTTATGCCAATGTTACCCGACAAGTGGTGGCCCATTTTATCTAGAAGGAAATTATCTGTCGATACGGAATTCCAAGACAAATCGTAATAGATAATGGAACCAATTTGAATAACAAGACCATGAAAGAGTTGTGTGATGACTTCAAAATTGAACATCACAACTCTTCTCCCTATCGTTCCAAGATGAACGGAGCTATCGAAGCTGCGAATTAAAATATCAAGAAGATTTTTCAAAAGTTGGTGAGGACCTATAAGGATTGGCACGAGATGCTCCCATTTGTCTTGCATGGGTATAAAACATCTGTTCGCACTTCGACAGGGGTAACCCTTTTTTCGTTGGTGTATGGGATGGACACAGTACTTCCTATCGAGGTTGAGATACCTTCCTTAAGAGCCATAATTGAAGCCAAACTTGAAGAAGCGGAATGGGTGAAGGAAATATTTGATCAGTTGAACCTTATTGATGAGAAGCGCATGGCTGCGATGTGTCACGGTCAGTTATATAAGAAAAGGATCAAGAGAGCTTTTGACAAGAAGGTTCGCATTCGAGAATTTCGAGAAGGGGAGCTTGTACTCAAAAAGCTTTTTCTAGTTCACAAAGATGCGCGGGGAAAATGGATGCCTAACTATGATGGCCCATTCGTTGTAAAAACAGTCTTCTCAGGAGGCTCGTTAATTCTCACAACAATGGTGTCGCATCGCTGCGAAGAGGGGACGGAAAAGACAGAAGAGTCGCCATTATTCGTTATTTATCCCAAAGAGAGGGAAAGGAAACAATTAGAGAAAACGTACGAAAAGGGAGAAGACAAGGTCATCGCAACCAAATCTTGGATTCGGGAGTCGGTTATGCAAGGGGAAGGTATGAGCACCCCTCACGTCCATTGTACTCAACGGGATCCATGCTTGTTGTCTATCTAAAAGGGTGAAAGAAACTATCTAAGATTGCTGCTAAACAGAAAGAGTTGACTCGATAGGACATCGCTGCCCTACGCCTACGTATTCCCTCATGCAATGGGAAAGTCAGAATCAACGTAGTTCGGAAAACTACGGGTGAAAGGGGGGGAAGGTTGCTCGCCAAGACATTGTCATCTTGTGCCTACGTATCCTCATCTGGTATGAGAAATCAGAGCAAACATAGTTCGGGCTGATACGACCACAGATTGGTTCAAGTGTTTTAACTGAGTAGAGTTAAACCTTCGTTCTAGCAGTTAGGTGTATTGTTGCTCGACCATTGGAGACTTAGGCATTACCTGTTTGCGGTGGAACCAAGATTTAACACACTCTTTCTGAAAATGATTTTCAAACAATCCCGAAGGATAAAAAGGTTTGATGTTTTTTTTGTGTTTTTTAAACAAGAAGTGAATTGATTTAAGTTTGTAACTCATGTTGCACTAAAGACTATGACTTGAGAGCGAATGCGTCGCATATCTCCCAAAGGGCATACACTAAACACTCTAGACAGTATGAGAGGAGGCCCCCCAACTATCATTCCTCAAGTACTTAAGGCTCATAATGTACAACATTCATTATCCTTTTTTAAGTGTCTTAAGAGATTATGAGATGAGAAGAGAAGACACAAACTCTAAGGGGAATTGATAAACCCTAATGTTATCATGCAATATGCTCCTAATGTTGGGATTGAAAAGGAAAATCTATCCTAATATTATCATGCAAAGGATTGAACACCTAATGTCTCTCCTACTCCATCTTAAACAGAGGGACTAGGAATCCAAAGGGATCATGGCAGAAGACCAAGTAAACAACAGATAATCCAATCACAGATGAAATGGGGAATGAAAAGAAATTGACTTAAACAAGTCAAAGCAAATGCAATCATGATATGCAAAGATGCAAAGATGAGATGTGAGAAACAAATTATGCAATCAAAGACAAATGAACAAAACAAGTTGACTTAAACAAGTCAAAGAAGAGTGATATGAAATGGGAGAAGGCACAACTCCTACAACCATTCAAACATCCATCACTTACACAAAGACTAGGCATAAAACAAAAGCAAAAGGCCATGATCAAAGAGAAGATGGGAGAAAGAAGCTTGGGTAGCAAGCACATGAACATTATCTCAACTAAACATCCAACATTGATCATGCAAAAGAAATGAACAAACAAGTGCAAAAAAGATTGATGCATCATTCAAGACAAACTCAAAGTATGAACATGGATGCCAAATTGTCTTAAATGATGATCAAAACCCAAGGGGCAGAAGTGAAACCAAAAGGAAAGGGTTCAAAACAAGATGGAAAACAAAGAAAGAGCAAGGATCAAGCCAAGGCAAGAAGAAGAACTAAAGTTCTATCTCTTGTTCAACACTTAAAAATCAAGTGGAATGGCCTAACTCCCAAGTAACTTGTGACACAAGTTACACAAGTGTATGACCTAAAAATGAAACACCGGCATCTTGAGCAAGTTATAAACATGTAGCAACACTCACAAGATGCATATGGGATCATTAGAAATCATTTCTCAAAGAAACTAGGTCAAACTAGCTTATATTAACACCTTCAAAGGTGGCTTGACTTGCAAGGTCCACCAAAAATAGAAGGATTATTCAATAAATTCCAAACAAAATGTACTAAGCAACCAAGTTCAACCGCAAACAGAAGCCAAATTTTCAAAGTGAAACTCACCTCAAGGCATCACCAAACAATTTCATTGTTAAGGGTTTTCCACCTTATCGAGGGTTTCTCGAGGGGAATCAAAAGTCAACTCAAAGTCAACCACAACATGATCAAACATGAACCAAAATCACCCTCAAAGATGCCTCAATCCCTTACCTAAGTGAGGGAGAAGCCATGGTCATAAGGGATAATTATTTGAGGTTTAAAAGATCAAGACAACACAAGGTATACACCGTAAAACCCTTTAAAATGTAAATTCTAAATAAAATACAAAATTAAAATAAAATCAGAAATAAAAAACATGAAAAATTAAATAACATGCCAAGGTATAAGGAAATATTTTTTGTAGAATTTTTGGATGACCAGAGCCATTTTTTAATTAAATAAAATGAAAATAGAAAAGAATAAAATAAGTAAATCAAGTTGAAACAAGCAGAGGGTGTAGTAGCAATTTGAAAATGAATTGGAATGAGTTCAAACGTGCAAACGGGCCTAACACAGGGTGTGAAAATAACAAGAAAAACCAGGCCCAGACCAAACTTTGGGCACACTCAGACGCCATACTGGCCTTCATTAAATGAGGTGGCAATGAGTCATACGCACGGGCAAACCAAAACATGACAACCTAACCTTTTTAAATTTAAATGAGGGCGCCAAGGCCACCTCAGTCTGTCTTCCACCTTCAGACGCCGAAACCCTAGTTCCGGTCGTCTTCTCCAACCAAGCTTCACCGGAGTAAAATCAGAAATGCCCATAAATGAAAAATAAAGACACCCCTCAACCCAGAATTCCACATAGGTCTCAAATCCTACCTTAAAAATCAAAGATAAGCATGTTTACATGGTGAATCAAAAGCATAAAGTTTGGACACCACAAATTGGAACTCCATCAAAATCAACCGATATGATATGCAAACATTGCCTCCATTAAGGAGGACTTCAGATGCACCCAGCATGACCTTATCTTGTATCTAAAATGGAAGGAAAAAGGTCAGAGAGTTACTAGTGGAGTATGTCCGCTGCTTCTTCACAGCTTGTTGAAAAGCCACCAAAATCCACAGAATGCTTCCTTGGAGCTTGTAGAACCTTGAGGTAAGCTTGGAAATCCTTGAATATCCCTTAAAATAGCAACCAAGTTTGAACATGTCACGAGTTTAGTGCTTGCAGCAAGCTTCTAATGCATACAGAAAGTAGAGAATGTTGTGAGGAAGATGATTTGAGGTGAGTTTTAATGGAAAGGCCACGAAGAAATGAGTTTCGAAGAAAAGTTCAGAGGAGGAAAAATGAAAGAAATGTTCTGATCTTCTTCACAATGGTGGCTGTCTTTGCTAGGGTTTCACTTCTAGCTTTTATATGAGGTTTTTTGTATGGTTAAAATCATTAATTACCGAGGTTAATCGTGTGGTAGCAAGTTCTGAAAATTTTGGGAGAAATTGAAATGGATAGTGGATGATGCATGAGGTACGAATCATGGCATGGCTGGCTGCTTTGGTTGAGCGGAAAGAATGACCAGAGGAGTATGTAAAATGGTTGTCAAGCAAGTTTTCTCAAATTGTTGTTATGGCCAATTTGCTCCAAATGGTACATGAGTGGTACAAGGCTTGTTTGTCTTGTTTTGGCAAAGTTTCTAAGTTCAAACTTGACATTTTTATGCGCATGAAATGAGCCTTTGCAAGATCATGTTTGAGAATATGTTAAGATCAACCATAAGCCATGCCTTGCAACATCTTCCAAAACATCATCTTTGAGCCATCATAGCTTGATGCATATGGCTCCCCTTGATTGGAATTTGGGCTCAAATGAAAGCTAGCATGTGGGGAAATTTAGCTTGAAAACCATGCCACAAAATCTGTCTTGAAAGTCATGAAAATCTCTAAGTTTTAACCTTGGAAAGTCATGAAAATTTAGCTTGAAAACCATGCCACAAAATCTGCCTTGAAATAACTTAAAAAAATTTCTAAGTCATAAGTTTTGACACACTTGGAACACCATCTTTGAACCCAGATAACTTAAGCTTCATTACTCCTATGAAAGACTTATAGCAACGAATGGAAAGCTTGGAACATGATCTATAACTCTCATGTGGGACAAAAATCCATTTGGAAACAAGAACTTGATGGAAATTTCCTTGGAAACTTGGTTCAAAAATCTGCCCAAACTTGCTAAATTTGATGTCTTTGAAAATCCTAACTTTTGAACATCATAACTTGAGCTTCATTAATCTCATGATGATGAACTGGTACTCAAAAGAAAGCTCAGAAGATAAGTAATAACTTTGATGTTGTCCAGAAATCCATTTAGAATCTTGATCATGAAAGAAAGTGGCTTTGAAAATGGTTGATTCACATATGAAACTTTCCATAAATGGAAAGTTTCTAAAACCCTAATTTTCCAAAAATGGCAAGTTTCAAACTTCTTGATTTTTTATAATCCCTTTGACATTTCTTGGTCAATCTTTATCCATTGGCCATGTTAAACATGAGCAATATGATTTTGACCTTAAAAAGTTAATAGTTGACTTTTCCTCTACACAGTTGACTTTCCCCAAATTTACCTGATTTGCAATTGACTAACCAATTGAAGCTCTTCTGGTTGAAATTGATGATCAATCTCTACCTCTAAACACCTTAGGACAATTGGAGGATCATAGATCCAAGTCTTTCTCAAAGAAACAAGTCTAGCCTGATTATATGTGAAACCCTAATTTCAACCCCCTTTGCAGATGAATTAAATGACTACTCCAACTCCTCAATAGCCTCTAAGGTACTCAACAGATCTTTATCCCATGCTTACACCAATAATAAGACCTCATTAACTCTTGACAAACCTCTGGTGGCTCCCAGTCAAGGAACTATACCAAACCTTTTTTCTCTAGAAGTTTTGACAACTTCATGATAATGAAACCCTGATGGCTTGCAAAAATGCCTTTGCTTGAGCTTGAAACCAAGGAGGCCCTCCTTTTGAATGGCAAAATAAACCTCTTGACCCCCTGTTAAGGAAAATGCTATGCAAATGCAAATTCTAAAATGCAATGAAACATAAACCAATTACAAGAAAAGGTTGGTCAAATTTTGGGGTACAACAGCTGCCTCTATTCAAACGACTTGAATTTGAATGGATAAAAAGCGAACAACTTTCAAATTTTTCAAGGTCAAAGACGGTTGAATACCAAATAACCTGGAAATCTGCCAACCGCGAAAAGAAAATGTAACTAATAACTGTAATCTATAAACTCTGTTGGGGACAGTCTGATAAGATGACCGCATCCATCAAAGACATCATATTCTGCCGGGGTCTGGATACCACTCAGGCAAGACAAATCATTGGCCGGGGTTTGGATACCGCACAGGCTGAAGGAATAAACCAGAGGAAGCTGGGGTCTGGATACCACACGGGCTTGAAATAAACCGGTGGAAGCCGGGGTCTGGATACCGCATGGGCTGAAGGAATAAACCGGTGGAAGCTGAGGTCTGGATACCGCATGGGCTGAAGGAATAAACCGAAGGAAGCTGGGGTCTGGATATCGCACGGGCTTGAAATAAACCGGTGGAAGCCAGGGTCTGGATACTGCACGGGCTAACGAAAACATCGGAGGCAGCCGAGGTCTGGATACCACGCCGGCTAATGAAAACACTTGTGAAAGTCGGGCTCTGGATACCACACGGGCTTGAAGAATAAATCGGAGGAAGCCTGGGTCTGGATACCACACGGGCTTGAGCCCACCTCATACTCTGCCAGGCTCTGGATACCGCATAGGCAAAAAGAAATAAACTGGTGGAAGCCGGGGTCTAGATACCGCGCGGGCTGAAGGAATAAACCGGAGGAAGCCGGGGACTGGATACTGCACGGGCTTGAAATAAACCAGTGGAAGCCGGGATCTGGATACCGCACAGGCTTAAGAAAACATCGGAGGCAGCCGAGATTTAAATATCCCACAGGCTTGAAAGAATTTAACCAACAAACTCTTGTCGGGGTCTGGATACCATACAGGCTCAAGAGAATGCACCTATACCAGTAAGATGAAAACATCTATCAATAACTCTTGTCGGGGTCTGGATACCATACGGGCTTGAAATAAACCGGTGGAAGCCGGGGTCTGGTACCACACGGGCTTGAAATAAACTCATGGAAGCCGGGGTCTAGATACCACGCGGGCTAAAAGATAAATCGGTGGAAGCCGGAGATACACCTGAAAACAAGAGGTAACAACCTGGCTTATGTTTCAAATGCACATGTTTGAAAATGGCGTAATGCTCAATACGAAATGGAAATGCTACGCATTTGGGAAGATGTTATGCACAAAGCAAATGAAAAGGAACCACCCCCAGCAAAATAAATGCTGAAGAGACGAAACCAACTCCGCTGGGAAATGATGGCTTCTTGGAAAATAACTCTCGAGAGTATAACTGTTCTGCTAAGAAATACATCCACTCTACTGAGGATCAAATCAGCTCTGCTGAGGAAAGCGGTCCTGGATGACTTACCAGAATATGACTCTTTTGGGGAACAAATGTCTCGGTTGAGGAAAACAAATCCACTCTACTGGGGAAACTGGCCCTGGATGGCCTCATAGAGTACCAAAATTATTCTAAGGTACAAAGCAAACTGTTGGGAATAGATCCATTCTATCGGAGATTCTGCTCTGCTGGAGATTAAATCTGATCTGCTAAGGATAATAAATAAGATTTACTGGGAAATTATCCCAAACTCCCTCTGCTGAGGGAGGAGACAAACAATTTATGAGTCAATCCTACTCCACGGGGAAGAAAACTACTCCAACGACTTTGCTGGGGATTTGCAAGGGATGACAATTCGTCGGGGAATTATCCCGAAGGAAACTTACTCTAACGAGTACCAATGCCCAAATGGATTCTGCTACGAACCACAACTCCGCTGGGGATCGCCTAATGAGGGAATCAACATCAACCTCTGCTTGGGGAAATGAGCAATAAACTCAACAATATCAACCTCTGCTTAGGTAATTGAGTCCCTGACTTGAACTCTGAGGGGAAAGGAGTCAAATATTTAGACTCTATGGGGAAGCAAAACTTTGAACTCGCTCCACTATTGGGGATAATCCCAAGTTTACCTGCTGGGGATAACCATAAACTCAAACTGTTGGGGAGAAACTAGCCTCAGCCTGCTGGGGAAACACTAGTCTCAAGCGGCACATCTTCCTCTTGTGGGGGTAGATACATGGTGGTCTTTACTTGGGATGCCTCACTAGAATAGTCTCGGGAATGAAAGCCCTGTAACAAATACAAACAAAGTATCCTGTATACAACAAGAGTTATCTTGGTTATCGTCCATGACATCGTTCAAGCAAATCACAGTTTTAATGATTATTAGCAAAGCCCACAAGTTTATGTATGCAAAGTTTTATCAAAAATATCGGGCGTCTTTTGCAAACAAAATAGTAAAAGCTAAAACAAGCACCAAAAGTTTTCTGAATAATTTATACTTCATTGATAAATGGCCTGTAAATAGGCAAATTTACAACAGATGCAACTTTTGAAAAGAGAAAGTTGCGCAAATAGTACAAAAATACAACAAATATACAAAATGTTGGCAATGTGGTATAGACAAGCAACATTTGTCAATTCATCTATGACTCGCATGACTTCGATGCTTCTCTTGATGATTCATCTTCTGAAGAGACTGACTTGATTGATTGACCCTCGGGTCCTCCCAGAATCCATTGTGCTCGAAGAATCAATATGTCGACCGCAGTCATTTGCTTTTCAAATCCCTAACTTTTGCCTGAATCGCCCTTGCGGGTTTTCGATTCACTGGGATACCCATTTTTGCCAAAGTCGGCTTTTCAGGTTTTCAACTTTGCGAGTTTACATTCTTTTTCTCTTTTCCCTAATTTTCCCCCAAACCCATTCTTTTTATGGTTCGCCGGGATGCCCCATTTTTGCCTGGATTTTCTTTTTATTTCCAGCGGGTCTATTTTAAGCAAAGTATTTTTTAACTGCGTCTAGGTTCATAGGTGTAATACCCCAAATTTTACCCTTTCTTTTTATTTTAATTTTAAATTCTTATTAACCTAATAAATTAACCTTTTTTTTAGATCTTGTTTTTTAACTAATAATAATTTAATTAATTTTTTTTTATAACTTTACTAATGTTTTTTATTAACTTTTTTTTCTTTTTTCTATTTAGTTTATTTATTTAAATCATTTTAAGCTCTTCTTACTAACTTTTACGATTTAAATTAAAATTAAAATTTTTTTTTTCTTCTTTTCTTCAAGAGTAAATTTTTATAACCTTTTTAAATTAATTTCTAACACATTTTTTTAATCAAATTCTATTACCTTTTTAAAATTAAATCTTTTTTCTAACTTTTTTTAAAAATTAAATCTTTTTTCTAACTTTTTTAAAGTTAAATATTTTTTTCTAACTTCTTTTATAAAATTAAATCTTTTTTTCTAATTTTTTTTAAAAAAAATCAAATCTTTTTTCTAACTTCTTTTATAAAATTAAATCTTTTTTTCTAATTTTTTTAAAAAAAAATCAAATCTTTTTTCTAACTTCTTTTATAAAATTAAATCTTTTTTTCTAATTTTTTTTTAAAAAAATCAAATCTTTTTTCTAACTTTTTTAAAGTTAAATATTTTTTCTCTAACTTCTTTTTAAAAGTTAAATCTTTTTTCTAACTTTTTTAAAAAAATTAAATCTTTTTTTTCTCTAACTTCTTTTTAAAATTAAATCTTTTTTTTTCTTTTTAAAATTAAATCTTTTTTTTCTAACTATTTTAAAAATTAAATCTAACCTTTTTTTTATAAATTAAATCTATCCTTTTTTTTAAAAAATTAAATCTAAATCTTTTTGACACCATCCTTTTTCAAATTAAAATTCTAAATTCCTTTTAAAATTAAATTCTAATGCCATTTTATTTTCTATTTTAAAATTAAGATCTAAATTCCTTTTAAAATTAAATTCTAACTGTTTTCAAAATAATTCTAACATTTTTTAAAATCAACATTCAAATGTTTTTTATTTTAAAATTCTAACTCATTTTTTTTTAAACTTAAAATTCTAATTTTTATTTAACCTGAAACTCTTATTTTCTTTGCTAACTTTTTAAATTTAAATCCAACACTTTTTTAATCAAATCCAATCCCAATGAATTCCAGATGGAGCAAAATCAAATCAATCAGATCATATCATCATCATAAGAAAATCAGATCTAAATATCAACATCACCATCATTGAATCAAATCTGAAATCATCATAAAAATTCATTCAAATCAAATCAGAGATTGAAAAAGATTGAGATATTCAAATCAAATCTGAGATTGGAAAAGATTTAAAAAAATCAAGTATAAAAGGACCCTCAGGAGCAACAAAACAGGGGATCGACAAGTATCAAAAACTCTTACAGTCTTCATCAAAAGTAACTAACTCTTTTTTTTATTAAAATTCTAACCTTTTCTCTTTTATTTTCAAACTTTTATTTTTATTTTCTAACCTTTTTTTTTAAACCAAATTTCGAAGTTCTAATTTTTTTGCTAACTTTTAATTCTAACTTTTAATCTATTTTCTTTTTCTTAATCACATTAAAAACTCTAACTTTTCCAAATCTCACAAAAAAACCTAATTCCATTCTAACTCTTTTCTTATTACCTAAATTCTCATCGTCTCAAAACGTTCATCACTTAACTTCTAATTATTGTCAATTCCAATTTTCATCCTTCATTCCTAACAGTATTCTTGATTATCCATGAACCTGTTCACTAATATTTATTTATTTATTTTTGTATTTATTTTTATATTTGTACATAATCTAACATCATCGTTGCTATTTCATATTCCATTATCACTTGTATATTATCGCCATCTTCTTTGCATATTAATTTTCATTGTTTATTAATTTTTCGCTAACATCCTCATTTTTAAGATCCAAATTTCTAACTTTTTTTCTTGTTTCGTTAATTATAATTTTCTACTTAAATTCCTAACATTCCCGTCTAATTTTTTGTCTAACCCCGTATAATAACAGTCTCGGTTTGTTTTGGTTTTTTGCAGCTGACTAAGTTCAATTGATTTTATTTTCAGTTTAAATATTCAATTATCATATTTGTAACTGCATATGGGATGTAATTTTGCGAGACAATTGTCGCATTTATCTTTCCGCACTTTATGTTCTGCCATTGTATGTTTATCGCGTCTTTACCAATAATCTCACTCCTCCGAAGGAATTAGGTCTAGCCGTTTGACCGCCGTGTCAATAGTCCTCACCTTCAACCCTTACACCTTTTCAACCCTAAATTTTCACAAATGCCTCGCCGCAGGCAAAATTACAATTTTACCCCTAGCATTAGGTCAAAGAGCCGCCGCGCTCATTTTAGGGTTTCCCGCCGTGGAATCCCTAATTTAACCCTAATTACAACTTAACATTTCAACGTAGAGATTTGGAGTTTCTACACTCCATGTAAGCGTGTCCCTAAGATACGTTTATTCCCCATTGAAACCTTGGCCACAGTCAAGACGTTTCTAACCTCCCTTTTGAGGGGAACTACGATTACTCTGATTCCACTCCCGTAAGGATACGTAGGCACAAGATGCGATGTCTTGCCGAGTAAACTTAGAATTAACCCCTTAGGTCTCCTTTCTCACTTTTAATCCCTTTGTACATATACCTTAAGCAAATAAATAAAGCAAATAGTAAACATCTGAACAAAAGGTTCCTGTAGAGTACTACAGAAGTTTAGGGTGCTAATACCTTCCCTAAATTTAACCAACGCCCGAACCCTAGATCTTTCCCCGCATTGTGTTTACGATGCAAAATAGGTTTTCCCTCTTTTGACCTTTTCCTTCGGATAAATCAAAGAGCGGTTGTGAATTGAATTGCGATTCAAACTAATTAATAGTTTGTGATCCTATTTCCACCGCAACAGAAAATGGCGACTTCACTGGGGACCTTAAACTTTTGAGGGTTATCCCTAATTTGTTCATATTTATTTCTATTTGTTTTACTATTCATTTGCATGTATATATATTGTACTTTGATTTTGGGACTGTTCCTTGTGTTGTGAGATAAGTCCTACGCCCGGACTAGTGACACTATTATAGGATGGGGATATATTCGATGAGGCTTATAGGGAGTTGAATCCCGACCAAGTTGATTCGAGAATCACCGCTCAGTTGAGACCTTTTCGAAAATGGTTTGGTTGAACGAGTAATCGTGAAAACTTTTTCCATGGTCGATTGGAGTCTGTGATATTGGGAACCATAGTACCTTAACACCACCTTGGCCTTATTTAGGACGTAGTGCGGGAGCTATGTGGGAGTAATCCTACAACGGCTGCTACGCGATACTACACTCAAAAGAGGTTCTCTTGAGAATATTATTCACCCCCGAGTCAGTCGGAAGGTTGATAATATCCGAAAGATGGGCTGATGACTTTGGGCACTTTGTAGAACCTTGTTCGGCAGGTACAACTAACCTATAGTACACTCCTTTTGGGATGGGTAGACCTTGACTCCGCTCACGTTCCTTTAACCTAGGACTTTGTGTGTTTTCATGCATTGCATCCATAAAGCATCTCATTGCATTGTATTTCATGGAGTTCAAACATCATTTATGGATATCGCGGGATACCATAAATAAAAAAAATAAAATGAAAAAACAAGAAAAAGATTTCCTTGGTACCCCACGACATTCGTAAATGTTTGAATTCCATGAAATCTTCATTTACATTCACATTTTAGCATCATACTTTTGCATTGCATGTGTCTCCCGATTTCTCATACTCGGTTCTCTCACCCTCCAGTTTCGTCACCCTGAGTTCTCTGCATCAATACGACCCTTCAAAAGAATGGAAGATCAAAACCAAGAGATCAACTGTGTCAGCCAGGAATTCGAAGATCTTCGAGGAAGTGTAGGGCAGATTTTGGAGATGTTACGAGCTCTTAGTGTGAAGGTGGATGCTCAGTCTACTGTTGTTTCTAAGACTAATACCGTTATGGAACCTCAACCAACTGTTACTGTCGAGAATGTACCTCCTCACGGTCTTCAATCCGGTTTGGTGCCTCCCAGTGCTCGACCAGTTCGACGAGCTACCCCTCCAAAGTGCAAAACTCCTAACTCCGACCATGGTAAAGGACCTACACGTTCAAAGAACCGCAAAAAGGCTACTCCTCAACCTTTACAATATCAGCAGAGTTATGTTCAAGGTTATCCGTTTCTATATGTTCAACAACCCTATGTAGCTACTGTTGCACCTCCTTTCGATCAGCAGTTTCCTGCATGCCAGCCTGTACAGTCAGCTCCGGTATATCAGGCACCAGTTTATCAACAACCTTCCGGTTATTCGCATATGCAAGTTCCTATCAACAGTCAACGAGCGCCCAACGCTCCTGTTCACCAGCAATCACAGGATCAGGTTCCTTATCCCTGTAAGAGTCAGTATAAGCCTTGTCCTCCAATTCCGATGACTTTCACTGAGTTATACCCCCATTTGGTACAACAAGGTCTGATTACCACCAGTGCTTTGGGTCCTCCACCTAATCCATTACCTGCAAGTTACAACGCTACCGCTCATTGTTTATTTCATGAGGGTGCGCCCGGCCATGATCTAGAGAACTGCTATGCTCTTAAGAAAGTTGTCAGAGATTTGCTAGAAGCGAAAAAGTTGTCTTTTAGCAATGCTCAGCCGAAGATCGAGACTCCTCTCGGGGTCCCTCACTTGTCGGGTTCGAATTCTGCAAAGCATGCTACTCCTGTGACGAATCAGCCGAATCCAGTAATTATTCAAAGGCCTAGCCCGCTTCATTTCAGTAACCCTCAAGATGATATGACCGGGATCAACAAAGAATCCGGGAAAGTTATTTTGAAGCAACGACTGAAAACTGTTGAAGATGTGACCAGCGTAACTGGGGCAAGCCATGACGACTCACAGTGATCATAAACCAGACAGTCCATTTCCATTGAGGCTCCGCCAAGGGAAACTGTTACTCTTAAATGCAAGATCTCATAAACATTTAGAAGGATTTTTCCGACAGTTCATTTGTTTATTTATATGTATTTCTCTTTGATTAAGCATATTTAGCATGTACGAAATCGTTTATCTTTGATTAATTAATGAAACGCATATGTTTGTCTTGAATAAGTCCATTCGTTTCACTCATTCAAAATATTATTTTTCATAAATTATAATGCCAACTTTACCCGATCTCTTGTTCTGATGGATAATTGGGAGGAGGATGACGAACCCAAAACGTCAGATTTCTTGACGTATGCTTTCGATTGAAACCCGCTGATGATGTAAGGCATTGTTTCAAATCCCAAACACTGGAGATATAAGGATGTTAATCCCTAGTCAACCCTTTGAGCCTTGAAGTAGGAGTTTTCTTTCTTTTTTTAGAACCCTCATCTTAACCTGGGGCAGGGTAGGTTTCAGTTAAACCGATCGAGCACTTAGACTCTCAAAAAGGAAGAGCAAACCTTCGAGAATTTATCCTTAGCATCTTAAGAAGCCCAATACTAAGACTATTCCTCGGTTACCTAAGGAGTGGGGCAGTCACGAACCTTTCAAAAGATTTACACAACTTGTGCATAAAAGAATATTCAAAAAATAAGAGCCCACTAAGTCAAAACCTATGAAGGAGACTTAGGCAAAACTGGGGCATCCCGCTGGACTCCAAAGTCAGATCAAAAGACATTGTCCAGGAAAAAGTTAGGGAATAAAAGCAAAGAGGGTACAATAAATAATCCCTAGTAAAGAACAAAGTCGTGTGACCAATTGCCAAAAGAAATAGGCGAGTGACTGCCATGTCCAAAGCCTTGATAAATTCTCGACCATAGCAAATCCGCTTGAGATATGAGCGTTCGTATCCGGTTAACTAAATTAGGATTGGAGAACATCACGAAGAATGGGTGGGTACAAATATAACTTTGAGCCTTTATCCTTTGTTTCTTAAACCGTGAACCGAGCCACGATACAACCTTTAAAAGACCTAATTGAAGTAGGACTTCGGTTGAAGGCATACTTGACAAGATCACGTTTTCTGACTCCTACGAGCTATGCTCAGAAAAAATTCATGTTGGCATTATAATTAAAACTTATATCCCGACTAGTGATTTCGGTCACAAGTTATTGCGATATCTTTTTCAAAACAAAAATTCAAGACAAATATATGTGTGCATTGACAAGCTCAGGATAGGCATTTCAGGCATGACGACTTTGCTTGATATCTTAAAGATTTACATATGAACATAACCCTTGGAACTTGAAGATCCTGCTAAACAGGAGCAGGCAATTTCCCAGTTCGCTTACCAGCGCGAGTCTGACGTTCTTAAGAGCTATTTCTCGAAGATTTCGTCGTAACACGATTAATTTGTGCCAGTTACGTCGAGACCTGATGAATCTCAAAGAGTTTGAAAACAGTGGGGCAACCAGACTCCGTGTTCTCTATAAAATCCTCTTGAGATGACCATACCTCACAACACAAATATCCTGGGGCACCGTGTTTTTTAAAAGAAACAAATGGCGACTACTATAAGGTCTTTCAAGATCAAAACCATGTGGTTTCACAACTTTTCTTCATGCACCCGATGGATTTTACTCACGGCGGCCTTCATTCCCCAGTAAATCTCAGTGTTGCAACAGGCTCCTAAACTATTGCCTCATCACAGTCCCCAGAGAGACTATAAGCTGACAACCTTTTCTTGGGTAACTCGAAAGTGTCCCTCAGGTTCTTCTCCCCATATGAAGACGTGATACTATACACCCAAGCAGATTACCTTCTCCCAGAGAATTCAGAACTTTAAAACCAAATTTGGTTCTACCATTGATCTTTCTTACCCATGATTGACGTATTGGTCGCAGAGAACGCAGGGTATTTCCGTCGAGATGTTTATTTCATCTCTTGTCCCGTCCCTAGTCTGTTTCGTCAGCATACGCAAGGGCATGAGCATCACATGCCTATTTCATTACATATTCATTATATATTCATTACATATTCATTACATACTCATTACATACTCATTTCATAACATCTTGCATACATAAACATTAACATACATTCACATTAACATATGCATCAACATATGCGTTAGCATTCACAGGTTCATTGCGTCTCTATCATTGGTCGTTACCGCCGAGTAACTGGGTTCGTCCATTCTCTCCAAATAGATTGTCAGCCCTAAGTATAAAATACTTACTTGTTTCCAGTTTCCCCACAGAGCTCGATCCTCGTGGATGACGGTTACTTCAGCTATCTTTCCTCGCCAGGATAAGATATCTACCCTTCGGGTTCATTCCCTCGATGGAGTTTTGATTTCCAGTCTTCTTTCTAGCTCGATCCTAGATTGAATCTCAGTCTTGTCGGTCGTCAATCCCAATCGGACGTGCATTTATTTTGCACCATATAAAGATTTTCACCATACCATAACGGATACGCGACTGTTCTCGCCCGAGAAGGTTATTACTGTACCCGGACGTGCATTTATTTTGCACTATCTTTCAAGAAAACCAACTACAATCCTTTACAGATACACGCCAGTTCACGCCTGGAAAATCTATCATTACAACACTACAACACTTTACAATCCTACATGTTACAACATCGGTACAACACTTTACATCTTACAACATCGGTATACAACATTTCTCACCTAAGAAGCCGATCCTATCTTCGTTATGACTCGCAGTAAATGGCCATCTCCATGGAGCAGTTGGGCTTCCATTTACCTGTCGTCTTGAAGTATGGGGGGTTTTGAACCAAATCGTATTCAGGAGAGCACGATCTTGAAGTACGGGGAGGTTTGAGCGGAATCATATTCAGGAGAGCACGATTCTGAATTATGAAGAAGTTCATTTACCCTTTAGTAAAAGAAGGAGCGGAATCATATTCAGGAGAGCACGATTCTGAAGTATGAGGAAGTTCAGTTAGCCCTTTTCATATTCAGGAGAGCACGATTCTGAAGTATGAATAATTTCATTTACCAGAAGGAGCGGAATCATATTCAGGAGAGCACGATTCTGAAGTATGAGGAAGTTCAGTTAGCCCTTTTCATATTCAGGAGAGCACGATTCTGAAGTATGAATAATTTCATTTACCCGAAAGAGCAGAATCATATTCAGGAGAGCACGATTCTGAGTTATGAGGAAGTTCAATTAGCCCTTTTCATATTCAGGAGAGCACGATTCTGAAGTATGAAGAATTTCATTTACAAGAAAGAGCCGAATCATATTCAGGAGAGCACGATTCTAAGTTATGAGGAAGTTCAATTAGCCCTTTTCATATTCAGGAGAGCACGATTCTGAAGTATGAAGAATTTCATTTACAAGAAAGAGCCGAATCATATTCAGGAGAGCACGATCTGAGTTATGAGGAAGTTCAATTAGCCCTTTTCATATTCAGGAGAGCACGATTCTGAAGTATGAAGAATTTCATTTACAAGAAAGAGCCGAATCATATTCAGGAGAGCACGATTCTGAGTTATGAGGAAGTTCAATTAGCCCTTTTCATATTCAGGAGAGCACGATTCTGAAGTATGAAGATTTTCATTTATCCTTTAGCCGAATCATATTCAGGAGAGCACGATTCTGAAGTATGAGGAAGTTCAGTTTACCCTTTTCATGTTCAGGAGAGCACGATCTTGAAGCATGAAGAAGTTTATTTATCCTTCAGTAAGAGAAGAATCAGAATTGTATTCCAGGCGCCGACCTTAAATGCGAGAAGATTTATTCATCAGATAAGCAGCAACCTCTTTATTGGAGTGCTTATCCATTTTGGCACATAAGTCCCTTCCAACGATAAGTGACAGTTCTCCCTCGAGAAGCTTATCAGGGCATTTCCCATTAAAGTCCATTTATTTTGGCATACAGCCGGTCTTTACCCTGTATATTTGATACGGATTTCCGAAAAGTCCGTTCGATCCCATCACGAAGCATAGTTTATAGAAGCTTGGATGTTATTCTTTGCTCAATGCTCCAACATTCTGTAATCGATCTTGCAATCGTGTAGGTCCAGTTTTATTATTAGACATTCCCTAGTGGAGGTCATCTCATAGGTGCCATCTCCATTTAAGGATCTTATTCCTAAAGTCCATTTATTTTGGCATACAGCCGGTTTTTACCCTGTATATTTGCTACGGATTCCCGAAAAGTTCGTTTGATCGTGTCACGAGAGATAGTTTACAGAAGCTTGGATGTTATTCTTTGCTCAATGCTCCATGCATTATGTGATCGATTTTGCAATCGTACGTGATCCAAATTTACTTTTAGATTCCCAGTGGAGGCCGTCTCACAGGTGCCATCTCCATTTGAGAATCTCGTTCCCATTCTAAAAATGACAATTGGTCGTGTTCGCACCAGTTGACCATCATTTTAGAATTCCCCGGTGTTGTGCTGTGTCCCAGCGCGTCGTTTTCCCCAGTGTGTTCTTCTCGTAGCGTCTGTCCCTGTGTCGTCGTATTCGTCAGCATTTTCGCATTCATCATTTCAACATACGCATCATATCATATTCATGGCATTGTCTGCATTAGTCTGTCCTCGTTTTGTCTATAACATTGCATATCGCCACATATAAGGGCAAAATTTTCGGTTATCTATATTTAAATCCCTCCACCATGATTCCTCGAGTCTCCGCCACTCAAATCATCCGGTGTAGTTATTTAAATAGGGGCAACTGTAATACCCCAAATTTTACCCTTTCTTTTTATTTTAATTTTAAATTCTTATTAACCTAATAAATTAACCTTTTTTTTAGATCTTGTTTTTTAACTAATAATAATTTAATTAATTTTTTTTTTATAACTTTACTAATGTTTTTTATTAACTTTTTTTTCTTTTTTCTATTTAGTTTATTTATTTAAATCATTTTAAGCTCTTCTTACTAACTTTTACGATTTAAATTAAAATTAAAATTTTTTTTTCTTCTTTTCTTCAAGAGTAAATTTTTATAACCTTTTTAAATTAATTTCTAACACATTTTTTTAATCAAATTCTATTACCTTTTTAAAATTAAATCTTTTTTCTAACTTTTTTTAAAAATTAAATCTTTTTTCTAACTTTTTTAAAGTTAAATATTTTTTTCTAACTTCTTTTATAAAATTAAATCTTTTTTTCTAATTTTTTTTAAAAAAAATCAAATCTTTTTTCTAACTTCTTTTATAAAATTAAATCTTTTTTTCTAATTTTTTTTAAAAAAAATCAAATCTTTTTTCTAACTTCTTTTATAAAATTAAATCTTTTTTTCTAATTTTTTTTTAAAAAAATCAAATCTTTTTTCTAACTTTTTTAAAGTTAAATATTTTTTCTCTAACTTCTTTTTAAAAGTTAAATCTTTTTTCTAACTTTTTTAAAAAAATTAAATCTTTTTTTTCTCTAACTTCTTTTTAAAATTAAATCTTTTTTTTTCTTTTTAAAATTAAATCTTTTTTTTCTAACTATTTTAAAAATTAAATCTAACCTTTTTTTTATAAATTAAATCTATCCTTTTTTTTAAAAAATTAAATCTAAATCTTTTTGACACCATCCTTTTTCAAATTAAAATTCTAAATTCCTTTTAAAATTAAATTCTAATGCCATTTTATTTTCTATTTTAAAATTAAGATCTAAATTCCTTTTAAAATTAAATTCTAACTGTTTTCAAAATAATTCTAACATTTTTTAAAATCAACATTCAAATGTTTTTTATTTTAAAATTCTAACTCATTTTTTTTTTAAACTTAAAATTCTAATTTTTATTTAACCTGAAACTCTTATTTTCTTTGCTAACTTTTTAAATTTAAATCCAACACTTTTTTAATCAAATCCAATCCCAATGAATTCCAGATGGAGCAAAATCAAATCAATCAGATCATATCATCATCATAAGAAAATCAGATCTAAATATCAACATCACCATCATTGAATCAAATCTGAAATCATCATAAAAATTCATTCAAATCAAATCAGAGATTGAAAAAGATTGAGATATTCAAATCAAATCTGAGATTGGAAAAGATTTAAAAAAATCAAGTATAAAAGGACCCTCAGGAGCAACAAAACAGGGGATCGACAAGCATCAAAAACTCTTACAGTCTTCATCAAAAGTAACTAACTCTTTTTTTTATTAAAATTCTAACCTTTTCTCTTTTATTTTCAAACTTTTATTTTTATTTTCTAACCTTTTTTTTTAAACCAAATTTCGAAGTTCTAATTTTTTTGCTAACTTTTAATTCTAACTTTTAATCTATTTTCTTTTTCTTAATCACATTAAAAACTCTAACTTTTCCAAATCTCACAAAAAAAACTAATTCCATTCTAACTCTTTTCTTATTACCTAAATTCTCATCGTCTCAAAACGTTCATCACTTAACTTCTAATTATTGTCAATTCCAATTTTCATCCTTCATTCCTAACAGTATTCTTGATTATCCATGAACCTGTTCACTAATATTTATTTATTTATTTTTGTATTTATTTTTATATTTGTACATAATCTAACATCATCGTTGCTATTTCATATTCCATTATCACTTGTATATTATCGCCATCTTCTTTGCATATTAATTTTCATTGTTTATTAATTTTTCGCTAACATCCTCATTTTTAAGATCCAAATTTCTAACTTTTTTTCTTGTTTCGTTAATTATAATTTTCTACTTAAATTCCTAACATTCCCGTCTAATTTTTTGTCTAACCCCGTATAATAACAGTCTCGGTTTGTTTTGGTTTTTTGCAGCTGACTAAGTTCAATTGATTTTATTTTCAGTTTAAATATTCAATTATCATATTTGTAACTGCATATGGGATGTAATTTTGCGAGACAATTGTCGCATTTATCTTTCCGCACTTTATGTTCTGCCATTGTATGTTTATCGCGTCTTTACCAATAATCTCACTCCTCCGAAGGAATTAGGTCTAGCCGTTTGACCGCCGTGTCAATAGTCCTCACCTTCAACTCTTACACCTTTTCAACCCTAAATTTTCACAAATGCCTCGCCGCAGGCAAAATTACAATTTTACCCCTAGCATTAGGTCAAAGAGCCGCCGCGCTCATTTTAGGGTTTCCCGCCGTGGAATCCCTAATTTAACCCTAATTACAACTTAACATTTCAACGTAGAGATTTGGAGTTTCTACACTCCATGTAAGCGTGTCCCTAAGATACGTTTATTCCCCATTGAAACCTTGGCCACAGTCAAGACGTTTCTAACCTCCCTTTTGAGGGGAACTACGATTACTCTGATTCCACTCCCGTAAGGATACGTAGGCACAAGATGCGATGTCTTGCCGAGTAAACTTAGAATTAACCCCTTAGGTCTCCTTTCTCACTTTTAATCCCTTTGTACATATACCTTAAGCAAATAAATAAAGCAAATAGTAAACATCTGAACAAAAGGTTCCTGTAGAGTACTACAGAAGTTTAGGGTGCTAATACCTTCCCTAAATTTAACCAACGCCCGAACCCTAGATCTTTCCCCGCATTGTGTTTACGATGCAAAATAGGTTTTCCCTCTTTTGACCTTTTCCTTCGGATAAATCAAAGAGCGGTTGTGAATTGAATTGCGATTCAAACTAATTAATAGTTTGTGATCCTATTTCCACCGCAACAATAGGGGTTGTGAAATCTTCTCCATCCATGGTTGAGAGTTGTAAGGCTCCACCTGAGAAGACTTTCCATACCATGTAGGGACCTTCGTAGTTGGGGGTCCATTTGCCCCTGTGATCTGTCTGTGGAGGGAGGATCCGCTTCAACACTAAGTCAACTGCTTGAAAGCTCCGAGGGCGCACCTTCTGATTGAAGGCTTTCTTCATCCTGCTCTGATACAAATGACCATATGCAATGGACACCAACCTCTTCTCGTCCATCAGGCTGAGTTGATTCAATCTGTTCCTCACCCATTCTGCCTCATCAAGTTTGACGTCAACCAAAACTCTCAAAGAAGGAATCTCGACTTCCAATGGCAAGACAACTTCCATACCATACACTAGCGAGAAAAAAGTTGCCCCATTTGAAGTACGTACCGAAGTACGATATCTGTTTAAAGCAAATGGAAACATCTCGTGTCAATCTTTATAGGTCACAAACATCTTCAGCACAATCTTTTTTATGTTCTTATTGGCTGCTTCAACAGCACCATTCATCTTTGGGCGATAAGGAGAAGAGTTGTGATGCTCGATTTTGAAACTCTGGCATAGTTCCTTCATCATCTTGTTATTGAAATTTGAACCATTATCAGTAATGATTCATTCAGGCACTCCATAACGACAGATGATGTCCTTCTTGATGAATCGGGCCACGACCTTCCTGGTGACATTGGCAAAAGAAGTTGTTTCAACCCACTTAGTGAAATAATCAATTGCCACTAAGATGAAGCGGTGTCCGTTGGATGCAGTCGGTTCAATCTTATCGATCATATCGATGTCCCACATGGAAAAGGGCCAGGGAGACGCCATGACATTCAGAGGACTCGGCGGTACATGCATCTTATTGGCATAAATCTGGCATTTATGGCATTTCTTGGCGCATTTGAAACAATCAGACTCCATGGTCAACCAATAGTAGCCTGCCTTTAACAGTTTCCGAGATATTGCATGTCCGCCTGCATGCGTTCCAAAAGCACCTTCGTGGACCTCTTCCATAAGCAACCCTGCTTCTTTTCCATCTACGCATCTCAACAGAACCAGATCAAAGTTTCTTCGATAGAGTACATCATCCTTGTTCAGATAGACGTTTCCAGACAATCTTCTCAAGGTCTTCTTATCCTGGCTCGATGCCTCAGGAGGATATTCTTGATTCTTATCATGATACCACAGCTTCCCATCTGAAGCTTCCTCTATTGTAAATACGAATGTTGGTCTATCAAGGTGAGAGATGACAATTCTCGGAGCATCGTTCCAATAGTTCACCTTGTACATCGAGGATAAGGTAGCCAAGGCATCTGCCATCTGATTCTCCGCTCTTGGCACATGATTGAACTCTACCCTGTTGACGAAAGGCAACAACCTCCTGCCATAATTCATGTAGGGAATCAAGTTAGGCTGACGAGTCTCCCATTCTCCTTTGATCTAATTGACTACCAAAGCTGAATCACAATAAATATCAAGGTTCTTAATTCTCAAATCAATCGCTTCTTCGATGCCCATGATGCATGCTTCATACTCAGCTTCATTATTGGTGCAGGGAAATGTTAACCTGACAGTAAACGGTATGGGGAATTATGTGGAGTCATAATTATTTCCCCAATTCCACTACCATGGGAGTTAACAGCACCGTCAAAAATCATTTACCACTGGGAGCTTATCTCAGGACCTTCATCCGGTAATGACTCATCGAAATCTTTCATCTTTAAGAACATGATATGCTCATCAGGAAATTCAGACTTCATCGGCTGGTAGTCATCAATTGGTTGCTCTGCGAGATATTTTGATAGAATAGTCCCCTCGATAGCCTTTTGGGAAACATATTGAATGTCGTATTCTGTCAAAACCATCTGCCATCTGGCAATCCTTCCTGAAAGTGCTTTCTTTTCGAACATGTACTTAATCAGACCCATCTTCAAAATTAGCATGGTTGTGTGATTCAGCATACACTGCCTTAGGCGTTTCGCAGCCCAAGCAAGTGCACAACACGTCTTTTCTAACATTGAGTATCTAGACTCACAATCTGTGAACTTTTTACTCAAGTAGTAGATGGCATGTTCTTTTCTTCATGTCTCAGTGTTGACCGAGAACACAACCCATGGAGTTCTTAAGAACCGTTAAGTACATTATCAATGGTCTTCCAGCCACTGGAGGCATCAGTGTCGGAGGCTCCTGCAAATATTCTTTTATTTTTTCAAATGCCCTTTGGCAATTTTCATTCTAGACCACAACTTGATCTTTATTTAACAATTTGAATATTGGTTCACATGTGGCTGTGAGGTGAGATATGAACCTTGCGATGTAGTTCAATATGCCCAAGAAACCACGAACCTCTTTCTCTGTTTATTGTGCTGACATTTCCTGTATAGCTTTTATTTTTCAAGGATCAACCTCGATTCCTTTTTCACTGACTATAAACCCCAATAGCTTTCCGGACCATACACCAAAAGTACACTTGTTTGGATTCAACCTTAGCCTGAATTTCCTCAACCTCTCAAACAGCTTTAACAGATTCACCAAATGTCCTTCCTCCGTTTATGACTTTGCGATCATATCACCAACAGAAACCTCGATTTCATGATGAATCATATCATGAAATAAAGCTACCATCGCCCGCTGATAGGTTGCCCCTGCATTCTTCAATCCAAAGGGCATTACCTTATAGCAAAAAGTCCACCACAACGTGATAAAGGTCGTTTTCTCCATGTCTTTCGAGGCCATCTTGATCTGGTTATATCTGGAGAAATCGTCCATGAAGGAAAACACTGAATACTGAGCAGTATTATCAACAAGCACATCAATGTGGGGGAGCGGGAAATTGTCTTTCGGGCTTGCTCTGTTTAAATCACGGTAATCTACACACATTCTGACCTTACCATCCTTCTTTGGTACAAGTACAATGTTAGCGACCCACGGAGGGTAATTCGTCACGGCAAGAAATTCGGCATCCAACTGCTTCTAGACCTCTTCTTTGATCTTAATTGCCATGTCCGGTCTGGTTCTTCTTAGCTTCTGTTTCACAGGTGGGAACTCTTCTCGAAGAGGCAAGCGATGAACCACAATATCCGTATCAAGTCCGAGCGTATCTTCATATGACCAAGCAAAGACATCTTTATACTCTCGAAGCATTTCTACCAGTCTTTGTTTGACATTATCCTCTAGAGTAGCCCCTATTCTGACTTCTTTTCTGTCTGCCTCTGTGCCCAGGTTGACAACTTCAATCTCCTCCTGACGAGGCAGAATAACCTTCTCTTCTTGTCTCAGCAACTTGGCGAGCTCTTCAGGAAGGTCTTCGTCTTCCCCAATCTCTTCTTCAACTTGAAAGATTGGATTATCAAAGTCATACCGAGTCATAGACGAGTCTGAATCGGTGGCATCTGCTATGTGAAACTTGCAATGATAATGATTTGATGCTTAAAATGATATACAAACAACACAAACCACATTTCCATTTTATTGTTAAAAATAAAATAGGAAAAACAAGGATCACAATATTTGAATGCAAAAATGCCCTTTGATTAATGATAAAATAATTGTTCAAAACATAAACAAGGATGAGACCCTACAGACAAAGAGCACTATGCTCCGGGTAGAACATAGAGTTACACATAATTAGAAAATAAGATAATTACTCTTCACGCGTCACTTGGACAATTTCTTCGATAGTCCAGTTGTTCAGGCTTTGGTCGGGGCTGAATCCATGCATCCATATCGCAGTCACTATCACCTTCGTCCTCAGACACAGCGTTGATTCGGTCAAATATCACCCCCACCTCTTATAAACTGGATTGGTCCCCTGTAGCATGGTGCGCTCTGCAATAAGAACTTGATGGAAATTGCCTTGGAAACATGGTTCAAAAATCTGCCCAAACTTGCTAAATTTGATGTCTTTGAAAACCCTAACCTTTGAACATCATAACTTGAGCTTCATTAATATCATGATGATGAATTGGTACTCAGAAGAAAGCTCAGAAGATAAGGAATAACTTTGATGTTTTTCAGAAATCCATTTGGAACCTTGATCATGAAAGAAAGTGGCCTTGAAAATGGTTGATTCACATATGAAACTTTCCATAAATGGAAAGTTTCTAAAACCCTAATTATCCAAAAATGGCAAGTTTCAAACTTCTTGATTTTTTATAATCCCTTTGACATTTCTTAGTCAATCTTCATCCATTGGCCATGTTAAACATGAGGAATATGATTTTGACCTTAAAAAGTCAAGAGTTTACTTTTTCCTCTACACAGTTGACTTTCCCCAAATTTACCTGATTTGCAATTGACTGACCAATTGAAGCTCTTCTGGTTGAAATTGATGATCAATCCTCTACCTCTAAACACCTTAGGACAAGTGGAGGATCATAGATCCAAGTCTTGCTCAAAGAAATAAGTCTAGGTTGATTATATGTGAAACCCTAATTTCAGCCCCCTTTGCAGATGAATTAAATGACTACTCCAACTCCTCAATAGCCTCTAAGGTACTCAACAGATCTTTATCCCATGCTTACACCAATAATAAAACCTCATTAACTCTTGACAAACCTCTGGTGGCTCATAGACAAGGAACTATATCAAACCTTTTCTCTCAAGGAGCTTTGACAACTTCATGATAATAAAACCCTGATGGCTTGCAAAAATGCCTTTGCTTGAGCTTGAAACCAAGGAGGCCCTCATTTTGAATGGCACAATAAACCTCTTGACCTCCTGTTAAGGTTAATGCTATGAGAATGCAAATGATAAAATGCAATGAAACATAAACCAAGTACAAGAAAAGGTTGATCAAATTTTGGGGTACAACAACTGGATGGAGAGCAACTTACACACCCGGTGAATCCTGATGCAGTACGAAAATATTATGCCTAAAGATCCCGATAAGTTGAAAACTCGCAAGGGCGGCCTATGCAATAATGGGTATCCCGCTGGATCATAACCTCTGAAGGTGGTCCAGGAAAAAGTTAGGGATGAAATTTAAAAAATGAGCTCGCTAAGTTGAAAACACGAAAGGGCGGCTTAGGCAAAAATGCGCATCCCGGTGGATTGAAACCCGAAAGGGAAATCTAGGAAAAAGTTAGGGACAAAGGCATTTTGCTGCATTAGATGGTTGTCACCTCTGCAGAAGATTATACAAGAAGTTCATTTCAACCGCTCTTGTCAGAAGAGAGGTCTTGGAAGAATCTTAGTCATTAAGGATAGATTGTCATTGGACTTAATGTAACCTTTTTCCATGTTACCATTTTCAATTGTAAATGTTATAGGGAGCTTAGTCATCTGCAAGCTTCTATTCTTGAATAAAGTCAGATTTTGGGGACCATTCATTTGTTTGCAATTTACTGTTTTCCCTATTTTTCTTTGTGATGCAAAACATCATTTATTGATTAATAATAATTTTGAAAGCAAAAGGTTTGAATTTAAAAATAGTTTTTGAAAGCTTAACAAAACATAAGGTTGCTTTGGCTCACGGAAAGATTCAATGGAAATCATATATTCCCCAGAAAGTCTTAAGGTGGCAAAACTTTGATGTGTAATCTCAATAAATTTCCCATTGAAACACCAGTTGAATTGATTTATTAGGTCGTTCCTTCGGTTGTGTGTGGTTACCAAGATTGAAGACAGTCTCCCCAGTATTCTTTACGAGATATGTTTTTGATAGCATGAAGACTCATCCTCAGTGGAGTCATCCAATGTCTCTACTGAAAGTTACACTGCCATTTCTAACAAGCTTGCCTAAGCTTTATATTTCCCAAGTGAAGGGGGTTTATTTCCCAGCGAATCCTCATACTCCTTTTTTCTTTGAATTCAGTGTGATTCTTTGCTTCCCCAGCGAGATAGATATGCTTATCTATCTTTCCCCTTTGAGTCTCCAAATTCTTTGTCTTTCGTTAGAGTCAACTCTTGCATATCATTAATAATTTGCATCATGACATATCATGTGCATCTATCTTGCCTCCGTCTTTTTGGTTGTTACCTTTGTCGTGTTTATTAATTCTGGTTGTTATCGATCGTCTTATTTGTTAAATCCATTTGTTGCAGGCATCCTCCGTCTTTTCAGGTTGTTGGTCGTCACCAATGTCTCTACTTCAGTTGTTACTAATTCTATTTTATGATTCTGGGTTACAACCTGTATCTCTTTCAGAGTCTAGTTCTTACTAGCACCTCTAGTCGTTACCAGTCTTTCCCTTTGAAGTCTAGTCGTTACTAGTAATTTCCGGCAATGTCCAATGGTAATTGGCATTCTTTAAAGTCCAATAGTGACTGGAATTGCTGAAAGTCCATTGGTAATTGGCATTTATTTTGAAAGTCCAATAGTGACTGGCATTTTTGAAAGTCCAATGGTAATTGGCATTCTTTAAAGTCCAGTAGTGACATACATTGTTAAAAGTCCAATGGTAATTGGAATTCTTTAAAGTCCAGTAGTGACTGGTATTGTTGAAAGTCCAAGTCCAATGTTAATTGGCATTTCTTTTGAAAGACCAGTAGTGACTGGAATTATTGAAAGTCCAATGGTAATTGGAATTCTTTAAAGTCCAATAGTAACTGGCATTGTTCAAATTCCAATAGTAATTGGCATTTCTTTTCAAAGTCTAGTAGTGCCTGGCATTGTTGAAAGTCCAATGGTAATTGGCATTTCTTTTGAAAGTCCAGTAGTGACTGGCATTGTGGTAAGTCAAATGGTAATTGGCATTCTTTAAAGTCTAGTAGTGACTAGCATTGTTCAAAGTCCAATAACAATTGGCAATTCTTTTAAAAGTCCAGTAGTGACTAACATTGTTGAAATTCCAATGGTAATTGGTATTTCTTTTGAAAGCCCAGTGGTGACAGACATTGTTTGAAAATCCAATGGTTATTGGTACCAAAATCCATTTATTTTGACGTTCTTATCCCACTTTTGCTACTTCTATTAGGAGTTTGTTTAGTTCTTTTTCTTTTCTGGCATTTCTTGAAGATCTCGTTTGAACTCTTTGTTTTAAGAAATTTCCTAAAAGTTTGTTTGTTTTCCAACATTTGCCTGATCTCTTGTAAGAAGATCATTTATCAACTCCCTTGGTCTCTAGTTAGAAAACCACTTTCTTTGAATCTCTTGATTAGTAGATCAATCCCTTGTTTAAAATTGATCCCCAGTGGATCATATTTCTTTCTGGTTTTATCCCAGTAAAGAGTTTGTCTTTGTCTTTATTTTAGTGTGTCGTTCGGTCATGTCTGAACTTGTTGATCCACTACTCTGGATTATTCCCTAGTGGATACCATCTCTTGGTTTTATCTCTGGGGAGGATCCTTCTTTTCTAGCGTTCCAGCTGGTCATGCTTGAATCTGTTGCTCTATCGCTCTAGATTTCCCCTGTTTGTTTCAGCTTCCCTAGTGTCGCTGTCTTTCCCTAGTGAGTGGTTACTCATGGTGTCACTTGTTTCCCTGTTTGCTTTCGTTTTTTTCTGCATTCTTTGCATTTAGTATCTCATCATTTTAATCATGCTAGAGGTCATTGCATTTCTTCACTGCATAGTTTCTTTTGTCAGTAGCATAGCATGTCATTGCATCTAAGGAAAAAAATTTCGATTATCTTTATTTAAATACCTTTCACCTTGATTTCATGAAGTTTTTTCATCACTCATGTCATCCGACAAGGATATTTAAATAGGGGAAACTGTCATACCCCATATTTTACCCTCGAGTTCTCAGGACTTTTGCATGAGCGTCATAGGTCAATCATCCTTGCATCACTAACCAAGTCATCAAGCTTTGTTTATTTTTTTTTTGTTTGATTGAAATTAGCGTTTCATGGAGAAGAGGAGGAAGCCTCTGATTAATCATGAGTTTAATGGGGAATCAACCAAGGACTTCCTCACATATTTCGTGGGTTCAAAAGATGAATGGATTTGGAGTTATATTGATTCAATGTTGGGAAAAACATGGTTTGGAATGACTTTCATGGCTAAATTCAAGAGAGTTCCAAGTTTAATTTGAATTTTCCATCAACATGAAAGTTGTAGATAATCTTCTCATATTTATTTTGACATCAAGAACTCATCAAAAGCATGTCTAGAACTCAAGTTATAATGTTTTGTAGTTAGGGTTGCAAAGTTGTTAAATTTGACAACATAATTTTCAGCATTTCGAAAGCAACTTCATGTGAATTTTTCTTAATGTTCTAAGCCTTAAATTCAAAATTCTTCAAACATAAGAATTGTTCCTTGTTATTTAAGCTTTCCAATCATACCAAGAACTTCTCATTTGGACCAACCAACCTCAAGTTATGAAATTCTAAAGTGAAGAGATTTTAAGACCAAGGTTTGGTAACATGGAAAAATTCTGCTAAGTCCTTTAAGTAACTAGTTTTGTCAAACTTCGTGTGGATATTTCTTGTGGTTCCAAAGCTCAATTCATATTTCCTCTAAGATAAAAATTGTTCCCTTTGATCTCAACTTTCCAAGCATATGAAGAAGTCATCAAGAGGGGCCATATAACTCAAGTTATGTCATGGTGAAGTTGGGTTTCAAAAATTGCATAATGCACGACCAAAACACTTGTGCCAAGCCTTGGGGCAACATATTGGACAAATTTTCAAGACAAGATTTCTTAATCTTCCAAGCATAATTTCAAAGAACTTTCAACTTAAATTTGTTCATCTACATCTTAACTTTACAAAGAGCTCCAGACTTCATCATTTGAGCTAAGATTCATGATGTCATGGTGTGCCAAAGTATGCCTCATACACATATTCAAACCATGCCATCTTTCCAAGTTCTCATGATCAAGTGAAACCAAACCTTTGCAGTACCCAAATTCTCATTTCTTGTGCACCAAACCTGTAATTTGGGATCCCAAAACTTGCTAATTTGAGTTCACTCTTGCTATGACACACAAAAGGCATATTTGGAATATATATATATATATATATATATATATATATATATATATATATATATATATATATATATATATATATATATATATATATATATATATATATATATATATATATATATATATATATATATATATATATATATATATATATATATATATATATATATATATATATATATATATATATATATATATATATATATATATATATATATATATATATATATATATATATATATATATATATATATATATATATATATATATATATATATATATATATATATATATATATATATATATATATATATATATATATATATATATATATATATATATATATATATAAACATGAAAAGTCAAGCCTTGTGCAATTGATACATTTACCGTTCCCTCTAATTTTTATGTTGCATTCTGAGCACAAACCAAAAACACATCTCCCAACACCTGCAGGTTGGAGCCCAACCCGAGCCATCCCCATGATATGTCATTTTCTTCAAATTTTGACCAAGACAAAAAAAAGCTATCAATTTTCACCTCAAAAATTTAATTCTGAACCAAACAAAAATAGAACGAAAAAATCACTTCCTCTCTCAAAAATTTTGACTCCTCTGATTCTTAGTTTTTAAAGACTCTGCTTCCATTTCTTCACTCTATTCATCATATCTAAGGATTTGTGGTTCATTTGGTGGAGTTTGGTGAAGAATTTCACGCAGAAACAAAAGTTGTAAAGAGCTCCATTTGAGTAATTTTTTCTTCAACCTTTTCTCGCTTTTTACTGCTTATTTCAATGCATGATTGTCATATTTAGAACGTTGGATTTATATAGAGCATGTTTGTACGTTTGATGTTCCATTTACTGAAAGTTTCAGCTTGAACACTATTTTTGTGTGGCCAGTTTTAAGGGTGTTAAAGTGAGCAAACGAAGAAGATAACAACATAATCGTGATCCCCGTGAGAAATCGAGCAGAGAGGTGTCGGTGTTGTTGAGTATTTTGGTGTTTTGCAGGATGCTCCGATGGCTGTCGCCGGAGAAAACGACCGGAGCTAGGGCTCTGGCGTCTGAACTATCCTGTTCACGTGTCACCTTTAAACATTAACCGTGTTTGTTATCATGTGATGTGGTGCTGAGGTGTAGTCCACATAATTTAATGAAGTCCATCGTGGCTTTTTTCTTTGTTGTTGGACTCTGAATGTTGTTTTTGTCGCGTATAGGCCTAGTGCATCTTGCTATTCGTACCCCCGCTTTCCCAGGCCCATATGCATTGAACTAGATCCTTTTGTTTTATTCTTTACTTCAGCACCCCCTCCTTCATTTCCATGTATTTCGTATTTTCATTTTCTACTCATTTTGTTTTGATTTTATTTTCCAATTTCCTTTCACTTGAAAAAATTACCAAATTTTTTTTAGATACTTTACTGTTTTGACTTTTTTTATTAATTTATTTTTTTTAATAATTATTTTGCTATTTTATTTAAATTATTTTATGGAATGTGTTTACAAAAACACCCTTGAACTAGGACTTGCCATTTGAGTGACTTTCTTGAATCTTTTTCACTTGTTTTTTTTACATGTCGTCGCATATGTATGAAGGAGTCTTGAGTTTTTTTTATTGTGACCACATATGTTGTTGTTTGGTTATGTTTTTGGTTTGGTTTTGGGTCCTCGATTCATTTTGACACTATGGGTTTGTGAAGGGATTTTGGTAGATTGTTTTTACCAATCTTGTTGTGAGCTTATGCAGATGTATTCTTGAATATTTGAACATGATTTAAAACTTTAAGTTGAATTTTAGTTGACTATTTGACTAATTTTGATTAATACCCCAATTTAGGGTTCTTTTTTTAGCATGTCTTGGTGTTTGTTTTGACCTAGTTTCTAGGGTTTGTTGTGACCTCTTCCTAATCATTTGAGCATGTTAACAAAACATGATATAGCTACTTACCTTCTTCGCTTTTTATCTCATTTGAACTCTTTAACTTTGATATTCTTGTTGCCATTATCCTTACCTTGAAGTTTATCATTTAAACATTTGTTGTTACAAGTTGTGTGTCCCTTACTTCCAAAGGAAAGGTTTCCATGTTGACTTGTAACTCATAATTTTAGGATAGTTGAGTCGCTCTTCCCACTTCATGACCTTGTTAGGATCATTCCATTGGCCTTGTTAGAGCCATTGCTTCTTCTTACAACTTAGAATCAAGTGTGGAGTTTGTAAACTCTAAGTGAGTATCATTATTATGAGTACTCACTTTCCCCGTTTTGGCTTTTGTTAAAGTCAACCCTAGTTAAGATTTTCAACTTAGACTTAGAGAGTTTGTTAACTCTGTGTAAGTATCATGGTTATGGATACTTACTTCCCTTTGAAACCTTGATCATTATCAAGAGTTCTTGACTTAAAGAGGTCGTGTTTGCCAAAAAATCCCAAAAGTCAAACTTGGTTTTAATCACAATTGACTTTTTACATTAGATTTAACTTGAACTTTGTGATCCTTTATGAAATCAAGTTCTTGGGCTAAATTGAACCTAATGGATGGATCCCATAGGTGTTTTTGAGTTTCTTGAATCATGTCTCAAGGTTTGAGATCATGCCTTGGTCCAAAGTGAAAGGTATGGTTAACCTTTTCTCAAGAACCATTGTTTGTGGTCCAGATGAATTTGAATCCTTGTATTGCTTATGAATCAAGTTCTTTGAAGCATTCAAATTTTATGAAGAGATCAATATGATGTATTTGAGGTCCTTGAAACATATCTTAAGGTCTTGGATCATGCCTTACTTCAAAAGTTAACCTATGGGTTAAATTAGGTCAAAACCCTAATTCCTGGTTTTTTATAGTTGCAAACCCCTGAGGCTATTTTGAACTTACGAATAGACTCGTGAGGTTTTTTTGAGCTTCCTGAATCATTTAATTATGTATTGGCTCATGCCCAGATGAAAATTTCTCTTTGGAAGCCTTGGTCGATCAAAACCCTAATTTGGTGACACTGATGGCCTTGAGGCTTGATTAACATGGAATGGTGCAATCTTGTGTTAAATTCTTGATAGGGAGGATCTATTGATCCTTAATGGATGTTTGAAAGGCTTGACAAGTTGAAGATCATGTAAATGTTTAATTGATCCCTTGCTTGAATGCTCTGAGAGGGCTCAAAACTCTAATCCTTGGTTAAGGTGAATACTCAATAATCTTTGAGAAGATTTGTGAGGTATGAAAATACATCCATATTATGGTGATGATTTTCATAATGGTGTGAAGTCTTATGGTCAAAATTTATGGTTTGACACTATCATCTATTCTCAAATGAAAGGTTATAGAGTGTCCATGAACAATCCAGTCAACTCTTTCTCTGCCAATGGTGGCAACACTTTAGCAACTTGTTCTCTCCAACACTGAGCATACTCTTGGAAGGATTCCTTCTCTTTCTAAGACATGTTTTGAAATTGACGGTGATATAGTGCCATGTCCAGATTATACTTATGTTGCTTCAAGAAAGCATTAGCCAAGTCTTTCTAGCTTTTGATAAGACTCTTTTCAAGTCACATATACCAATTCATTGTGTGAGGGCAAAGTGCCTCCTACTTGGTTATACTTGTTTTAATGATGTCAAACATATATAGTTTGAAAAATGTACTTTAGACGGTATCATCGAGTTGCATATGAATACGTTATCTTTCTTGTGTCAATCAAAATATGTTTAGGTACATATAGAAAGAGCACTATGTATGTTTTGTATGAGTTTGATTATATTGGTCAAGTTAGATATGAATTAGGTCTCTTAGAAGTAGCTAAATATATCAAAATCTGCATTTTTGCAAGTTTTGAGTCTTTGAGTCGACTCATATGAAAGTCAATTTTGATGTCCTGCTCTTAGGAGAGCTCGCGTCGACCCTCTGGTCGACTCATACTGTGTGCATTTGTGCTTGTCAAAATTAGGGTGCTTTGTGTCGATGCATGGACCTGTTCCGATCGATGCAAAGAGTTGTTTCCTGCATAATCCTGAATTCAGGAGAGCTCAGGTCGACCCTCACCTTGTTTTAGGTCGATCGCTCGCGCGTTTCTCACAGAATTTCTGTTATGCTTAACATTCTAAGTGACTGTTATGTTGGTTATTTAGTTTCAAATTTTCATATATATTGAGTTAGTTCATTCTTCACAAAAACAATAAGAAAAGTGAAAATATACACTGATTTGTTTCACATCATCTTCATCCTCTTTCTTGCATTTTCTCAACAACTACATATAATCATTTTTGTTGTGTATTCTGCATCATCAAGGTAATAAAATCCAAACTTAGGATTGGTGTATCAAGTTTGGGTTGAGAAATCAGTAGGTTTTTCTTGAATAAAACCTTGAGGGTTTTGTCCTCCAAGAATCTTGGATTTTGGGGGTTTTGCCCAAATCGTTCCTTCACAGGTTCAGCCAAGCGAAGGTAATTGATGAATGGAAGGTTCTGTCAATTTAGTAGTGTTAATCGGAGGATTGTGGTAGGAATGTTTGGGTTTGAATAGTTGGTCTTTGAACTCATTCGGGCAAGATTTAAAGACCAGAGGGTTGTTCAAGAGTGGTGTCGTAATCGAAGGTTTACTCATCACGTTCGAAGGACTTGATTCATCTTGAATCAAGGGAAGAGAAGGCATAGGCTCGACATCAACATTTGGGTTTGATTGTTTGAACTCTATTGCTTCTCTTCTAAAAACAATTTGCAACTGGTTATATATATAAGTCTCAATTCTATTCTTAGAATTGGGGGCAGACATACCCCGAGCGAGGACGACGGGGAAACCGCCTCAACAAATTGGTGTTCTCTCTTTTTACTATTTTCATTGCTGAATTTTGAGTTTGTGTGCAAACATATTAGTTGATTAAAATTATGGTGTGTGTTAATGCTGAAAATTTTTTTGAAACCTCATTACAATCTTTTGATTGTAATTGAAGAGCATAGCACTTCATTTACCTATTGAAATTTACTAGGGGTGCTTCTCACACCAAGTGTTCGGCTAATTGCGTGAACACAAACACTTGAGTTGTTTTTCAATTGGTTTATATTTCAAACTATTAATTCTAATTCTCGTCTTTATTAGTACTTCATATAGGCTTTCTTATATCTGATCTTTTTGGTAACAGTTCGTTTAGACGAGTATAGTTCCTTGGCCGCTTTCACTTAAAACTTTTTAAAATCCAAATCTTAATAAGCGCCGACTCTATTTTTAATAAGTGATATATTCAACCACATTCTAGATCATTGTCATCGTCTAACAAGTGGTATCAAGAGCACCAACTCATTCTGTGCTTCACATATAACTTCTTAGAATATGGCAAACGAATCAAAAGGGGCTTACAATAGAGCACCTGTTTTCAACGGTCAGAACTATAGGTACTGAAAGACTGTATGCGCGCGCCTATAAATTCCATTAACAGAAAGGTATGGAACATTATATTGAACGGTCCTATGGAAATTACCATGATTGATTAAAATAACGTTGTTGTTCCTAAGCCTAAAGAACAATGGAATGATGAAGATGAGAAGGATTACAATTATGATTTGAAGGCTAGAAATATTTTGATCTCCTCCTTGGGAATTGATGAATATCATACAGTTTCACATTGTATGATAACTGAAGCTATGTGGGACTCATTGCAAGTTGCCCATGAGGGAACTAATGATGTCAAACTAGCTAGAATCAACACTTTGACTCAAGAGTTTGATCTCTTTCACATGAAGCAAGGGGAAACCATTGCCGACATGCAAAAAAGATTTTATGATTTAATCAATAGACTAAATTCACTTGTTATACCAATTTCCAATGATGTTGCTACTAACAAAGTCTTAAGATGTCTTGCCAGGGAGTGGCAACCAAAGGTTGCGGCCATAAAGGAAGAAAATGATCTTATGACTTTGGACCTTACAACTCTTTTTGGAAAATTCTAAGAACATGAGCAAGTGCTTCTTAGTCTCTAGAAATTTGAGAAAAAGGAAAAGAAGGAAAAGACCAAAACTGTGGAAAGCAAGTCTATAGCTCTAAAAGCTTCTTGTTCAAAGTCCTCCATAAAAGAGCTAAGTGATTACGACTCAAATGATGATGATGATAAAGAAATGAATGAGAATATGGGGCTGCTCATGAAGCAATACAATCGCCATGTAAAGAAGAATGATATCCAACATTTCGAAAATAATCTCTTCAGTTTTAGAAGACAATCAAGGTCTTCCAAGAATGAAGGCAATAAGGGGAGTAAAGCAAGAGGGTCGTGCTTTAATTATGGAAAAGTAGGAAACTATGAACCGGATTGCCCATTGATGAAGAAGGACAAAGGAAAGGAAAGTAATCGCTCACAAAAGAAACAAGGTAAGCCTAGAAGAGCTTACATTGCTTGGGAAAGCGATAGTGAGTCATCCGTGGATGATATTTCTAGTGACGAAGAAGAGTCCGTCAACCTTTGTCTCTCCGCTCATCAAAAGAAGAAAAACAAAAAGGTACGACATGATAAATATGAAAACTCTACTATATTGTCTCATTCTGAATTACAACTTGCCTTTGATACCTTACACCATGAAGTCAAGGAAGCCTTTAAACTGTTGGTCTCAAACAAACAAATTTTTACTCATTTGGAGCAAAAGATCTCCGATTCCGAAGGGGAATTGGAGGCTCTAAAGGCATCCATGGTGGAAGTAACAAAGGTAGATGTTGAAAAAGAAAGAAGTAGATGGGTAAACTTTGGGTGTGATACTTGTCATATTTGGCAAAAAGAGGTTAGAACTCTTAAATCCAAACTTGACAAGGCTCTAGAAGCAAAGATCACGTTTGCTATTGATAGATCACATTTTAGAAAAACAATGATTAATCCTTATCAAAAATATACATATGTGATCAAAAATCAAGATAACAAAAGTGATAAAAAAAAGGTTAACCTCACTTGTTTGTATTGTTGTAAAAGGGGTCACACCATTGGTAAATGTCGCTTTAGGAGATTTTTAGTTCCTAAAGGGGTTTATCAATTATTGTCTAAATGCAACAAATATTTCACTCACAACCAAGGACCCAATAAAAAATTAATAACCTATTTTAGTTGATTGTTTTTATAGGTATAAAGTCTTGAGCCTACGGAGAGAAGATGGGTTCTCGATAGTGGATGCTCAAGACATATGACAGGAGACATATCTCTCTTCCTTGACTTTGTGGAAAAGAATAAGGGATTTGTAACCTATGCAGACAACAACAAGGGAGAAAAACTTGGAAAAGGTAGTGTAGGTAATCCACTGTCTACTACTATCTCTGATGTATTGCTAGTTGAGGGTCTTAAACACAATATCATAAGCATTAGTCAATTATGTAACAAGGGATACAAAGTATCCTTTCAAAAGATTGCTGCATGATTGAAAATAATGATAAAAAGGGGGGTTTTTAATGGCTTGAGGGTAAATAATGTTCATATGCTGGATTTGAGTGAAGTATCATTGAGTAGTGTCAAATGTCTCGTGATTATGAGTGAGGACTCATGGTTGTGGCATAGACGTTTGGCGCATGTCAATTTTGACTTGCTAAACAAGATAGTTTCTAAGGACCTAGTTATTGTCTTACATAAAATCAAGTGTTCAAAGGATCACTTATATGATGCGTGCCAAATGGGGAAGCAAACAAGGATCTCGTTTAAATCTTAAAACATTGTGTCAACTACGAGACCCCTTGAACTTCTTCATATGAACCTCTTTGGACCATCTAGAATTAAGAGTCTAGGTGGTAACTACTATGGTTTTTATAGTCGATGATTTCTCTAGGTTTTGTTGGACTATCTTCTTGGCTAGCAAGAGTGATACTTTCTCCACCTTTAACAAATTTGCTCAACTATCTCAAAATAAGTTGAACATAAACGTTATATCAATTAGAAGTGATCATGGAGGTGAGTTTGAAAATCATCTTTTTGAAGAATATTGTGGTAGACACAAAATTGATCATAATTTTTCTGCTCCGCGTACCCCTCAACAAAACAGTGTCGTGGAACGTAAAAATCAAATTTTGGAAGAGTTTGGAAGAACTATGATCAATGAAAGTGGACTTCCTAAATATTTTTGGGCCGATTCCATTAATACGACTTGTTATGTTTTGAATAGGGTGATCATCTCTCTTATTTTTAACAAGACTCCGTATGAATGTTTAAAAGGGAGGAAGCCAAATGTGTCTCACCTTCATGTTTTTGGTTGTAAGTGTTTTGTGTTAAACAATGGTAAGGAGAGTCTAGGTAAATTTGACTCCAAGGAAGATGAAGGTATCTTTCTCGGATACTCTCAGTCAATTAAAGCATATAGAATATATAATAAGAGGTTACTTATATTTGAAGAATTTGTTCATGTCACTTTTGATGAAACTTATCTGAAAAATGTGAGAAAAGGTATTTTGTTTCATGGTGCAGGTGTATCTTTTAAAGACATACTCAAAGAAACTGAGAAAGGAATTGATCAACCTGAATCAGTGAAAGTTGAGAAGGAAAAAGATCACCATCATGAGGAGATTGAGGAGGTTCATCCGACTAACACCGATGACCTTCCTCAAGCTTGGAAGTCTTCTAAAGACCATCCTATCGACAACATTCTCGATGATATCTAAAGGGAATGACAACTCGATCTAAGCTAAGTAACTTCTATTATCACTTTGCTTTTGCTTCTCAAGTTTAGCCTAAAACCCCTAAAGAGACATTACTCAATGAACATTAGTTCTTATCAATGCAAGAGGACCTGAATCAGTTTAAAAGAAATGAGGTTTGGGACCTTGTCCCTTCTCCGCGAGACCATCGAGTAATTGGCACCCGATGGGTGATTAGGAATAAACTAGATGAAAACGGAGTTATAAAATGCAACAAGGCACAATTAGTCGCGCAAAGGTACAACCAATAGGAGGGAATCGACAATGAGGAAACTTATACACCGGTTGCCTGACTCGAGGCTATACACCTTTTGATTGTGCGAAAGATTTCAAAATATTTCAGATGGATGTAAAAAGTGCTTTCCTCAACGGATATATAAATGAAGAGGTTTATGTAGCCACACCTCCTGGGTTTGAATCCATGAGTATCCTGATCATGTCTACAAGTTAAAACGAGCTTTGTACGGACTCAAACAAGCCCTTATGGCTTGGTATGACCATCTTAGCAAATTTCCTCTTTATCAAGGGTACTCAAGAGGAACGGTTGACACAACTCTCTTCATTAAACATCAAGGAAAACACTTAATATTGGTACAAATATATGTTGATGATATCATTTTGGGATCAATAAACATGAATATGGTCAGGGAGTTTTCTAGATTAATGCAGGGCAAGTTTGAGATGAGCATGATGGGGGAGCTCAACTATTTCCTCAGATTGCAAATTAAACAACTCAAAGAGGGTACATTTGTGACCCCGACAAAATATTGCCTTGAGCTTCTCAAGCGTTCTGACATGGCTAACTCCAAGGCGATTGACACTCCGGTGCCTACATGTGCAAATCTCAACTGAGACGAGAATGGTAAGGATGTGGAGGTGAAGAAGTATAGAGGTATGATTGGCTCTCTCCTCTATCTTACTGCATCTCAACTCGACATAATGTTTAGTGTTTGCATGTGTGCGAGGTATTAATCATGTCCCAAGGAATCTCACTTGAAAGTTGTAAAGTGCATATTTAGATACCTCTCTGGTACTCCAAAGTATGGGCTCTGGTATTCCAAGGGTAATAATTATTCTGGGTTGGCTTTTCCAATTCCGACTTTGCCGGTTGCAAATCGGATAGGAAAAGTACAAGTGACACTTGTCATCGGTTTTCAAATTCTTTGGTGAGTTGGCATAGCAAAAAGCAAGTTTTCGTTGCTTCGTCAACAGCCGAAGCGGAATACGTTGCGACTGATAGTTGCTGTGCTCAAGTCTTATGGCTTAAACAACAATTACTCGAATTCAATATAAAGCTTGAGCGTGTTCCGATCTTTTGTGATAACACCAATGCCATTAATCTAACCAAGAACCCCGTATTACATTCATGCACCAAGCATATCGAAATACACCATCATTTCCTTAGGGATCAAGTGGAGAAATTTAATATGGTATTTGAGCACGTTGATACCAAAAATCAACTTGCAGATATTTTCACAAAACCACTCGCTACAGAGGCTTTCTTTCACATTCGTAGGGAACTCAGTGTTCTCGACATCTCGGATCGTGTTTAGGATTTTATTATTACATGCTTTCTATATATGTGCTTTTTCTATATCTTTATCTAAGAAATGAAGTAAACAAGCCATATGTGAGGTCATCTATCATCGATCACGGTTTAGGTACTATCTTTCCTTGTTATCAAACTTCCGTATTCACCTCATTTGTGTAAGTTGATGTATCAAGTTATGTATTATTATTGATGTTTATTGCATGATTAAGCATGTTTCATCCCTTTGAATGTTTCATATTTGAGTATGCTATCTATTTATGTAATTTTGATGCTTGTATGTTTCAAATTGATGATTTGTGTTGTTTTTAACTAGATGATTCGACCTACACAGGAGCTCGGTCGACTCACAAAATAACAAATTTTCTTGTTTTAAAAGCGGGTCCGCTCAGGTCGACCCTTTGGTCGACTCAAACTTTGAAAATTTCTCGCTATATATGCTTCCACAGTATGCGTCAATGCAAAACCTATATGGGTCGACGCGTCGTGCGAATTTGCTGAAAAACCTCTATTTTTGATTAATCATTCAAATTACTTGACCCATTTAATGCATTAAATTTTTTTATGCATTCAAAGAACATCATCATTAGCACTTATATTGGTACTTTGCACCTACTCAAGGCTACTATCTATATTTCCTATTCCCAAAGTCTCTTTCAAAACCTAATTTCACCATTTAGTTAAGAAGTATAGTGAGTCTTTCCAATCAATATCAAAAACTTTGTTTTCACTATTCATCCTCTTCAAAGAATTGCTCTAATGGGTACAAGAAGAGTAACAGGGAAAAGAACAACCAGAGCTCCATCCGCTCAAGCTGGTACTTCTAGAGCTGCTCTATCGGTAACCGCGCTCTCTCTTTTACCTCCTGAATACACTGGACATTATGAGAAAAATTTGAGTAAGAGATCAATTGTTAAAAAATATGTTTATTATCGAAAAGCTGCTGAAAGAATGCACATCCAAGAAGTACTTGAATTTCTGGATGCTCAGAATTTCAACAAATTTTTGGGATACGATAATAAATATAATGAGGAATTGATCAAAATTTTCTTTACTGGTCTTCGAGGAAAATTCGAGGGTTTTGAGTTCAGTACTAAGATTGGAAATAATAAGGCATATGTCAATGACTCTGTCTGGAAAAATCTTTTCGATATGTCTCCTCTAACTACTGACCCATTGATTAAGGTCACGGATACTAGAACTGCGAACGAGTATGAGTTCTACTGCAGTGAGAATAGATTATCAAGCCATTGAATAACTTGAATCATGAATGTTTAAGTATTCACCACCGAACTATGATTTATCCAAAGGAAAAGGGTAAAGATCGAAGAAAACCCTAAGTGCGCTACGTTACAACGAAGCTAAGAGATTGGGGGTCCACGGGTTGGTTATACTAAGGGAAGGTATTAACACCCTAAGTATCTGTAGTACTCTACAGGAACCTCTTATTTTGTAGTTGTGTTTGTTTTAATGTCAGGTTTCTAATGGTTGTATGCTAAGGTAAAGACCTATGGGTTTCGAGTAAGCATGCTCGCCAAGACGTTGCATCTCGTGCCTACGTATCCTAACAAGGATGGAATCAAAGCAACCGTAGTTCTCCTAACTAGGGAGAGAACTCTTGATTATGGTCAAGGCTCAAGGGGAATAAGCATCCATAACAATGATACTTATATAGAGTTAACTAACTCTCTAAGTCTACGTAGAAAGACTAACTGACGATAGAACACTTGACTATGGTCAAAGTTCCAAGGGAAACAAGCATCCATAACAATGACACTTATATAGAGTTAAGAAACTCTAGACCTAGGCTCTAAGTTGAAGGATTCCTAACAAGGTGTGCTAAATATCTTGACTTAACAAAATCAAAGGGGAAGGTTCCCTAAAAGTGCTAATGACTCTAACAAGGTCAAAGGGAAACTAAAGAGATATGAGCTATTTATGACATTGAGTCAATAGAGAGTCTTTCCTTTGGAATAAGGGATATGGGGGATTACTTGAGGATGAGAGCTAACAAGCTACATCACATGTGGAGAAGCATACATTCAAACATGATGAAGATGTAAAGATATGGAAGTAATCCTAGCATGTAACAACATCAAGCAAAGAATAACAAGGTTGCAACCAAGTACTCATCAATGAAAGAATCAACCCAAATGGTTACAACCAAAGGTAAACATATATGTTACAACATCTATAAGGGATAATGATGATATAGTTCTTACAAGACCAAACATCACAATCATAAGTCAAGACATTACTTACCATGGAAAGTTTCCAAGATCAACATGCATAAATCATAACAATATTCAAGCATGACACATGTATAAGTCAAAAAATTACTTAAAAAAAGATCAAGGGATCAACATGCATAAATCATAACAATATTCAAGCATTGAACATGTATAAGTCAAAACATTACTTATAACAAAGATCAAGATCAACATGCATAAATCATAACAATATTCAAGCATGGAACATGTATTAGTCAAAACATTACTTAAACAAAAGATCATGTATAAGACATGAATAAGTCAAAACATTACTTAAACATGGATACAAGTAGGATCATGCATAAGTCAAGACATTAATTAAACATGGATACAATCAAAGAGGAGGTGACAACCAAAATAACTTGAACATGTGTAGGACATGTGTGTAAACAACATGTGATTTATGGTGAATCGTGTTAGACAATTAGGTAACAACCAAACATGCAAAAGGAAACAATCAAGGATTGGTAAATGATAAGAAACATGTCAAAAGGAAAACATGTAGATTTGAACATGCTTCAAAGTAACACAACAAGTGTATAAGAATCATTCAAGATAAGGTTACAACCAAACATGGTATATATTCAAACATACATTTATATGTGAAAACCAACTTGAAAAAGGAAAATACCATCATGTAACAACAAGAGTGGAAAAGAAAGCAAGGTGTGGGTTCATAAAAACTAGATTGGGTTCATACAAACAAGATATGCAAGGTCAATCAAGAGAATCATTCAAAGAAATCTCATATAAACCCTAAAAAAGAACATCCTTTATACACCTAACAATGCAAGGAAAATAATTATTTTTGGACATTTGTTGATGCAAATGAACAATAGACATTATCATGAACATTTATCAAAAAGAATGGCATCAAAATGAGAAAAATCAAGGAAGTTATCATCAAATCAAAATGCAAAGAAAATCCTTAAAATTAATGGTAAAAAGATAGGAAATGCATCCTATGAGATTTGAACCCACGCACTAGGGCTCCAAGGTCAAAACCTTACCATACTGGCCAATGCGCGTAGTTGAAGAATGAGTGAAAGCAAAGCAATTCATAATAAAACATAAAAATATCATGAAAATGACAAAAAGGTTGATCCGCAGGATCGAACCTGTGACTGACAAGGCAAGAGAATACATGAAAGTGCATGGTAAACCATTGAGGTGGTGATAAATCCATTGTATCACCCCATTCATAAATAAATAACACTAAACATGAAATATGAGGCCTCAACGATTTGCCATGGCTGTTTACAAACAACAAAACTCAGCTTTGCAAAATGATTCATAACTCATTCAATTCTCCATGAAATTTAATGATCTAAAGATCAAAATTGCCCAGATTTTCACAAGGATCATGATGGTGCAGTTAGTTTTGTTAAATAACAATTCCATTTCAAAATCCAATAGCATATTCACAAAAGTATCAAGTTTGCAAATTCAATAGCAAGGACTTATTCAAACGAGATAATCCTCAACAAATGGTTCAAACATATCACATTCAACATAATAGACATATTCACAGTCAATGTACATCAAAGCATTGCATGGTATGGAAGTTAAAAGTTCAAATAAACTTACCTCTTGAAGCCAAACTAGAAACTCCAAGAAACGCTTCTACAAATGTGTTGTGATGCTTTGGATAGCCTCAAAGCACCTTTAGAGAGTTGTTAGGATCCTCATAATCAAATAAAGATAGCTGGAGCAGAATATCCTCTCTTCTAGCTAATGTATGAAAAATGACCAATAATGAAATTCAAGGATATGAAGTTACAAATGGAAAACTTGTTTTGGAATAGTTTGGTAATGATTTATGGAAGGTGTTTGAGGTGTTTAAAGGTTTGAAAATGGTCTAGACAATGACTTAGCTTTGAAAATGCAGAAAAGTCAAGTTTTGGTGGTTTGAGAGTTGAATTTATGTTTTAGAAGGTTTTGGATAGTTGTCATGATTTGAACACCTCTAACACATGTTTTGTGATGTGTTAGAGTGATTTTTTTTGGTGGTTTAGTGATTGGAAAAGGTTTTGGATGAGTTTATGCAAAGTGGTGGTTTTTGCAGAAGTGGTGTCATGCAAAACCAATTCTGATGTAGGAGATCTAGGGTGATTTAAAGTGTGTTTTTTCTTCAATTCAACCTCTAACCTTTGTTCTCAAGACCTCAAGTGAACCTCTATTTATAGGTTAAGGCATGAAAAAATAATTTCAACTTGTTGCAACTTGATTCTAGTTGAAATCCCCCTTGGTAGTTTAGATGCTTTTCATAGTTTGAAGGCAAAGGTACCACAATATATTGAGTGGTTAGGATCTTTCTGACCTTGAAAGAGTGTTTGAGTGCAGATAGGACAGTTTGAGAGGCTCAAGGCTAATTTTATAGGAAGTTTCATGCTTTATGTAAATGGAAGTCACTCCTTTATGCCAAAACATTCATAAATGATATGAATCTTGAATTAAGGCTTAATCCTTTGTATAATGACCTAAAAAGTGGTATGATCTTATGATTAGAGGTGGATATGCAAGTTTCAAGGTTGGTACTCAAAATATCGTGTAGATTTGGATGGTTTTGCAACTTGTCTTGGCATGAAAATGACTTGGAAATCAAGTTTTGGACCTCAACTTCCTTTCTTCGAAACTCCTAGCTCACACATGCTATGAAGGATTTCTTGTACTTTTTGGAAAGCCCTAAACAAGATATACAACTTTCATGTTTGGTGAAAATCTTGAATCTCAAGGGATCTTGATGAAAACCTGCCTTGAAATTGACTGAAAAATGGAGTAACAAAGTTGTCTTGGAAAATTCCAAGTGTTTTTGCAATTCACCCAAACTTTGAAGCTTCATAACTCAAAATCTAAGCATCTTTTTCCCATAGGTCACTAGGACAATTTTTTATAATATTAGGAGATATACACATTGATCTTTGGAATTCATAAAATGGATGTGTGGATTGGAAGTTATGGCCTTTCATAGTTGGCACCAAAACTAGGGTTTTTCCATGCTTAAAAAACACCCAAGTTTTCTTCATTTGCAAGAAACCTCTCAAATCTTGATTATTCATTATAAAACTCATGGATTGAACATATCTTGATGAAATTTGGATTGGATGCTCCAATTTGAACCAAAAAATCTTAAAGTCAAAGAGTTGACTTTGTTAGATGAATTGTGAATCACATGAACTCAACTGTGTGATCTCCAATGAGATTGCCACTTGGGGCTCCTCAAACATCATGAGTAGGCTTAAAGGATTTATATGATCATATTGAATCATGTCCCAAGGCTTGGGATCATGCTTAGGTCACAAGTCAAAGGCACAATTGACTTTTCCTAATGAATACCCTAATTTGGGGCCAGAGGAAATTGGCCTTCAATTGACTTGCCATGAGATCAATTAGCACTTGATTCTTGTTGAATATAAGCTCCTTAAATGTAGGGGAACTTTACTTGGTGATGATAAATCCAAAACATTGATTGTTCAAGCCATAATCCTCTTGATCCCATAGGTTCAAAATCCTAATTCAGATGAATTAAACAACAACAAAACTTGAAACAAGGTTAGGGTTAGGAAACAATGCTTGATGCTCCTAGAATGGTAATGGAATTTAGCGGTCAAAATTTGGGGTGTGACAGTTGCCTCTATTTAAATAGCTTTACCAGATGGCACGAGGGATGACAATCTCCATAGAATCACGGTGAAAGGTATTTAAATATAGTAGACCAAAAATGTTGTCCCTTAGATGCAATGATATGCTAAGGACGACAAAACTATGTAAGATCTAACATGCCATGAACTCTATAATGATGCTTTGTGATGAGAAATGCGCAAATGCAAGATGCAGACAGACATGCAAGCAAACAGAGGAAAGCCAACACAACAAGGAACCACTCATTGGGGAAAAAAATCAGCAACACACTGGGGAAAAACTAAAGCGATGGAGCAACAGGTTCAGGCATGACCCGCTGGCACTTTAGAAGAAAAAAACTCTGGGGAAACACTGATGAAAAAACCTTCCCCGGGGAAGTCCAAAAAGAAAAAGAAACTTTACTAGGGACACAGAAATTTCCAATAGGAAAGACCAGGAAGGAACAAAATCTCTATCGGGGGAAAACAAGACAAAACTCTACCAAGGACGGAAAACAGAAACTCCACTGGGGAAGAGAACAATATCCATCAGGGAAAGAAAGCCAGGACAAATAACTTCGTTATAACTAAGAGTTCAAACAGGATCTTCAGGAAACAACCGGAGATGTTGGTGACAACCAAACATCCTAAGATTCACTGGGGATGCTGGTAAGAACCAACCATCATGAGATGAGCAACGCCAATAACCATTGCACTTTAAACAACGCCAATCAAAACATTACTGGACTTCGAATGGGGATAACCCTCAAATAGAGATGCCAATATCCATTGGACTTTAAACAATGCAAACCAAAACATTACTGGACTTCTGGGGAGTGCTAGTAACGACTAGACTGAGGTGCCAATAACAATTGGACTTCAAAGAAAGTCCAATCAAAACATTACTGGATTTTCTAGGGATAAGGTGACGACCACGATCAACAATACCGATAACAATTGGATTTTAGACAATGCCAGTCAAAATATTACTAGAATTACTAGAGATATGGTACCGATAACAATTGGGTTTTAGACAATGCCAGTTAAAACATTACTGGACTTATGGGGAGTGCTAGTAACGACTGGACTTCAATGAGGGGAAAAAATATTGGTGATCACCAAATAGCAACAGAAAATTGAGGGACTAGTAACAACTATACTCATCAAGTAAAATTGGTAACTACCAGGAAAAAAGCATCAATGATAAATGAATTCTCTATTGGAAATTGCTAGTTACAACTAGACTTCGTAGGGGAATCTGGTGATGACCAGAGGTTAAAAGATGGTAGTAACAATTGAACTTAGAAGGGTTTAGTGACAACCAAAGATCTCAAAAGGGAGTCAAACAACTCTGCAAGAGACAAAGGTGGGCGACAGCCGCAACATACACGAAAGATTTCCAATCACAAACTGGACTTAGGAGCGAAAACAAGAGCCAAGCAAATGTAAACCAAAAGATATGTTAAATGTTAATGCTATGATATGATGCAAATGCCCAGAGACGCGCGAGGACCGACTCAGAGGGGAAGATAGATCACAATCTACTTTGTTGGGGGGGAAACAAGTGTCACACTGAATGCAGTAATACAAGGTGTCCTTGGAAACTTCAATGGGGACCAAAACCTCTCACTAGGGGAAATAACCTAATCGACTTCATTGAGAAACAACACAAGGCTTAGGTAAACCAAACACAAACCTGTTCTGAGAGTCAACGTCTTCATTCTGAGAATGGGTGTTCAAAACATCCAGCCGGTGAGAGATACCAAAGAAATCGTTCTTTGGCAGGGCCAAATATTGTTAAAGATGGCACATCAAGACTTCTGCCGCCCTAAGGTTTCTTAGGGAATATATGATTTCCACTCAATCTTCTCATGAGCCAAAGCAACATTATGTTTTGTTATGTTTTCAAAAGCTTTTTTTTAAGTTCAAAACCTTTTGCTTTTAGAAATCGATATTAACAAGTAAGAGATGTTTTGCATAACAAAGAAAAGTAATGGAAATAGTAAATTGCAAACAACGAATGGTGCAAAATCTGAATTTATTCAAGAATGGTAGCTCGCAAATGGAAAAGCTCCATGGAACAATTACTATTGAAAATGGCAACAGGGAAAAAGGTTACACTGGATCCAATGACAAACTACCCCTAATGACTAAGAGTCCTCCAAAATCTCGCTTCTGACAAGAGCGGTTGTAATCTTCTGTAGAGGTGACAACCATCTGATGCAGTGAGATGCCTTTGCCCCTAATTTTTTCCTGGATCGCCCTTTTTGGGTTTTCAATCTACCAGGACGTTCATTTTTTCCTAAGCCGCCCTTTCGGGTTTTTGACTTAGCGAGCTCATTTTTTTCATTTCATCCCTAACTTTTTCCTGGACCTCCATCATAGGTTATGATCCATCAGGATACCCATTATTGCATAAGCCGCCCTTTCAGGTTTTCGACTAATCGGGTTCTTTAGGCATAGTATTTTCGTACTGCATCGGAATTCACCGGGTGTGCAAGTTGCTCTTCATCCATTGTTGTGAGGATGAGTGAATTTCCATAGAAAGTTGTCTTCACAACAAATGGGCCATCATAGTTGGGCATCCACTTTCCACGTGAATCTTTCTGAGTTGGCAATATTTTCCTGAGTACAAGTTCCCCTTCGCAGAATTCTCGAATACGGACCTTCATGTCAAAGGCTTTTTTGATCCTGTTTTGATATAGCTGGTTGTGGCACATGGTAGTCATTCATTTCTTGTCGATGAGGTCCAATTGATCGAACCTTTCTCTGACCCATTCAGCTTCTTCCAACTTAGCTTTCATTAGGATTCACAAAGAAGGTATCTCTACTTTGATGGGAAGGACTGCGTCCATTCCATATACCAAGGAAAAAGGGGTTTCCCCTGTTGAAGTGCGAACAAATGTCTTGCGGGTAAAGCAAACGGCAACATCTGATGCCAATCTTTATAGGTTACAACCATTTTATGCAAAATCTTCTTAATGTTCTTGTTCGCAGCTTCAACAACTCCATTCATCTTTGGTCAATAAGGAGAAGAGTTGTGATGTTTGATCTTGAAGTTATCACAAAGCTCTTTCACAGTATTTTTGTTCAAATTAGTCCCATTATCGGTTATGATCCAGCTCAGGATTCCGTATCTGCAGATAATCTCCTTCTTGATGAATCGGGAAACTACTTGTCTAGTTACGTCGGTGTAGGATGCGGCTTTAACCTATTTTATGAAATAGTCGATGGCGAATAGAATGAATCGGTGTCCATTGGAGGCCTTTGGCTCAATTTCCCCAATCATGTCAATGCCCCACATAGAGAAAAGCCACGATGATGATAAAACACTTAGCAATGTCAGAGGCACATGCACATTGTCCTCATAAATTTGGCATTTATGGCATTTCCTGGCATATTGTATGCAATCGATTTCCATAGTTAACCAATAGTATCTAGCTCTTAGGATCTTTTTAGAAATAGCATATCCATTGGCATGGGTGTCAAATGTTCCTTCATGGATGTCTTGCATTAACAAGTCTACTTCTCGTTGGTCGACACACCTAAGCAGGACCATGTCTTAATTTCTTTTGTATATCAAATCATTGCTAAGGAAGAACTTGGATGCCAACCTTCTCAAAGTTTTCTTGTCAAGCAAAGTGGCATTAGATGAATACTCTTGATTTTGCAAGTACTGTCTAATATCATGAAACCATGGTTTCCCATCAGACTCTTCTTCTACCATTTGGAAGTAAGCAGGCCCAGTCTTCCTCTCAATTCAGATGAGCATTGCTTCATTAAAAAAAAGGACCTGCAACATAGCATCCATCATAGCTAAAGCATCGACAATGTGGTTTTCAGACCTTGGCACATGCTTGAAGGTTATCTCGTCAAAGTACTCGATCATTTCCATGATATAAGCTCTGTACGGGATTAGTTTCTCGTCTCGGGTTTCCCATTCACCCTTTGACCTGGTAGATAACTAATGTTGAGTCACCACTCACTTCTAGAATCTTGATGCGGAGATCAATTGCTGCTTCTAGTCCTAGAATACAAGCTTCATATTCAGCAATGTTGTTAGTACATTCAAAACATAATTTTGCTGTGAAAGGGGTATACCCACCAGTCGGGTTCATTAAGATGACACCTATACCATGCCCCTTTTGGTTAGAAGCACCGTCAAATATCATTTTCCATCGGGAACCGGGTTCAGGACCTTCGTCTGAGCCTGCCTCTTCGTAGTCTTTCTTGATTAGCATAATGTCTTCATCTGGGAAGTCAAACTTGAGATGCTCATAATCTTCTACTTGCTGTTCGGCAAGGTAATCTGACAAGATTCTACCTTTGATGGACTTTTGAGCAACATATTAGATATTGTCGTTTGCGCGAAAATAAGGTGCCGGCACAACAGAAGAGTCGCCACCTTTCGTTATTTATCCCTCAGAACGGGAAAGGAAACGATCGGAAAAACCTAACGAAAAAGGGTAAGACAAGGTCGTCGCAACCATTGTCTGGATTCGGGAGTCGTTTACGCAAGGGGAAGGTATTAACACCCCTCACGTCCGTCGTACTCGACGGGATCCTTGCTCGTTGTGTTTACTTGGACGGGTTGGTTTTATTCTATCTACCTATCAAGGCTGGTTTAAAGCAGAAAAGAAAATGACTCGGCAAAGCGTCGCACTTTATGCCTACGTATTCTCATCAGAGAATGAGAAATCAGAGTCAATGTAGTTCGGCCTACGACGGGTTATGGGGGAAGGTAGCTCGCCAAGACATCGCCATCTTGTGCCTACGTACTCTCAACAGGTATGAGAGATCAGAGCTCACGTAGTTCGGGAAACTACGGTTTATTTCATGTCTTTTACGAAAGAAGTGTTTTTTATTGTGTTTGCGATTTCAACCGCACTAGAGACTATGACCTGAGAGTGAATGCGTCGCATGTCACCCAAAGGGTACCATACTAAACATCCAGACTGTGGAAAAGAAACTCTCCCACAATCCTTTCTCAGATAGCTTAAGGCTCGTAACGTACGAAAGAAATCATTCATGATTACTGTATCTTAAACTGTTTTGAGATGAGAAGAGAACAGGCCCAACTAGGAGGGAGACTATCAAGTCCTACTGTTGTCATGCCACGGGTTCATCCTATGGTTGAGGTTTGAACAGGGAACTCCTAGAAGTTGTCATGCATAGGTTTCAACCTAAAGTTCTATCATCAATTCCTTATCAAAGGAAATGAGAGTCCTAAGGGATCATGTCAATGATATACCAAAACAGACAAAGCATCAGCTTAACAGTAAAATGCATGCAATGCAAGTGAGGGAGGAAATGTGTGTGGGGCTTCTGCCTCCACAAGCTCATCTCAACCTCAAGCCAGAATGGATAACAGTAATCATACTGAAATATAAACAACATGCTATCAAGCAATGACAGTAAACTGCAATCATACAGATAAATGAAATGAAATGCCATCAGGCAAACAAACCACATGGTCAAGGGAGCTGGGCTCTACCGAATACCCGCAAGCAAAGCCACACAGTAACAATACAAGCAGAGGGAGCAACTCAACCTCTAGTGCAATCATGCTCCTAGATTCTACCTATTCTAGATATGAACTTATTCTAATGCATCAAGCAAGTCAAACAAAACACATCAATACAGAAAAGAGAAAGAAGAGAAATCAGATCAACTCCTCTCTCAACTCCAAGCTTCAGCTCTTCCAACAGCAACTCAGTCTTCAGACTTCCATCACTCTTGACAAACGTCAATTGCTTTTCCAGGTTTCAACCCTTCAACATAAGTTTCAACTTATCTTCTCCTCTAAGCTTCAGCTTCTTGATCAGCTCCACCTTCAAGCTTCACTATCAATCATGAGTATCAACTTGGCTCCTTCAGGATCTCCAGGTATCACAGTGTTGCACCCTAAAATTTGCTCAACCTACTTCACTTGGTTTATGTTTCAATTGCATTAGCATTTGCATAAGAAGTCATGTACATAGTCTAATCATTTGCATAGCATAGCATAGCAAATCATCCAACAAGGGACCAAGTACTACTCTTATCTCTATGAGCCTATCAAGAGGTTCTTATTCAAATTCAAGCTTATCCAAGTCATCAGAAAGAAATTGCAATCTAAGAAGTCAGTGGATCAAGCAGTGGATCTCTCTCCTATCTTGAGTATATTTGAAGATCATCAAAGAAGTTGTGAGTTGTGAGTTGAGCATGGAGGGTATATAGACATCATGGAGGACCTATAGGGCCATTTTAGAAGTGAGACAAGTCATTGATGGGATTACAAGAGCTGCAGTTGAAGACAGTCAACTAGGGTTTCATCTGGGTCAACCCTGGGTCAACCCTAGGTCAAATGCTTGATTGAAGGGCATCAAGGCCTATTTGAGAGATTTGGGTTTCATCATTTGATATTTAGATATAGATGTGGTGTTGTGCCAAGGAGAAATCAAAAGAAATCAAGAAGAAGAGAAGTTTCTAAATTAGGGTTTCTGTGTAAAATCCCCTGATTTAGGTCAAACTTCCAAGCAAGATAATTCAAAATGCAAGCTTCAAATGGATCCTTGGCCAACATGAAACTTGTAGAGGATCTCAATACCTTTAATTTTAGTGGTGGAAGACATCAAGGAGATCTATAGAACTCAAGTTATGATCCTTGCAAGTTACAGGTCATCAGAGGCATCTGAAATTTTGTCTGTGAAAGTTACTTGTCTTCCAAGCAACTTTTACCCCTCAAGGAGTTTTCAAATGGATTTCTAATCAACACGGAAGTTGTTCCTCATGATCTTATCTTTCTAGAAAGGTATTGTATGCCTTCATCTGATTTGTGGAACTCTACTTATGACCTTGGCAAGCAAAGGGTATTTTGGTCATTTGAAAATTATAGGTCATTTCAAGTATATGCCTAAAACTCATACAAGGAAGCTTCAAATGAAATACTTCACAACATAAAAGTTGTTCCAAATGACATTTTGAGTCTAGAAAAGTGGTCATGGAGGTTTGAAAATGGGTGTGGCTCATATTTGCAAAAATGACCTAATTAAGGGATGATTTATGTCATTAAATAGTCATTTTTTGGGAATTTTTCATAACATGTCCAAATGGGATGAAATGATAGGTCATTTTGATTGGAAACAATGTTTTGAGACCATTGGCAATAGTGGATTTTTGAGTTTAGTTCAAAGTTTGAGAGTTATCATGGCTTGCTTGTGATTAAAGTGACATATGCCAAATCACAAGGGATTTGTGTACAAGGAGCTTCCAGCAATTTCTAGATGATTCCATGGGCATCTATATAAACCCTAGAGCTCATTCAATGCAGGGTTGCACTTCATTTTGATCCAAATCACATAGTTTCATTCTCTCTTGCATTTTTGCAAATTCATCCAAATTCTATCAATTCTTCATCATTCTGCAAAGTTCTTGATCCTATCATACTCCATATTGATCATAGATCACATTGCAAGCAAGATCCAAGTGTATTGGTGCAAGATTAGTGTGTTGCAAGTTCATCATCCAAAATGCAAGAAGAGTTGGTTATGGCAATCCAAAGCATTTGAGTAAGAGTTGCTGCATACAGTATCAAGATCCACCTCCATTGATCAATCCTAGGGCATTGCTAGCTGTGAATCCAAGGTTTCATCCATCTGTTTTCAGATTTCTACCAGGTTAGTGTTTTCTTCGAATTGACTTAGAATTGATAGCATGATGTAGAATCATTAGGTTAGAACTGTTAGGAATAAGTAGATGATCAATTCCAGTGAGTTTGAGAGCATTTCATGGAGTTTGACATTGGAGCACACCAACTGTTTGGACATAGAACTCTCTTAATATTGAGTGTTAGCATTAGTTCTTTGGCTTAGGTTGATCAGTGATAGGAGGTGTTCGTTTTGATATCAAGAAACTGGAGAATGCTGAGATTTGTTCATGCACCATTGATGGAGGTTGGCATCGGGTTTTGAATTCTAAGGCATGTCAATTGAAACCAATACTATAGATGGATTCAGTGACGAATTTGGAGTAAGTTTGCTTTTTACATTGGAATTTGATGAAGAATCGAGCACGTATGAGTGAGGAGAAGTTGATGATGAAGCTTCTGCGTTCATGGCTTTCATGGCATAAACCCTAGGCTAGAGGAAGACGAAGCACTGCAAGCGTTGGATGAGGTCTTAATGGTTGACTGAGAATTTGATCTAATGGCCCATGTTTAAAGTTGAAACGCGAGGGAAGAGTCTGAAGCCAAAACGCTTCGTTTCATTTAAAGTGTCTGATGGGCTTAATTGGACAATTGCTTTGCACACCCTCACATAAGGCCCAACTGCATTGTTACACTGATTTGTTCTGCTATTTACACCGCGCGTGTTTCTTTTTATTTTTGATTTTCTAAAGTGATTTTATGCTGGTCTGGGCCCAGGCGCGCTTTGCTACGCGCACCCCTAGTCTGGGCCCATCATCCATTTTTCAATATACTTTATTACTAACTGCACCCCTAACCCATTTTACTTCATTTCAATTTCCTTTATTTTTCTTAATTGTTTGGAAATTCATAATAAATTGGAAATTCCATATTTTTGATTGGTTGTTTTTTTTACCATTTTCATATTTCTGTGTAGAAAAATATCATGTAAGAAAATTTCCATTTTATTTTCTTTTAATATTTTTTGCATATTTTTTCTTTTAATGCCTTTTTAAATACTTTTAGTTTGTATATAGTTTTGTAGAATTTCTTTTAGGTACTTCTCATAATCTTTTTAGGCCAAATTTTTTAGTATAACTAGATACATATATGAGGTGCCCCCTTGATTTTTTATACCAATTTTTTAGGATTTATTTTAGGTAGTTTAGTTAGAAAACATTAGCCTAATCATTTAGGGTTGTGAATATAATGTAGGTTTAACAAAACTAATTTTCTTTTGGGTTTTCTTTAGGACAAATTAAATGATGGGACTATAGGGGTATTATGGGTAAATAATAGATCCCTTAGAAAATGTTATACTTCCCCTATTATATTAATACTACTAGTATATTTCTTGTATTTGCTTGATTGTGTGGTGTGCCCTCTCTAGGGTTATTTGTTTGACTGTGTGGGGTATTGGGCCTGCTTGGGGTTTGGGTTTGAGCTGAAGACTGTGCTGATGAAGCCCATTGAAGATTAAGAGAATGAAGACCAATTTCTAGAGTTGATGAAGAGTATCTTGCTGGCAGCTGTTGAAGGTTATAAGGTCTAGGAGGTAGGTAGAGCTCTAGAATAGCAACTTGATTCACAAACATGGAAGGTCTTGTTTGCCTCCATTCTTTCTCTATGATTCAAAGTCTCTTTTAAATATCCACCTCCTTCCTTTGGAAGGATTAGTGAATGTATTTATAAGATAAAACTTTTGAGAGAAAATTGTTTATATCATGTTAACAGTCAGTAAGCCACCCTTGGTAGGCAACTGATTGCTTAACATCCAATTCATCTTGTTGACTGCTGCTCTTCTTGGAGAGTAAGACTTGAAGAAAAGCCACTGAAAGATTGAAGACAGAGACCTTGCTTGAAGGTTGTGAAGATGAAGACTGATGCTTGCTTGAAGCCTGTAGATAGTTGAAGATGACTTGAAGACAGATGTTGATGTAGACTGCTTTTTGCTGTTTATTTTTGCTGTTTATAATTTTTGATGTATTGTTTGAATTTCTCTGACTGTATTGCTTGCCCTTTAATCTGTTAGGTTGAAAGCGAATTTTGTTCGCTTATGCCTGTTGTTTTCTAGGTTCGAGGTTGAGTGGGACTCCCTTGCCTCGCTTGTATTGTGGCATCCATGCATTTTACTGCTTCATTGTATATATGCTATTGTTTCTGTTTCCGTTTATCGCTCAGGATCTTTGTTTCTCTCTGCGCAAGAGAGGAGCATGATAGACATTAGGTCTTAACCCATGCATGATAACATTAGGTTAGTGTGATTCCCTTTGCAACCATAGGTTAGAGTTCTGTCTCTTCTTTCTCAAAAACAAACAGAAAAACACAATAAGATTTCAAACACAATAAAAGACACTTCTTCCGTAAAAGAATGTGAACTCATCAAAACGTCATTTTTGTCCGCTTGGACGCGTAATAAGAAAAACCCTTTTTCAGAAGGAGATAAAAATAATCAAGACAGACTTGTGTCGTACGTGGCCCGAACTACGTTTGCTCTGATCTTTCATGATGTATGAAAGTACGTAGGCATAGGATGCGATATCCTAGCGAGCAACCTTCCCCTCCTTTCCCGTAGGTAGGCGAACTACGCTGACTCTGATTTCTCGTTCTAGACGGGAATACGTAGGCATAAAGTGCGATACTTTGCCGAGTCATTTTATTTTCTTTTAACCCCAGACCTGTAGAATTGATAGAATAACAATCCGTACCAGAAAACAAGCGTGGATCCCATCGAGTACGACGGACGTGAGGGGTGCTAATACCTTCCCCTTGCGTAACCGACTCCCGAATCCAGGATTTGGTTGCGATGACCATTCCTTTCCCGTCTTTGCGGTGGGTTTACTTTGAGCGTTTCCTTTCCCTCCTTTGGGATAAATAACGCACGGTGGCGACTCTTCTGTTCAGCCGGCGCCGATTTTCGCAGTAGCGACAGCTGGCGACTCTGCTGGGGAATCCAACGTCCCCTGGCTGCTAAGGACTGTGATAGTTCCTTATGCATTTGGGATCCAACGTCCCTTAAGCGAGTCAATCCTAGCGCTTGTTTTCCCGTCGAGGATTTTGTATGGATTTATATTTCTGTCATTTACTTTCAGCATTATATTATTGTTATTATTGCTATCTTGGGGTTGTGACGGGTGATTCTATGATTGAGAGATAAGCCGGACCTGGGCTTGAGTGCACTTAGAATTAGAGTAGAAAGTAGTGGACGCGTGTCGGCTTTGCTTGCATTAGTGTCCCACAAAATCTACACTCGGACGAGGTTCTTCTGGTTGACTTCTTTTTCTACCCTTTGGGTCGAAGGGGTTGTTGGTTAGCTGAATTGTCGACTCCGGGAACCGATCATTTGGAAGTTGGCTAAGTGAGGCCTCTTCAGGATTTGATGATGCCACTCCTTCTGGGAATCGTATCATCAACCCTGAAAGTCTGTGACTCCGACGACCGCATAGGATGCCATACCATTGTCAGTTACTAGGATACCTACCTGTGAGAGGGTTTGGGATTATGCAGGTAACTATACCTTCAGATACCAGTTTGTTTCTTGATCTGAGATTCTGGGTATTTATGGACAGTTGTGAGGTCTATCAGAGACCAGTTGGAGTTATGATATAGGGTCTGTCAGAGACCAGTCAGAATTATATTATGGGGTCTATCAGAGACCAGTGTTGGAGCTTTGTTGTGGGTCTGTCCAAGACCAGGGTTTGAGGAATTCTGGAGGGTTTATCTGAGACTTTTGATATGGTTCAGGCTTCTCAGCCATGGCATTTGGTCCCTGTTGCATCTATTTGCATTGCATTGCTCGCATAACCATTGTCATGTGCATTTCATTAACGCATGTCTGTGCTGCAGGTGCATTTGCATATTCCCTTATTCTAGTGTCTGGACTTCTGCTTATTGACCATGGCTGGTTTGAGAAAGACAGTTGCGTACAAGTTACCTACACCTGACATTACTCCCCTACTTGGTCTGATTTCCCTTGCTGATGAGGAGGTTAGGAGAAGTTTCAGGATGAGTCATGGAAGATTGTTGAGACTGGTCTGCAAGCCAACTGCTGTTGAGATGAATGGGCTGTACACCTTGATGCAATTCTATGACCCTGCATTGAGATGTTTCACGTTTGCTGACTTTATTTTGGGGACTACCATGGAGGAATACGCATAGTTTATCGAGCTGCCGGTACAAAATAAGGTTCCTTTCATCCATCGTGACGCTAAGCCCCAGCTGGAGGACTTAGCTAAGGCCTTGCACATGAACGCTTCTGAACTATTAGTGACTTCTTGGCTCGGGGTTCCAAGTTTCTCCCTTGATTTTCTGGTTGGCAAAGCTCAAGAGTACGCCAAGAGCGGGTGCTGGATAGTCTTTAATGCTATCTTGGCTCTATGCATCTACGGAATAGTGTTGTTTCCCAACTTACCCAATTTTGTGGACTTGGACGCTTTTCATCTGTTTGCTGCTGGTAACCCGGTACCCACTTTGATTGGAGATCTCTATCATTCATTGCACTACAAAAATGAAAACAGAAGAGGAAAGACCGTTTACTGTTGTGCGCCGCTGTTGAACATGTGGTTTAAGAGCCATCTCCCCCTGAAGGGACCTTTTGTAGATAGTGCAACTACAGCTGATTGGCCAGAGCGCCTGATGAGACTATCCTCTAAAGACATTGAGTGGTTTGACCGAGACTTGCTGGGGTCTGAGCTTATTTTCAGCTGCGCTGGATATCCTAATGTTCCGTTGATAGGAAGAAAAGGGTGCATCAATTATAACCCATCTCTGTTCGTTCGCCAGTTTGGATACGCGTTGAAGAATCCGCCTAGGGAGGAAGAAGTACAGGAATCTCTGTACTTCACCGGGGATTTGAATGGAGAGTTACTAGCCAAGCTTCAGCACGCCTGGATGCGTATCAACAGAAGAGGGAAACCACTGTTGGGGAAGAATGATTGTCAGGCTTATGTACCATACAAAGTTTGGATCCAAGAGAGAGCAAAATTGTTGCTGATGCCATTTCCAGCTGCCCCAGTCCCTTTTCCGGTAGAAGAACCAACCACTGTTACTATGGAGGTCTACGAGCGAGTTGTAAAAGAGAAAGAAGCCTTGATGAAGATCAATGAAGGGTTAGAAAAGGAACTGGCTCAGATGCGTAGTGAGAAGAACAAGGTTGTGCGTTCTTTCAAACAGCAGATCGAGTTAGTAAACAGGCTAGGTGCTGAATTGACTGAAGAGAAAAAGAAGCGTGAACGCCTGGGGAAGGAATTCAGAAGCTCTCACGATGTGTTGGAGTCCAAAAAGAAAGCACTCGATGCCGCCCACCGGGAAATCTCTTCTTGTAACAAGACGTGGAATGCTACGCTAACCAACAACAAAAAAAGGGAAGACAAATTGAAGCAGCAAATTTCTGAACTTGAAGAACAGTTGAAGGCTAGCACTAAGAAGTATGAAGAGGAGGTGATGGCAAGATGTAGTCTCCAGAATGCATTGAACAAGGCCATCGAAGGCAAGAAAGAAGCTGTGTCTCAGAAGCGGAAGCTAGAGGATCGCTTCGGAGAAGGGGCATGGGAGGAATCCGTGGGTGATTTGCGACGTGTTCTCAAGCGAAGAGATCTACTTGTTGAGGGTCTGCTTACCCGACCAAGTCATCCAGAGACTAAGAAGTTATTAGAGGAGTACTAGGCCTATGGGAGCACTTGACCATTTCATGTATTAATGTGTATGCTTTATTTGCATTTGTGCTGACCATCACCAGGATTGTTGGTTGAGGTCATGCCTTCTTATTGTACACTCATTGATATTGTATTCTTGGCTTAATGGATTTCTCTGTAATATATGAGGGGTTTTTCTATGATTCGGCTCCGATCTTGGTATTGCTGTCACTGTCACTACACTGGCACATTCGCACTAGAATCAGGGAATGATATTCCCTAATGCACAGACACACATTGCATTGCATTCACATTCATATTGCATTACAGGTGATTATTGAACTGTATCTCATTTCCTGCACTGTACCAGGTCTTTTCAGGATTGAAGGTCAGCGCCCGCATCGATACTCCACTCGTACCAACTGCCGAAGAATTATGGATCAGATGCAGAATGAAATGCAGGACATGCGTGAGAAGCTGGCGCTATTCATGCAGACAATGGAGACCATTGCGAAAGGCCAGGAGAATTTGCAAGCTTTGGTGCAGCCTTTGTTGGTAAGAAATGCTGGGCACGGAAATGAGGACCATAATTTTGTGCGAGTCGACACTATTCACGGGGATGGTACTCCCACACCGGTAGCTCCACCTGTGGTAAACATACCTGTTGTCAATGTGAACAATAGCGCTGCCGCCGGGAACGGTAACGTTGGAATCGGTAACGAGACTGTCGTTAACAACGTTTGGGCTCGAAGATGTCAACCTGGGTGATAATATGGGAGGTAATGGCTTCGGTAATAATGGATTCGGCTTCAATGACCAGGGGTTTGAGCATGCTGGGAAGTACGGCTTTAACGCTCAGGGCTTCGGACAGGACGAATTTGGTATGACTAATCAGGGTTATGGCGGATTCGGAAATGGAAATGGCGCTGGGTTAATGACTTTTGGACCTGCAGGAGTCGCTCCGGGGTATGGTAACAAGGGGCGAGGTCCTGTAATGAATCAGACTAGAGTTGGCCGTAACAACGGGTACGATGGATACGGAACTGGGAACGGTAATTGGCTAGAGGATCAGCAAGAGGATGCTTTCTCCGGTGGAGGTTTCGAAGGTCCTATGGATGACTCTCAGAGAATCAAGATGCTCGAGGAGCAGATGAAGGGGGTCGTGAATCAAAGCGTTGTTGGCTTAGATATGACTACAATGGGTCTGGTGCCTGGCCTGAGGGTACCAATAAAATTCAAAGCTCCCATATTCGACAAATATAAGGGGGATACCTGTCCAAAGGTGCACGTGCGGTCATACTACAGAAGGATGTCGGCGTATTCAAACGATGAGAGGATGCTGATGCATTTATTTCAAGATAGCTTGTATGGTCCTTCCCTTGAATGGTATATGGGGCTGGAACCAACACAGATAAAGACATGGAAGCAGCTGGCTGAAGCATTTGTGGCTCACTATAAGTACAACAGTGACATGGCACCCAACCGGGTCCAATTGCAGGGGTTGTCCCAAAAGAAGGGCGAGAGCTTCAAAGAGTATGCGCAGAGATGGCGCGACATGGCTGCTCGAGTTCATCCTCCTTTAGAGGACAAAGAAATGAATGATATGTTCATAGGAACATTTACCGGTATGTTTTATGACAAGTTGTTTCATACTTCTTTGGGCAGTTTCTCAGACTTAATCCTGATGGGAGAGAAGATTGAAAGCAACATTAAACAGGGAAGATTCCAAGCTGAGGAATCCACTTCAGCTGGCAGTAACAGAAGGGCTTTCGGTGGGCACCGTCAAGATGATGCAAGTGCAGTGTTTGGGGGCCGAGGCCGAGGCCGGGGCATAGGTCGAAACCAGTACAATCAGCCGCAGCAGGTGGCAAGTGTTACCATTCCATTTCAGTAACAACCAATACAACAACAGCAACGGCAACCACAACAGGGGGTACATCCTGCTCAACGCAGAATCCAGGGGGGCAAACCAAGAAGGGTGTTTGAAACGCCTCCTTCAACATATGCAGAATTGCTACAGACGTTACTGGGTTTGAACTTGGTAGAAAAGAGAACTATGACGCCAGTAACGGGCACTCCTCTGTACGGCTTTGACGCAAGCAAGCACTGTGAATTCCACTCCGGGGCTCCTGGCCACGATATAGAGGGGTGCCACGCGTTCAAGCATGTAGTGCAGGATCTATTGGATAGTAAGGCTATCAATTTTGGACAGGCGGGTCCGAACATAGTACAAAAGCCCATGCCCAACCATGGGGCAAATGCCATTTTAACTGAGGAGGGTTTGAACTTGATTATGAATGTTGACGACCTCAAGACACCGTTGTGCGAGATAAAGAGCAGGTTATTGCAAGGTGTGTGTATCCAGGCTGCGACGAGTATTGTTTAGAGTGTTGGACCCAAGCTGGGGGTTGTGATGGATTGAAGAAGGGTATTCAGACCTTGATAGATGGAGGCACATTGCAATTCGACCGAACGGCAGTTGAAGAACCTGCAGAGTTATCAGCGGACGAGCGAAGTGATGTAGCTACTGTGACGATTCCCCGAAAAGCAATAACCATAACGGCGCCAGCCAGGCGACCGCCGATCACTATCACGAAGGCCGGACCAATCCCTTATGAGAGCACTAAGGCAGTACCTTGGACCTATGGGTTGGAAGTGTACTGCGATGGGGTGAAAATTGATGTTAGTAAGCCGCCAGTTGAGGTTGTAGACAATGTCGTTGGTACCGGAGGGATGACAAGAAGTGGGAGAATCTTCATATCGCCTGAGGTAGAGGCTGAACGACTGGCGAAGGGAAAAGGAAAGATGAATGAGAATGTCCCGGTGCAGAGGAACGAAAAAGAAACGTCGTTGAAGGATGTGGAAGAGTTTATGCGCCTTATTCGTAAGAGTGATTATAAGATTGTTGAGCACCTTCAACAGACGCCGTCAAAGATATCCATACTGTCGTTGCTATTGTGTTCCGAAGCTCACAGAAATGCATTATTGGAAGTTCTGGATACGTCCTTCGTACCCCAAGATGTCTCCGTGAATCAGCTGGAGGGGGTGTTGGCGCATGTGAACGCAGGCCATAGCTTGGGATTTACTGACTTTGATTTGACCCCGAAGGGGAGATAGCATAACATGGCGTTGCACGTCTCAGTTGAGTGTAGGGGCTCAGTCATGTCTCATGTACTGGTAGACATTGGATCTTCCTTGAACGTGCTGCCCAAGAAAGCAATGATGAAACTGGACGTTAGAGGAATCCTGTGTACGCTTAGTGACTTGGTGGTCAGGGCATTTGATGGTACACGAAGAACAGTCTTTGGATCCATAACGTTACCTCTACAAGTGGGGCCGGAGGTTTTCGCAACTGAATTTTATATTATGGACATCCAGCCAGCATACAGCTGCCTTCTCGGACGACCCTGGATCCATGGTGCGGGGGCAGTCACGTCTACCTTGCACCAAAAGCTGAAATACATGGTAGGGGACAGTATGGTCACAGTCTGTGGAGAAGAAGATATATTGGTTAGCCATCTGTCATCATTCAAGTATGTAGAAGTTGACGGCGAGATTCATGAAACACCCTGTCAAGCCTTTGAAGGGTTGCGCATCAAAGACAAAGGTCCCGGGCCGAGTAAAGCGCCAGAGGTCGCCGTCTCGTCATACAAGGAAGCTCAAGCTCTAGTGAAGACTGGTGAGACAAAGGGCTGGGGCAAGGTTCTGGATATTCTCGTGAAGATGGACAGATTTGGGCTGGGATATCAACCGTCGTCATCAACGCCTGCTGCAGGGGCACCCCGTTTCAAAGGACCGATAACCATCACCGCTAGTAGAGTGTGTCACGAGGCCATCAACGCTGTTTCAGATTCAGAAGAAGGAGACAGTGACTGCGACATGGACGCTTGGATTCAGCCCAGCGTGCCAGGACAAGGATTATGCAATTGGTCAATTCAGGAGATTGTTCTTGTGACTCACAAACAGTAATACTTTGTTTTCTTAATTGTTGAACAATCTGGTGTCTTACCCGAGGCATCATGATTTTGCTTAGGGCCGTGCTGTTATGTACATTGCGTTGTTTAATCATTAAATAAAAGGCGTTTTTTCATGTACAAATATTGCGATCTCTGTTTTTCCTATTTTTGTGTTTTACAATAAAATGGCAATGTGGTTATTCGCTTTATATGCATTTTAAAGCATTTAACCATTCCTTTTGCAGGATAACATTTTTAGATGACATCATTGAACCGCCTATGACTCGTCTCGACTTTGAGCACCCGGTATTTCAGGCCGAAGAGGAGATTGTTGAAGATGGCGACGTGCCCGAAGAATTTTCTTGGTTGGTGAAGCAAGAAGAACGAGTCATTCTGCCTCATGAGGAGGACATTGAAATTATTAACCTGGGGTCGGAAGGGGTTGAAAAGAACATTCGTATAGGAGCCGCGCTGCAGAGCGACGTCAAGCGAAGACTGGTTGAAATGCTCAGAGAGTACAGTGATGTGTTCGCTTGGTCGTATGAAGACATGCCTGGGCTGGATACGGATATGGTTGTGCACCGTCTGCCGCTAAAAGAAGAATGCCCACCGGTTAAGCAGAAGCCTCGCAGAACTAGACCTGACATGGCAGTGAAAATTAAGGAGGAGGTTCAAAAGCAGTGGGATGCTGGTTTCCTAGCTGTTACAAAATATCCCTCATGGGTCGCTAATATTGTACCAGTGCCAAAGAAAGACGGTAAAGTGAGAATGTGCGTAGATTACCGTGATTTGAACAAAGCGAGCCCGAAAGATGATTTTCCGCTTCCTCACATCGATGTGCTGGTTGACAACACTGCTCAATTATCCGTATTCTCCTTCATGGATGGCTTCTCGGGCTATAATCAGATTAAAATGGCACCAGAAGACATGGAGAAGACTACTTTTATAACACCTTGGGGAACATTTTGTTATAAAGTGATGCCCTTCGGATTGAAGAATGCTGGGGCAACGTATCAGCGTGTAATGACGACTCTTTTCCATGACATGATGCATAAAGAGATCGAGGTTTATGTCGATGATATGATTGCCAAGTCCCAGACGGAGGAAGAGCATTTGGTGAATCTGCTGAAGTTATTCAAAAGGCTTAGGAAGTTCAGGCTGAGACTGAACCCTAACAAGTGCACCTTCGGGGTGAGATCGGGTAAACTGCTGGGGTTTATCGTGAGCGAAAAAGGAATAGAGGTTGATCCTGCAAAAATAAAAGCAATACAAGAGATGCCGACGCCTAGAACAGAGAAAGAGGTGCGCGGGTTTTTAGGGAGGTTGAACTATATCGCTCGGTTCATATCTCACCTGACAGCTACGTGTGAGCCATTATTCAAGCTGTTGAAAAAAGACCAGGCTGTAACATGGAACGAAAATTGTCAAAAGGCGTTCGATAAAATAAAGCAGTATTTGCAGGAGCCTCCTATTTTGATACCCCCAGTGGCGGGGAGACCCTTGATTATGTATTTGACAGTTCTTGAGGGAAGTATGGGTTGTGTTCTCGGTCAACACGACGAGACAGGAAGAAAAGAGCATGCGATCTACTACTTGAGTAAGAAGTTTACTGAATGTGAATCTCGATATTCAATGCTCGAAAAAACTTGTTGCGCGCTAGCCTGGGCCGCCAAACGTTTGAGGCAATACATGCTGAATCATACAACCATGCTCATCTCGAAGATGGATCCTATCAAATATGTATTCGAAAAGCAGGAATTATCGGGGAGAATTGCCCGTTGGCAGATGGTTTTGACCGAATATGACATCCAGTATGTCTCGCAGAAGGCTATAAAGGGGAGTGTATTGTCTGAGTACTTGGCAGAGCAGCCTATTGAGGACTACCAGTCGATGAGGTTTGATTTTCCTGACGAGGATATCATGTACCTAAAGAGGAAAGATTGTGAAGAACCGTTGTCGGATGAAGGACCAGAGTTGGGTTCAAAGTGGCAGTTGATCTTTGACGGAGCTGTAAACGCCTATGGTAGAGGAATAGGGGCAATCATCACTACTTCACACGGGTCGCACATCCCGTTTACTGCTAGATTGACCTTTCCAGTCACCAATAATGAAGCCGAATACGAAGCTTGTATCATGGGGCTTGAAGAAGCCATTGATTTGCGAATCAAAAATCTGGATGTATACGGGGACTCAGCTCTGGTGGTGAATCAAATAAAAGGGGAATGGGAGACACGTCAGCCCAATTTGATACCGTACATGAATTGCGCAAGGAGATTGTTGCCTTTCTTTGACAAGGTTGAGTTGCATCATGTGCCGCGAGCAGAGAATCAGATGGCTGACGCCCTGGCTACTTTGTCTTCCATGTACAAAGTCAACTTCTGGAATGAGGCTCCCATAATTGTTATCTCTCGGCTTGACAGACCTGCCTTCGTGTTTGCCATAGACGAGGCATCTGATGATAAACCCTGGTATTTTGACATCCTTAATTTCCTGAAGAACAAAGAGTATCCGGCTGGGGCATCCAGTCACGATCAGAAGACTCTCAGGAGATTGGCGGGTAACTTCTATTTGAATCCAGACGGTGTCTTATACAAGAGAAATCACGACTTGGTGCTACTACGTTGTGTAGACGAGAAAGAGGCGAAGCTGCTCATGGAGGAAATACATGAGGGTACATTTGGTACACATGCTGGTGGGCATGCTATGACGAGGAAGCTGCTGCGGGCAGGTTATTACTGGCTGACTATGGAAACTGATTGTTTCATGTTTGCGAGGAAGTGTCATAAGTGCCAGATCTATGCAGATAAGATCTATGTGCCTCCGAGTCCTCTGAATGTGATGTCATCGCCATGGCCATTCTCGATGTGGGGAATCGATATGATTGGAAAGATCGAGTCGATGGCTTCTAACGGACACCGGTTCATTCTAGTAGCAATCGATTACTTCACTAAATGGGTGGAAGCGGCATCCTACGCAAATGTGACCAGGCAGGTGGTAGCCAGGTTTATCAAGAGAGATATCATTTGCAGATATGGAATCCCCGAGCGGATAATTACTGATAACGGTTCAAACCTGAATAACAAGATGAAGAAGGAGCTGTGTCAGAATTTTAAGATCGAGCATCACAACTCCTCCCCTTATCGACCCAAGATGAATGGCGCTGTTCAAGCGGCCAATAAGAATATAAAGAAGATTGTCCAGAAGATGGTGGTGACCTATAAGGATTGGCATGAGATGCTACCTTTTGCTTTGCACGGTTATCGTACGACGGTACGTACATCAACCGGGGCAACCCCGTTCTCGTTGGTATATGGAATGGAAGCAGTGTTACCATTGGAAGTCGAGATTCCTTCGCTGAGAGTATTATGAGATGTCCAACTAGACGAGGCAGAATGGGTGAAAGACAGGTTGAACCAGCTAAGTTTAATGGATGAGAAGAGGCTAGCTTCTCTAGCATATGGTCGTTTGTACCAGAGCTGAATGAAGAAAGCATATGATAAGAAGATACATCCTCATAGCTTTCAGACGGGCGACCTTGTGCTGAAAAGGATTCTCCCGCCACAGGCAGATCACAGGGGCAAGTGGACCCCCAACTACGAAGGGCCATACGTTGTCAGAAAAGTCTTTTCAGGAGGAGCTTTGTTGTTGTCCACCATGGACGGTGAAGACTTTACGTCGCCTGTGAATTCGGACGCAGTTAAAAAATACTTTGCTTGAAATTGACCCGCTGGACAAAAAAAAGAGAGTCCAGACAAAAATGGGGCATCCTGGCGAACCAAAAACAGAATGAAAGGTTCGGGCAAAAGTTAGGGATAAAATTGAAAAATGTACACCCGCGAAGTTGAAAACCTACACTGGGCGGCTTTGGCAAAAAGGGGTATCCCGGTGAACTGAAAACCCGTAAAGGGCGGTTCACGCAAAAGTTAGGGATTTGAAAAGCAAATGACTGCGGTCCGAATTCGATACTGCATCGCGCATTGGTGCGGGATAATATACCTAAGGGGTCGATTATCAGATACAATCTCTTCGGAAGTGTGAATATCGGAAAAGCATTAGAGTCGGGCGAGTCATAGGAGGATCATTTCATGATGTTCGTCTGCATCCCGTTGCCGACATGTGTACAAATGTGATTTGTCATTATATTTTTGCTTCTTGCACATACTTGTGTGTTGGTTGTGCGTAGCTTCCTCTTTTCAGGAGTTACATCCCGTGTACAAAACTCCGCCCATTTAGGGGGCCAATCAATAAAACATGTTATTCAGTATTTGATGCTGGTTCTTTACTGTTTTGTACATGATAAACGCCTAGGTTTAATAAAACTAGCAAGTGTATAACGTCGCTGGCCCTTGCCAATAATTGCTAAAACTTTGAATTAACTGAAAATAATGTCACTAACACTAACCTGAATAGATTTGGTTGCATAGACTTGTCTTGTCTTGTTCGTGGTGTTGCAGGGTTCGTAGCCGTATGAAGTGGACGATCAAAAGATTGCAGTATTGACCAGAAGTTCGACTCGATCCCCACGCAGGTCGCGCTTCTGAGATGATAATATTCCTTACCAAAGAAGGATCAAATTCCCCAGCTAGTCGTAGCTTATCCAAAGGATGTTCTCCAGCAAGGTCGTTCACTCTCAGCAAAATTGACGATTCCCAGATCAAGGGCAGTATTCAGACAGTGTGGTGTCCCCCAGAAGGATTCCCCCATCTCGAGCAGAGTGGTTTAGCCTCAGAAAATTAACATTTCCAGCTCGTGAGCTGTATTTAGACAGTTTTACCCTTCCCAGAAGGGTCATTTACTCCCCCAGCGGAGTCAGTTGATTTTCCCCAAGAGAGTCATTTCGTCCCCAGCGGAGTTCTCTCTTTTCAGCAAGTGTTTTCTTTCCTCCCAGTGGAACTCGAAGGTTAAAGCTCTCCCCAACAGAGTTGGTTGTGTGTCCTGGCATTTATTTTGCCGGAATACCGTGTGATACCCGTTCACTCCCCAGCAAAAGTCCAATTTTCATTGGCACGGGTAAGCCGTCCCTGACAGAAGTCCAATCATGATTGGCGCATTCAGTTATTCCTCAGCGAAGTTGGCTTCACTCTTCCAGCATTTATTTTGCTGGAACAATTCTGTAACGCCCGGTTACCCCCAGCGGAGTTGGCATTATCTTCAGCATTTATTTTGCTGAGGCGGTTTCTGTATCCCAGCAGTTCATGTCTGCATTTGCATTGGCATATAGTGTCATATTTGCATCTACCAAATAAAAAACGCGTAGCATTTCCATGTCGAATGGAGCATTACGCCATTGTCAAACATATGCATTTTGAAACATAAACCAGGTTGGTTAACCGTTTGTTTTCAAGTGTTGTTTCCCTTGCAGGTGGAGAGAGCTCTTGCTCAAATTAATTACCAAACATTCAAGGTCTCGGCGGGAGACATGTAATGATAATGTCAATCGTGGCATTATTCCCCACAGAGTTGTTTGTTTAAGTTTCTCTTACCCCTCCAGCGGAGTATTTCTTCAAGATTGCGGTTATAACAATATCAAAAGATTTCGTGAATCAATTTTTGGAGGTTGTCTGGCAGTGTGGATTCCGAAAATCCCCAATAGAGTCCTTCTCAGATTTGCTGCCGTGTCAGCACTGAAAGTTGGAAGACTAGACTCATATTGCGTTACCCATGTGATTGATGGAGTTAGCTGCTGCAAAGATAGGCAGAAAAGCTGTATCAGAGTTATTTTCCCGTAGTGGTGACGGAGTTATTTTCCCGCAGTGGTGGCGGAGTTATTTCTCGCAGTGGTGGCGGAGTTATTTTCCCGCAGTGGTGGCGGAGTTATTTCCCGCAGTGGTGGCGGAGTTATTTCCCGTATTGGTGACGGAGTTATTTTCCCGCAGTGGTGGCGGAGTTATTTCCCGTATTGGTGACAGAGTTATTTTCCCGCAGTGGTGGCGGAGCTATTTCCCGTATTGGTGACAGAGTTATTTTCCCGCAGTGGTGGCGGAGTTATCTTCCGTAGTGGTGACAGAGTTATTTTCCCGCAGTGGTGGCGGAGTCATTTCCTGTAGTAGTGATAAAGTAGTACCCGTAGCGATGGCGGTGTTGTTATTTTTCCAGATTATCTTCCCGCAGTGGTGGCGGAGTGATGACGGCGTTATTTTCCTGTAACGGTGACAGAGTGATTTTCCTGTATCGTTGGCAGGGTCATGTTGGCAGAAGTACTTCCCCAGTGAAGTCGTCCAGGTTATTCAAGTATTGACAAGATAATGTTGAAATCAGATTTGTAGATAATGTTCCCCAAACAGTCGTGCAGTTCATTTCTGCGGTTGGCAAATTTCCGGGTTCTTAGTATTCAACCGTCTCGTACCTCGAATGTTTGAAGGCCGTTCGCTCTTCACCCAGTCGGGTCCAAGTCGCTTGAATAGGGGCAGCTGTTGCACCCTAAAATTTGCTCAACCTACTTCACTTGGTTTATGTTTCAATTGCATTAGCATTTGCATAAGAAGTCATGTACATAGTCTAATCATTTGCATAGCATAGCATAGCAAATCATCCAACAAGGGACCAAGTACTACTCTTATCTCTATGAGCCTATCAAGAGGTTCTTATTCAAATTCAAGCTTATCCAAGTCATCAGAAAGAAATTGCAATCTAAGAAGTCAGTGGATCAAGCAGTGGATCTCTCTCCTATCTTGAGTATATTTGAAGATCATCAAAGAAGTTGTGAGCTGTGAATTGAGCATGGAGGGTATATAGACATCATGGAGGACCTATAGGGCCATTTTGAAAGTGAGACAAGTCATTGATGGGATTACAAGAGCTGCAGTTGAAGACAGTCAACTAGGGTTTCATCTGGGTCAACCCTGGGTCAACCCTAGGTCAAATGCTTGATTGAAGGGCATCAAGGCCTATTTGAGAGATGTGGGTTTCATCATTTGATATGTAGATATAGATGTGGTGTTGTTCCAAGGAGAAATCAAAAGAAATCAAGAAGAAGAGAAGTTTCTAAATTAGGGTTTCTGTGTAAAATCCCCTGATTTAGGTCAAACTTCCAAGCAAGATAATTCAAAATGCAAGCTTCAAATGGATCCTTGGCCAACATGAAACTTGTAGAGGATCGCAAGACCTTTAATTTGAGTGGTGGAATACATCAAGGAGATTTATAGAACTCAAGTTATGATCCTTGCAAGTTACAGGTCATCAGAGGCATCTGAAATTTTGTCTGTGAAAGTTACTTGTCTTCCAAGCAACTTTTACCCCTCAAGGGGTTTTCAAATGGATTTCTGATCAACATGGAAGTTGTTCCTCATGATCTTAGCGTTCTAGAAAGGTATGGTATGCCTTCATCTGATTTGTGGAACTCTACTTATGACCTTGGCAAGCAAAGGGTATTTTGGTCATTTGAGAATTATAGGTCATTTCAAGTATATGCCTAAAACGCATACAAGGAAGCTTCAAATGAAAAACTTCACAACATCAAAGTTGTTCCAAATGACATTTTGAGTCTAGAAAAGTGGTCATGGAGGTTTTAAAATGGGTGTGGCTCATATTTGCAAAAATGACCTAATTAAGGCATGATTTAAGTCATTAAATAGTCATTTTTTGGGAATTTTTCATAACATGTCCAAATGGGATGAAATGATAGGTCATTTTGATTGGAAACAATGTTTTGAGACCATTGGCAATAGTGGATTTTTGAGTTTAGTTCAAAGTTTGAGAGTTATCATGGCTTGCTTGTGATTAAAGTGACATATGCCAAATCACAAGGGATTTGTGGACAAGGAGCTTCCAACAATTTCTAGATGATTCCATGGGCATCTATATAAACCCTAGAGCTCATTCAATGCAGGGTTGCACTTCATTTTGATCCAAATCACATAGTTTCATTCTCTCTTGCATTTTTGCAAATTCATCCAAATTCTATCAATTCTTCATCATTCTGCAAAGTTCTTGATCCTATCATACTCCATATTGATCATAGATCACATTGCAAGCAAGATCCAAGTGTATTGGTGCAAGATTAGTGTGTTGCAAGTTCATCATCCAAAATGCAAGAAGAGTTGGTTATGGCAATCCAAAGCATTTGAGTAAGAGTTGCTGCATACAGTATCAAGATCCACCTCCATTGATCAATCCTAGAGCATTGCTAGCTGTGAATCCAAGGTTTCATCCATCTGTTTTCAGATTTCTACCAGGTTAGTGTTTTCTTCGAATTGACTTAGAATTGATAGCATGATGTAGAATCATTAGGTTAGAACTGTTAGGAATAAGTAGATGATCAATTCCAGTGAGTTTGAGAGCATTTCATGGAGTTTGACATTGGAGCACACCAACTGTTTGGACATAGAACTCTCTTAATATTGAGTGTTAGCATTAGTTCTTTGGCTTAGGTTGATCAGTGATAGGAGGTGTTCGTTTTGATATCAAGAAACTGGAGAATGCTGAGATTTGTTCATGCACCATTGATGGAGGTTGGCATCGGGTTTTGAATTCTAAGGCATGTCAATTGAAACCAATACTATAGATGGATTCAGTGACGAATTTGGAGTAAGCTTGCTTTTTACGTTGGAATTTGATGAAGAATCGAGCACGTATGAGTGAGGAGAAGTTGATGATGAAGCTTCTGCGTTCATGGCTTTCATGGCATAAACCCTAGGCTAGAGGAAGACGAAGCACTGCAAGCGTTGGATGAGGTCTTAATGGTTGACTGAGAATTTGATCTAATGGCCCATGTTTAAAGTTGAAACGCGAGGGAAGAGTCTGAAGCCAAAACGCTTCGTTTCATTTAAAGTGTCTGATGGGCTTAATTGGACAATTGCTTTCCACACCCTCACACAAGGCCCAACTGCATTGTTACACTGATTTGTTCTGCTATTTACACCGCGCGTGTTTCTTTTTATTTTTGATTTTCTGAAGTGATTTTATGCTGGTCTTAGCCCAGGCGCGCTTTTCTACACGCACCCCCAGTCTGGGCCCATCATCCATTTTTCAATATACTTTATTACTAACTGCACCCCTAACCCATTTTACTTCATTTCAATTTCCTTTATTTTTCTTAATTGTTTGGAAATTCATAATAAATTGGAAATTCCATATTTTTGATTGGTTGTTTTTTTACCATTTTCATATTTCTATGTAGAAAAATATCGTGTAAGAAAATTTCCATTTAATTTTCGTTTAATATTTTTTGCATATTTTTTCTTTTAATGCCTTTTTAAATACTTTTAGTTTGTATATAGTTTTGTAGAATTTCTTTTAGGTACTTCTCATAATCTTTTAGGCCAAATTTTTTAGTATAACTAGATACGTATATGAGGTGCCCCCTTGATTTTTTATACCAATTTTTTAGGATTTATTTTAGGTAGTTTAGTTAGAAAACATTAGGCTAATCATTTAGGGTTGTGAATATAATGTAGGTTTAACAAAACTAATTTTCTTTTGGGTTTTCTTTAGGACAAATTAAATGATGGGACTATAGGGGTATTATGGGTAAATAATAGATCCCTTAGAAAATGTTAGACTTCCCCTATTATATTAATACTACTAGTATATTTCCTGTATTTGCTTGATTGTGTGGTGTGCCCTCTCTAGGGTTATTTGTTTGACTGTGTGGGGTATTGGGCCTGCTTGGGGTTTGGGTTTGAGCTGAAGACTGTGCTGATGAAGCCCATTGAAGATTAAGAGAATGAAGACCAATTTCCAGAGTTGATGAAGAGTATCTTGCTGGCAGCTGTTGAAGGTTATAAGGTCTAGGAGGTAGGTAGAGCTCTAGAATAGCAACTTGATTCACAAACATGGAAGGTCTTGTTTGCCTCCATTCTTTCTCTATGATTCAAAGTCTCTTTTAAATATCCACCTCCTTCCTTTGGAAGGATTAGTGAATGTATTTAAAAGATAGAACTTTTGAGAGAAAATTGTCTATATCATGTTAACAGTCAGTAAGCCACCCTTGGTAGGCAACTGATTGCTTAACATCCAATTCATCTTGTTGACTGCTGCTCTTCTTGGAGAGTAAGACTTGAAGAAAAGCCACTGAAAGATTGAAGACAGAGACCTTGCTTGAAGGTTGTGAAGATGAAGACTGATGCTTGCTTGAAGCCTGTAGATAGTTGAAGATGACTTGAAGACAGATGTTGATGTAGACTGCTTTTTGCTGTTTATTTTTGCTGTTTATAATTCTTGATGTATTGTTTGAATTTCTCTGACTGTATTGCTTGCCCTTTAATCTGTTAGGTTGAAATCGAATTTTGTTCGCTTTTGCCTGTTATTTTCTAGGTTCGAGGTTGAGTGGGACTCCCTTGCCTCGCTTGTATTGTGGCATCCATGCATTTTACTACTTCATTGTATATATGCTATTGTTTCTGTTTCCGTTTATCCCTCAGGATCTCTGTTTCTCTCTGCGCAAGAGAGGAGCATGATAGACATTAGGTCTTAACCCATGCATGATAACATTAGGTTAGTGTGATTCCCTTTGCAACCATAGGTTAGAGTTCTGTCTCTTTTTTCTCAAAAACAAACAGAAAAACACAATAAGATTTCAAACACAATAAAAGACACTTCTTCCGTAAAAGAATGTGAACTCATCAAAACGTCATTTTTGTCCGCTTGGACGCGTAATCAGAAAAACCCTTTTTCAGAAGGAGATAAAAATAATCAAGACAGACTTGTGTCGTACGTGGCCCGAACTACGTTTGCTCTGATCTTTCATGATGTATGAAAGTACGTAGGCATAGGATGCGATATCCTAGCGAGCAACCTTCCCCTCCTTTCCCGTAGGTAGGCGAACTACGCTAACTCTGATTTCTCGTTCCAGACGAGAATACGTAGGCATAAAGTGCGATACTTTGCCGAGTCATTTTATTTTCTTTTAACCCCAGACCTGTAGAATAGATAGAATAACAATCCGTACCAGAAAACAAGCGTGGATCTCGTCGAGTACGACAGACGTGAGGGGTGTTAATACCTTCCCCTTCCGTAACCGACTCCCGAATCTAGGATTTGGTTGCGATGACCATTCCTTTCCCGTCTTTGCGGTGGGTTTACTTCGAGCATTTCCTTTCCCTCCTTTGGGATAAATAACACACGGTGGCGACTCTTCTGTTCAGTCGGCGCCGATTTTCGCAGTAGCGACACACAGTAAGTATCAACTTCCTTTGTTCTTCAAGCTTCAGCTGGAATGGCAATGCTCAAGGATTCATCCTATTCTACACTCTTCATTGAAGCCTTCATCTTCAAACTCAAGCTCAGCACCTCTCAAGACAATCAAACCAGAGGAAATCACTTACTGGATAAGCTGGGGGATATTGAACTGCTTACTGACCACCAAAGGTGACCTATAAGGGTTCAACATCAAAGGAATGGTTCCCTCAAAAGTTCTACTTCCTAGGTACATCACTTATCCCTCCAAAGGAGAGAGGTGTATACCATGGAAGGACTTTGAATCATAGGGAGGAATGGAGGTGACAGATACCATCCATGTTTAAGAAAGAAGTTATCTAAGTCTAAACTCTTCCTAATCCCTAACCCTAAAACAACCAAAAAAGAAATTAAGATCAAGCTTTCCAGCTCCTCAATCCATCTTCAAGTCTTCTACTATGCTCCTCAATGCTCCACAAAGAGATACCAAGCCCTCAAAGCCCACCAAGCAAAGCAACTAAAGCAAAAATGCCCTAAAGGCAACACAAACAATCAACCAATACAAAAATCAACCAAAAATAGTATACCCCTATATTAAATCCTAATATAATTTCTAAGGGATCCTACATACCTACCCTTAATACCCTATATGTCCCATATTCTAATTTGTCCTAAAAACCCAAAAATCTAAAGTTATTATGGACCTATGTTGAAGTTTAACCTAATTCTACACAACCTAAAATTATCTAATCAAAACTATCCTAAAATTCATCACAAAATTATGGAATAAATCCAGGGGGAAGCTAAAACATACATCTAACTATCCTAAAAAGAATGACTTAAAAATACTAAGGGAGCTACCTAAACCAAATTCTACAAATTCAGGTATCAACATAAAAGGAATAAAATGCAATAAAAGAAGAAAATATACAAAAAATATCAAAAATGCATGAAAGGAAAATATTTTTATTTTATATTTCTCTAGACAGAAATATGAAATAGGAGAAAAAAACTCCCATTAAAAAATCATTAATTTTCAATTTATTATGATTTTCTAAAGTTTGGAATAAAATGAAAGGAAAATAAAATGAATTATGAAAATGGGGTGCAATCAGTAAACAGGTGCAGTTCAGTTTATTGATGGGCTCAAATAGGGGGGTTCAAAAAGTAAAGCGCCAGGGCTCAATTATTAACCAGAAAAACAATTAGAAAATCAAACAGAAAATGAAAAATGAACGGTGAGAATAGCAAGGAATTTCAGTGCAAAATGGATTGGGCCTCACGCGTGGGGTGTGGATAGTGATATGCGCCAGGCCCAATATTAAATCAGAAAAACAATTAGAAAACATAAAGAAAATGGAAAAGATTAGGTGCGAAAAGTAATCCATTTCAGTTCATTATTGAAGTGGGCCTTGATTGGGGGTGTAATTAGTGATCCAGCCCAGAATTCCCTTTTAATGAAACGCATCGTTTCATTGTGCTTTCAGACTCCCTCCAAAACGAAATTGAATGGTGGCCGTTGGATCACGCGGGGGTCAAAAGGTCAAGCTATCATCTGAGGGCTGGGAAGTCATCTTCTTCCTTGAGCTAGGGTTCTAAAGAACCTCCATGGAAATGCAGCATGAAGCTTCATCTTTCTCCAACTCATGATCTCTCATTTCTCCATCAACTCTTAAAATTCAAGACCCTAACACGCTTAATTTTTCATGCTGAACACGATCATACCCTTAAAATCAACTGAAACCTCCTAAATCAATGAACCCGATCCAAGATTCAAAATATACTCAATCATCAATCTTACCAATTCTTAAAATTAAATGTCTCAGATCACTCACCAAGTCACCCTGAACATTTCTTGCTATCTAACTCAATCTATATCCCAATATAACAAGAGTTCTTGGTCATCAAAGAAATGAGGTCCCTAGTTCAATCTTCACCAATTCTCTTCAAACTTTCCAGAAATGATCTCCTATTGATTTCTAACCATTCTAACCTATCAAACCTAATCAATCATGCATAAATTAAGGTGCACGAAGAAAGTTGCAAACCTGGTTAAATTGAGTGAACAGATGATGAAATCCACCAAATCAATGCTTCAATCTTTCCCAATTCCTTCACTGAGTAATCTTCTAGCTTCTGTATGCAAAAAGAATGGCTGAAAATGCTTGATTCTTGGAAACCGATTTTGAAATGCAACCTTGAAATTTCAATCTCCAACTCTTCAATTCTCCATGGATGTGATCTCAATTCAATCTGCACAGCTTCAATATGATGTATAGAATGTGTTTGTGTGGAAAAAATGAATGGAAATGAAGAAGAATGAAGAAATGGGATTTGCTTGCAATGGAAGATTTTGGATCTCACTCCCTCTTCTCTACACCAATTCACACCAACCTTGCATCTGAGCAAGTTACAATCATCTTATAGAGTGGTTTAGAATCATCTAGAACCATCTAGGATCATCCAATGAGAAATTGAACTTTTCATGTCATGACATTTTGAATCCCATTCTCCTTACATGCTATCTCATGCCAAGCTCCTTGTACCCTCTGTCGCTTGCGCGAAAATAAGGTGCCGGCATGACAGAAGAGTCGCCACCTTTCGTTATTTATCCCTCAGAGCGGGAAAGGAAACGATCGGAAAAACCTGACGAAAAAGGGTAAGACAAGGTCATCGCAACCATTGTCTGGGTTCGGGAGTCGGTTACGCAAGGGGAAGGTATTAGCACCCCTCACGTCCGTCGTACTCGACGGGATCCACGCTTGTTGTGTTTACTTGGACGGGTTGGTTTTATTCTATCTACCTATCAAGGCTGATTGAAAAAGAAAAGAAAAATGACTCGGCAAAGCATCGCGCTTTATGCCTACGTATTCTCATCAGAGAATGAGAAATCAAAGTCAACGTAGTTCGGCCTACGAAGGATTATGGGGGAAAGGTTGCTCGCTAGGTTATCGCATCCTATGCCTACGTACTCTCAACAGGCATGAGAGATCAGAGCTCACGTAGTTCGGGAAACTACGGGTTATCTCCTGAAAGAAGTGTTTTTTATTGTGTTTGCAATTTCAACCGCACTAGAGACTATGACCTGAGAGTGAATGCGTCGCATGTCACCCAAAGGGTACCATACTAAACATCCAATCTCAGATAGCTTAAGGCTCGTAACGTACGAAAGAAATCATTCATGATTACTGTATCTTAAACTGTTTTGAGATGAGAAGAGAACAGGCCCGACTAGGAGGGAGACTATCAAGTCCTATTGTTATCATGCCATGGATTCATCCTATGGTTGAGGTTTGAACAGGGAACTCCTAGAAGTTGTCATGCATAGGTTTCAACCTAAAAGTCTATCATCAAATCCTTATCAAAGGAAATGAGAGTCCTAAGGGATCATGTCAATGATACACCAAAACAGTCAAAGCATCAGCTTAACAGTAAAATGCATGCAATGCAAGTGAGGGAGGAAATGTGTGTGGGGCTTCAGCCTCCACAAGCTCATCTCAACCTCAAGCCAGTCATGAAATAACAGTAATCATACTGAAAAATAAAACAACATGCTATCAAGCACTATAACTGAAGTCATACAGATAAAAGAAATGGAAATGCCATCAGGCAAACAAAACACATGCTTAAGAAAGAAATTATCTACATCTACTCTCTGATCCTAACCCTAAAAACCTGATCAAATCTAAGCAAAGCCCTAAAGCAAAACCCTAACCAAGAGAAATCAATCCCAGTCTTCAAGCTTCAAAGCAAGCTTACCAAAGAAAGGGAGCTAAGTAAGCAGACTCATAGTGTCTTCCTCAGGAAAGCACTAGGAGGCTTATACTCAGGAGTCATATCCTATATGGCTCGACAACTGTGATCAGTTTACGTTCCTCCTCAGGAGAAACTAAACTCACATGAAGGCTCCAACATCACTGGATATTTAGGAAATCCTACCTGAACTAGTGGAACTAAGTGAATAGACTCATAGGACCTTCCTCAGGAAAGTACCAGGAGGCTTCCACTTAGGAATTGTACCCCATGTGGCTCAACAACTTGTGATTAGTTTATATTCCTCCTCAAGAGAAATTAAACTCACATGTTGGCTCCAACATCATTGGATACTTAAGAAATCCTATCTGAACTAATGGAACTAAGTGAATAGACCCATAGGACCTTCCTCAGGAAAGTACCAGGAGGCTTCCACTTAGGAATTGTACCCCATGTGGCTCAACAACTTGTGATTAGTTTATATTCCTCCTCAGGAGAAATTAAACTCACATGTTGGCTCCAACATCATTGGATACTTAGGAAAGAGGTGAGAAGAAATAATGAAAGTCATTCATGGTGCCTTCCTCAGGAAAGTACCATGAACTTCCCCCAAACTTCAGGATCTCAAACCTCACAAACAGAGAACAAGCTCCAACCTCTCAACCTCTGAGTCTTGATCTTCAATCCTATCCTTCATCATGCTCCTTCAACAAGGTCTTCATAACAAACTAAGCCCCACAACAAATTCCCAACAATAAACCCCAGAGACAGACAAATAACCACAGAACAGTCAAAACCATCAGTCAACTTCAGAAAATACCTAAAAATACTAAAGCAAGAGGGAAAAATCTAACAATCACTCACAAGGGTCCATAACATCTACCAATGACATCCCTATATGCCTATACCCAAAAATCAAGACAAAACTCTCCCCAGAAAATGAATTACTTCACTTATGCATAACCTAAACCCTAATTAGGCACCCTAATGCTAACCTAACTAAACTAATCAAATTTTAATCTAAAAATCAAGAATTAAATCCTATGGGTAACTATGATTCAATATATAATCACACCAAAAAGAATGAATTAAAAATCATAAGGGAAGGTCCTAAAAGAAATTCTACAAAATGAGGTACAATATTAAACCTATTTAAAAGCTATTTAAATGAAAAATATACTAAAAATATCAAAAGAAAAATAAAATGGAATTTTATTTATTTATAATTTTCTAGACAAGATTATGAACATGTGAAAAAAACAAGCATTAAAAAATACTAATTTTTGAATTTTATATGGACTTTATAAAATGCAAGAAATAAAAGAAATTAAAATCAAAGAATAAAAAGAAAAAGGGGAGGGGGGTGTTAAACTTAAAGCGCCCAGTTCATTTTATGAATGGGCCAAATCAGGGGGGGTGCCATTAGCGAATGGCGCTAGGCCCAGGCGTTATTCAGAAAAACAAAAGAAAAATTCAAGAAAAATGAAAGGGAGACGGTGTATTTAGTAAGTTTTCTCAGTTTAAAAAGTGATTGGGCCGCGCGAGGGGGTGGGTTTAGCAAAACGAAACATCAAGCCCACAGAGTACATTAATGAAACGCAGAGTTTTACAACTCTGGTTTCCCTCTCATTTCCAATTGAACCTGGGCCGTTAGATTGAAAGTCCGGTCAATGGTCCACGCCAGATCTAACGCGTGCTGGCTTTCTTCCTTGTTGAACCTCCTAGGGTTTACAGAAAAAAACTGCCATGAAAGCTTCTCCCAGCACAACTTCCATCGCCTCATGCTTCCTCGTTTCTCAACGAAAATCAAATCCATAAAGAGCAAAAGTGCTCTACTTGCCAAGCTGAGTACAACCATACCATTGGTTTGCACTGAAACGCTCCCACACACCAAACCCGATAGCATCACCTCAATATTACTCAAACCTGAACTTCAATATTTCTTGCATTTTCTCGCGTTAACATGTTAATCACCTATCACTGATCACTCTAAACCAATCCACGTGAATTATCACTACCTACACAGTGAGTTCTTGATCCATAAAGTCACCATGTCCAATTCTCAAACTTCACAAATGGCTCTTAAATTTTCCAGGATTCATCACTAATGGTCTCTAATCAATGCTACACTAACCACCTATTCTAAAAACACATAAATAAGGAGATACAAGAGAATTTGCAAAACCTGATTTTTGTAATGGCAGATATAATTGCACTCCAACTCAAGCCTTGAAACTCTCCCTGATTGATCTTTGATGGATTGTAGGAGTTCTGTATGCAACAGTTCTTGATAACACCCTTTGAATCACTCTAGCCACTTCTTCATGCAACTTGGAGGGAAGCTTTGGATCTCATGAACCAGCCACGAATTCCTCTCAATTTTGTTTGCCAATTGCTCTATGATGATGGTAGATGATGATGATAACAAGAATTATGATAATTGATGGGGTTTCAATGGAGTTTGAAAGCAAAATGCAAGATGGAGTTATGGAATCGAACTATGTGATGCAAGCACTCTCAATCACCAACCAGGGTATGGATCATCTCTAGGGCATATATAGATGTCAAAAGAAGTGTGTGGAAGCTTTGAGAACCTTCCAAGAAGTTTCTAGAATGTATCATGCAATGAGAATTTGAATTTTCTATGTTTAGTAAATCTCATGCAATCTCATGATAAACCATGCAATCCCACTTAATATCTCCTTAAATGAGTAATTGGTATTGAATGAGTGAAAAAACAAGCTAAACCTTGCCTTATGCCAAGTTTCTCAAAGGTTCCTTAATATGCAAGCATGAACTTTACAAAGTAGCCCCCATTTTAAGACCTCAAATCAAAATTCTACTTGAACCATTGTTTTTAAAATGATGTTTGGAGTCAAAATGACATATTGGATGACCCATTTTGGATTTGTACATCTCCTAAACCAAAATTCCATTTCAACTTTTTTAACTTATAAGCCATTTTTAGGTCATTTTTACCCAATCATGAAAATCCTTGATACAAGCTCTTTCAATAACTCATGACCACTTTTCTAGGCCTAAAATCCCATTTTGAACAACTTTGATGTTTTGAGTTTTTTCATTTGAGGCTTGGAAATAGGAGATATGGCCTTTGCTTAAAATGACCTATAACTTCCAAATGACCAAAATACCCCTGTCTTGTTCAAACCATAAGTTGAGTTATACAAATCCTATCAAGGACTTCTAGTACTCTCTAGAAAGCTAAGAAGATGCTCTTCAACATTCATGTTGACCAAGAGATCATAGGAATCATCCTACTAGGGAAAAAGTTGTCTGCAAGTTGGGTGACTTTCAAGGACCCAGATTCACACACCTCAGCTGACCTGTAATTTGTCAAAACCATAACTTGAGCTCTGCAACTCCTATAAAGGACTTCTACCACTCAAATTAAAGCTAAGAACAAGCTCTACAACATTCATTTTGTGGGGAAGATGAGATATCAATCACATCTTGAGCTAAAACTTCCTGGAAGATAGGGATCAAATTAGGGTTTTTCACTGACAATCCTCAGAAACCCTAACTCAAAACTTCTCAAACTCCTCAATCATGATGAGTTGGTCTAGGAATCATCTTTATAACATCTCTATACATCATTCCATGATCTCATGGCTCTTGGATTAGGTCTTAGCCTTCTCCAAATCTTCAGCTGACCTAGGATTGACCCAGTCAAAACCCTAATTCTACCATTCATGGTTGAATCTTCTGAATTCTTGCACAATGACCTCTCTGGGCTTCATGATGGCTTTCAAGACATCCCATAAACTTTCTCAAAGCATCAAGTTCATTCTCAAAGTCTCAGAATCATCTGAGGAGCACCCACAACTCTCAAGTTTTGAGACACACAACTCTGGCTTCAAACAATTTCTCTGAGGATCTCTTGAACTTTCTGATGAAGGTATCAACTTTCAAACACTTAATGGGTAAATAATTGTTGGTCAAATTTTGGGGTGCAACACCCTCCAATTCTGACTTGAATTTATCCCCACATGAGATTTTGGATGAGTTACAATGCATAACCAACTTGTACATTGAGTTCTTTTGAGTTTTGGTTTGGTACCTTAATATGCAAGCAAGCCATTTCCAAAACAGCCATATGATCCAAGCCTTAAATCAAAATTGTGGCTGAACCATTGTTCTTATAATGTCATTTGGATTCAAAATGACCTATTATATGACATGGTTTGGATTTATAGCTTGTGATTTCCAATTTTCAACTTCTCCTTAATTAACTTATGTCTCCATTTTAGGCCATTTTTATCACTTTTTGATACAAGCCTTTTCAACATCTCATGACCTCCCTACTAGCCTTAAAACATCATTCTAAGTAAGTTTGATGTTGAAGATTTTTCCATTTGAAGCTTGGAAGTAGGAGATATGGCCTTATGCTTGAAATGACCTATAACCTCCAAATGACCAAAATGCCCTTGACTTGTCAAAGCTATAAGTTGAGTTCTACAAATCCTATCAAGGACTTCTAGTACTCTATAGAAAGCTAATAAGATGCTCTACAACATTCATGTTGACCAAGAGTTCATAGGAATCATCCTACTAGGGAAAAAGTTGGATGCAAGTTGGGTGACTTTCAAGGACCCAGATTCACATACCTCAGATGACCTGTAATTTGTCAAAGCCATAACTTGAGCTCTACAAATCCTATCAAGGACTTCTAGTACTCAAATTAAAGCTAAGAACAAGCTCTACAACATTCATGTTATGGGGAAGATGAGATGACAATCACATCTTTAGCTAACTTGCCTTGAAGATAGGGATCAAACTAGGGGATTTTACACTGTCAATCCTTAGAAACCCTAGCTTAAAACTTCTCAAAATCCTCAATCATGATGAGTTAGTCTAGTAATCATCCTTATAGAACCTCAATGCATCATTCCATGATCACATGGCTCTTGGATTAGGTCTCAACCCTCTCCAAATCATCAGTTGACCTAGGGTTGACCCAGTCAAACCCTAATTCCACCACTCATGGCTGAATCCTATGAATTCTTGTACAATGACCTCTCTAGGCTTAATGATGGCTTTCAAGACATCTCATAAGCTTTATCAAAGCTTCAAGTCCATCCTCATAGTCTCAGAATCGTCTGAGGAGCTCCCACAACTCTCAAGTTATGAGGCACACAACCTTGATTTCAACCAATTCCTCTGAGGACCTCTTGAGTTTTCTGACAAAGGTATCAACCTTTGAACCTTTGAATAACCTTCTTGACTTTCTTCAAAGCCTCATATAACTATTGATAGGTAATAATACCTCTTGACCTACTGCCCACATATCAATGAGATGCAGATGATGAATACAATGAACAACAAACTTGGTAAATAAATGTTGGTCAAATTTTGGGGTGCAACAGCTGCCCCTATTCAAACGGCTTGAACCTGACTGGGTGAGGAGCGAACGACTATCAACCAATCAAGGTGCGAGACGGTTGAATACCGATAAACCCGAAAATTTGCCAACTGCATGAGCACACGGTGCTCTGGTGGGAACAAATCTTCGAACACTGAAATAATAGCTGCACGACAACTAGCTGGAGACATACTGATCTGAACCTTGTCGTCAGTTATCCACATTAAATTCCTCTGACATTGTCATCAGACACCAGACCTCGCCGTCAGGCATTCTTGGAAATAAAGCGTCTGACATCGCCGTCGGACAACCCAAAACACCCAACATCGCCGCTGGAAAACTAGAGAATCTGACATCGCCGTCGAACAACCAAAACACCCAACATCACCGCTGGAAAACTAGAGAATCTGACATCGCCGTCGGAAACAAACATCCAACATCACCGATGGAAAACTAAAGAATCTGACATCGCCGTCGAACAACCAAAATACCCAACATCACCGCTGGAAAACTAGAGAATCTGACATCGCCGTCGGAAACAAACATCCAACATCACCGCTGGAAAACTAAAGAATCTGACATCGCCGTCGAACAACCAAAACATCCAACATCGCCGCTGGAGACCTAAATCACCTGACATCGCCGCCAGAAACAAACATCCAACATCGCCGCTGGAGACTTAAGGAATCTGACATCGCCGTCGAACAACCAAAACATCCAACATCGCCGCTGGAGACCTAAATCACCTGACATCGCCGCCAGAAACAAACATCCAACATCGCCGCTGGAGACTTAAGGAATCTGACATCGCCGTCAACCAATCATAACTCTGAGAAATGCCCGACATCGCCGTCAAGTACACAACATAATCTGACTTCGCCGTCAAAATCAAACATCCAACATCGCCGCTGGAGAACTCAAAATAATCTGACCTCGCTGTCAGGGTGAAGAAACTTCATTGGGGAATTGGTCACACGGTAACCGGTAATACATAGTCGATCATGCCATCGGGCATCCAAAGAAACTGTCGGGCATCAGCCAGACTTTAACCATCAGGTTGATCATGCCATCAGGAATTCAAAGCAACTGTCGGGCATCAGCCGGACTTCAACCATCAGGTTGATCATGCCATCAGGCATTCAAAGCAACTGTCGGGAATCATCCGGACTTCAACCATCAGGTTGATCATGCCATCAGGCATTCAAAGAAACTGTCGGGCATCAGTCGGACTTCAACATCAGGTTGATCATGCCATTAGGCACTCCGCATTACTGTCGGGCGTCAGCCGGACTTCATCAGCAAGTCGGGAGTAGAATTCTTGGTCAATCATGAGCCAACTGGGAACATCTAAACCACTGCCATCAGGCACTCCGCATCAGCTGAGAGAACTGCTTCATTAACACGGTCAGACTTCAATCGTGGAGTCTTCAAGGGAGATTTCAACTTCGCCGTTAAAGAACCTGCTGGGGAGGATGCTTCGCCGCTGGGGATCGTGGAGAACTATCAGGTAACTCCGCTCCGAGGGTCCAGAAATCATTCTGGATGAATCAAATCTGCTGAGGACTTCAAGAATCATCTTGGACAAATAACTCCGCCGAGGACCTTCAAGAATCATCTTGAACCGGTAACCATTCTGGAGATCTCAGGAATCATCCTGAGCGAACACTCTGTTGGGGATTTCAGGAATCATCCTGGGCAACCTTTACTGGGGACTCTACTGGGGAGCTTAAGAATCATCTTAAGCAAATGGCCCTGCTGAGGAATTCAAGAATCATCTTGAACCGAAGACTTCGCTGGGGAGAATGTCAGGAATCATCCTGAGCAACTGATCCTTCGGCGGAACACCTGCAAAACGAGAACGGTAACAACCTAGATCATGTTTATTATGCATATGCTTCAGCAATGGCACAATGCTCCACACGGTGGAAATGCTATGCGTTTATGATAAATGCTATGCAATCATGCACAATGATGCGATCCCGTCAGCAAAATAAATGCCGGAGGGAGAATCCTCCTGTCAAGGGGGAAGAACTACTCAGATAGAGGAATCATCCTGCTGAGGAGAACAGAGTCACGCCAATATCAATTGGACTCCGCAGGGGGCACAACTTCAGTTGACTACTGCGGGGGAAACAACTTCAGTTGATTGCTGCAGGGGAACGAAGCTCTTCGAGAACCTGGACCTGCTGAGGGAAGGCGATGTCAATCGCGGGAATAACCTGCATGGCCGTCATGGCTACTTCTCTAGAGATACGACTCTGTGGGGAAACAACTTCAGTTGATCAACACTCCACTGGGGAAAACCAATCATGGCTTGAGCAACTTCCAAGGATTCGGCTCTCTTGGGTATCTGCAAACTCGGCTGGGGAAGGAGAAATCATTCTGCTTCGCTGGAGAGTACGACTCCGGGGGAAATACAGCATCAGCTGTTCAACACTCTACTGGGGAACACCGATCATGGTCCCCACTGCTTCCCAAGGACTCGGCTCTCTTGGGGATTTGCGAACTCGGCTGAGGAAGAAGAAATCACTCTGCTTTGCTGGAGCGAGTACGACTCTGATGAGGAATTCCAATTCCGCTGGGGAAGAAGGAATCATCCGACTTCGGGGGGAGTACGACTCTGGTGGGGAATCTCAATTCCGCTGGAGACTTCAGTCTGGTACCATTAGTCGCTACATACTTCGGCGTATGAATAGTTTCCTACGAAACCTGCGCTTGTGACCCGGTGTTGGGGGATGAACACGCGCTTCGGCGCCTGACTCAGCGGAGGAGGTGACGTTCCTTCAGGATACATCGGATTGGGGAGAGAATCATCTCTGCCTAGGGAGACACATCAATGCTCATGATCTTGCGTTCCGACTCTGCGGGGAGAGGCTATTGAACTCTGCTGGAGAAGGAGGAATCATCCTTCTTCGGGGATGCGCACGGCGCACTGTCTGGAATATGCTACACCTGTAACAACACAAACAGACAAGATACCCTTCTCAAAGGGACCTATCAAGGTTATTATCTCGTGAAAATATTCAAGTATTTAATTGTTTCAACAATCAGCGGCCTAGGCCAGTAAGTTTATGTATGCGCATTTTATCAAAAACATCGGCGTTTTTTTTCCGCAAACAAAACAGATAAATGCTAAACAGACAAACAGAATTGCTGAATAGTATGCATTTTATTGATAACGAACCCCTGAATGGGTAAAAAAAAGTTTTACAACAGATGCAAGCTCCTGGAATGAGGAAGCCGCGCAAAAAATAAAACATAAATATACATCAGTATATACAAATGTCGGCAACGAGGCGTAGACGAACACCATGAGTTGATCCCTCTATGACCCACTCGACTTCGATACTTCTCCGACGCTTCAGCTTCGGAAGAGATTGATTCAGATAAACGGCCCTCAGGTCCTCCAAACCACTAAACAATGAAAGTCCACACGCGGAACACAGTCATTTGCTTTTTCAAATCCCTAACTTTTGCGTGAACCGCCCTTTGCGGGTTTTCAGTTCACCGGGATACCCTTTTTTGCCGAAGCCGCCCAGTGTAGGTTTTCGACTTCGCGGGTGTACCTTTTTTCAATTTATATCCCTAATTTTTGCCCGAACCTTTTATTTTGTTTTTGGTTCGCCGGGATGCCCCTTTTTTGCCTGGACTCTCCTTTTTTGTCCAGCGGGTCGCTTTCAAGCAAAGTATTTTTTAACTGCGTCCGCGTTCACCGGGGATGCAAAATCTTCACCATCCATCGTGGATAACAACAAAGCTCCTCCCGAGAAGACCTTGCTGACGACGTATGGACCTTCGTAATTCGGAGTCCACTTGCCCCGGTGATCGGAGTGTGGAGGAAGAATCTTCTTCAGGACGAGATCAGCCGTCTGAAAGCTTCTAGGACGCACCTTCTTATCATAAGCTTTCTTCATTCGGCTTTGGTACAGACGACCAAATGCAATCGATGCTAACCTCTTCTCGTCCATCAGGCTGAGTTGGTTCAGTCGGTTCGTAATCCATTCTGCCTCGTCGAGTTTCACATCAACCAAAACTCGCAAAGAAGGGATCTCCACTTCCAACGGTAGGACAACTTCCATACCGTACACTAAGGAGAAAGGAGTTGCCCCGGTTGACGTACGTACCGTCGTACGATAACCGTGCAGTGTAAACGGCAGCATCTCGTGCCAATCTTTGTATGTCACAACCATCTTCTGAACAATCTTCTTTATGTTCTTGTTGGCGGCTTCGACGGCGCCATTCATCTTCGGCCGGTAAGGAGATGAGTTGTGGTGTTCAATCTTGAAGCTCTGGCACATCTCCTTCATCATCTTGTTATTCAGATTCGAACCATTATCAGTAATGATCCGCTCGGGAATTCCGTAACGACAGATGATATCCCTCTTTATGAATTTAGCCACTACCTGCTTGGTCACATTAGCATACGAGGCTGCCTCCACCCACTTGGTGAAGTAGTCGATAGCTACCAGAACGAAACGATGACCGTTGGATGCAGTGGGCTCGATCTTGCCTATCATGTCGATGCCCCACATGAAGAACGACCACGGGGAGGACATGACATTCAACGGGCACGGCGGCACATGAACTTTATCAGCATAAACCTGGCATTTATGACATCTCTTCGCGAATCTGAAGCAATCCGACTCCATCGTCAGCCAGTAGTATCCTGCTCTCAGGATCTTCCTCGTCATAGCATGCCCGCCGGCGTGCGTACCGAATGTGCCTTCATGGACTTCCTCCATGAGCATACTCGCCTCTTTCTCATCTACACATCTGAGTAGCACGAGATCGTGGTTTCTTTTATACAACACTCCATCAGGATTGAGATAAAAATTTCCAGACAGCCTCCTCAGAGTCTTCTTATCCTGGGCTGACGCACCCGCAGGATACTCCTTAGTCATAAGGAAAGTCTGGATGTCATGGAACCATGGCTTGCCGTTGGCGGCTTCCTCGATTGCAAAGACAAACGTCGGTCTATCAAGACGCGAAAGGACAATTCTTGGAGCCTCATTCCAAAAATTGACTTTATACATTGAAGCCAACGTGGCTAAGGCATCAGCCATCTGATTTTCTGCCCTGGGCACGTGATGGAGTTCCACTCGATCGAAGAGCGGAAGTAGCCTTCTGGCATAATTCATGTACGGACCCAAATTCGGTTGACGAGTCTCCCACTCCCCTTTAATTTTGTTGATCACAAGCGCCGAGTCACCATATACGTCTAGATTCTTGATTCTCAAATCAATTGCTTCTTCTAGACCCATGATGCATGCTTCGTACTCCGCCTCATTATTGGTGACTGGAAACGTCAGTCTCGCGGTAAACGAGATATGGGATTCGTGGGGAGTCGTGATGACAGCCCTGATGCCACTTCCATAGGAATTAACCGCCCCATCGAATATCAATTTCCACTGGGATTTCCTATCTGGCCCCTCGTCGGGCAACGGCTCATCGCAATCCTTCGCTTTGAGAAACATAATATCCTCGTCAAGGAATTCAAACTTCATCGGCTGGTAGTCCTTGATCGGCTGTTCGGCAAGGTAATCAGACAATACGCTTCCCATGATGGCCTTCTGAGACACGTACTGAATATCATATTCCGTTAACACCATTTGCCATCTGGCAATCCTGCCCGAAAGAGCCTGCTTCTCGAAGACGTACTTGATCGGATCCATCTTCGAAATTAGCATGGTGGTGTGATTGAGCATGTACTGTTGTAAACGTTTGGCAGCCCAGGCTAGTGCACAACACGTCTTCTCCAGCATCGAGTATCGAGATTCACAGTCAGTGAACTTTTTACTAAAGTAGTAAATGGCATGCTCCTTTCTGCCCGTCTCGTCGTGCTTACCGAGAACACACCCCATACTATTCTCAAGAACTGTCAAGTACATGATTAATGGTCGTCCAACCACTGGGGGTATCAAGATTGGAGGTTCTTGAAGATACTGCTTTATCTTGTCGAATGCCTTCTGGCAATCCTCATTCCTGATGATCGCCTGATCTTTCTTTAAAAACCTGAACATCGGTTCACAAGTAGCCGTGAGCTGAGAGATAAACCTTGCAATGTAGTTTATTCGGCCCAAGAAACCACGAACTTCTTTTTCTGTTTTCGGCGCTGGCATTTCTTGAATGGCTTTTGTTTTCGCAGGATCGACCTCGATGCCTCGCTCACTCACGATAAACCTTAGTAACTTTCCGGACCGCACTCCGAAAGTGCATTTGTTAGGATTCAGCCTCAACCTGAACTTCCTAAGCCTCTCAAAAAGCTTCAATAAGTTGACCAGATGCTCTTCCTCTGTTTGGGACTTCGCAATCATGTCATCAACATAGACCTCGATCTCACGATGAATCATGTCATGAAACAAAGTCACCATTGCTCGTTGGTAAGTGGCCCCTGCGTTCTTCAGACCGAAGGGCATTAGCTTATAGCAAAATGTTCCCCAGGGGTGATAAACATCATTTTCTCCATGTCCTCCGGCGCCATTTTGATCTGATTGTAACCGGAGAAGCCATCCATGAACGAAAACACGGAGAACTGGGCTGTGTTGTCGACCAACACATCGATATGAGGCAACGGGAAATCATCTTTAGGGCCCGCCCTATTCAAATCCCCATAATCGACGCACATGCGTACCTTACTGTCCTTCTTCGGTACAGGCACTATGTTGGCGGCCCACGGAGGGTAAGTGGTGACCGCTAAGAAGCCAGAATCAAGCTGTTTCTGCACTTCTTCTTTGATCTTAACGGCCATATCTGGTCTCGTCCTCCTAAGCTTCTGCTTAACGGGAGGACAATCTTCTCGCAGCGGCAAGTGGTGGACCACGATGTCCGTGTCAAGTCTGGGCATATCCTTATATGACCAAGCAAAGACGTCACTATACTCTCGAAGCATCTTGACCAATCTACGCTTGACATTACTCTGCAATGCAGCCCCTATCCTGACATTTCTGACGAGCTCTTCAGAACCCAAATTTACGATCTCAATCTCCTCCTCAATAGGCAGAATAACCTTTTCCTCTTGTTTCAACAAGCGGGCCAACTCTTCAGGAAGGTCTTCGTCTTCATCAATCTCTTCTTCGGCTTGATAGATCGGGCAATCGAAGTCGAAGTGAGCCGTAGAAGGTCCAGAGTCGATGTCATCTGTTATGTGGATCCTGCAATAACAAGGGTTAAGTTTAAAACAAGAATATGCAGGTTAGCACAAACCCCATTGCCATTTTTCTATTTTTCAAAACAAATATAAAACAGGAATAACGGAGATCACAATATTTGAATACGAAGAAGACGCCTTTGATTTATTAACAAAATGCATGTACATAATCCAACAAGGCCCTGACAATAAAACCGCTATGCCCCGGGTAGGACATAGGGTTGTACAATGATTGGAAAAAGTAAATCATTACTGTTCACTTGTCATCGGGATGATATCCTTGATGGTCCAATTGTTGAGGCCCTTGCCCGGTTTGCTTGGCTGAATCCAAGAGTCGAGATCACAATCGCTATCCCCGCTGTCTTCAAACGCCGCATTGATGCTTTGGAAAATCACTCCGCCACTGGTAAATAGGATCGGCCCCTTACCCCGTGACGCGCTGCTAGACGAAGAAGAAGAAGCTCCAGCTTCAGGAGAATACCCCAATCCAAACTTATCCTGCTTGTTTGGTATCTCCAAAATATGCCCCCAGCCTGGGGTAGATCCAGCTTCGACGATGGCCCGAGCTTCTTTGAATGAGGAGAGATTCATCTCTGGCTTTTCTGTGACTACAGGAGCCACCTCTTTCACCTTGACGGCTTCAAATGCTTGGCAGAGAGTTTCATGGATTCGCCATCCATTTCAACATACTTAAAGGATGACAAATGGCTCACCATTATGTCCTCCTCACCGCAGACGGTTACTATGCTTCCCCCGACAGCATATTTGAGCTTTTGGTGCAACGTGGAGGTCACGGCACCAGCAACATGGATCCATGGCCGGCCCAAGAGGCAACTGTAGGCAGGCATGATGTCCATGATATAAAAGACCGTATCGAACGTTTCCGGACCGACCTGGATCGGCAGGGTCAACTCTCCGAAAATGTGGCGCTTAGTTCCGTCGAACGCCTTCACCACCAGATCACTGGGTGTGTAAAGCAATCCGCGAGTGTCCAACTTCATTAATGCCTTCTTCGGAAGCACATTAAGCGACGAACCCGTGTCCACCAGGACATGCGACATGATTTTGCCCCTACACTCTATCGAGATGTGCAGGGCGCTGTTGTGATTCCTCCCTTTTGGTGTCAGCTCTAAATCTGTGAAACCTAGCCCATTGCCAGCATTTACGTGGGCTACGACTTCTTCTAGCTGATTCACTGATATTTCCTGCGGTACATAGGAGGCGTTTAATACCTTCAGTAGCGCGTTGCAGTGCGCTTCAGAACACAGCAACAGATTGAGAATAGAAATCTTTGAAGGCGTCTGATGGAGATGGTCTACAATCTTGTAGTCGCTCTTTTTGATCAACCGCATAAACTCCTCGGCATCTTTGACCAACAAATCTTTCTCTACCCCACACGGGACCTCTTCGACGACTTTGCTTTTACCCTTATCAACCGCATCAGCTCTGACCTCTTTATCTGCCACGACCTCTGGCGGTGCAAACACTCTTCCGCTGCGAGTAATACCACTGATTCCTGCGAGATTCTCCACAGTCGACCCATACGGCTCCAGCTCCAACTTTTGACCGTTGCAATAGACTTCAGCTCCATAATGCCACGGAACGGCGTTAGTGCTCTCGAATGGTATCGACCCAGCTTTGGTAATAGTAATTGTAGGCGGTCTGGGCGCAGAAATGGTTATTGGTTGGCGAGGGATGGTGATGGTGGCGACTTCATCGGCCTGCTTCAACACTACCTCTCCTGATACACTTTCAGTCTTCCGGCTGAACTGCAGAATCCCCTCAGTCATCAGACTTTGGATTCCTTCTACCAGCTGCTCACATCCATCAGAATGCGTGGCGCAGTCCATGCATAGTTCTCCGCACCCTGGAAAGAACCCTCTTTTCAGCAACTTAGCTTTGACGAAGCTAAGCGGCATCTTTAGATCTTTGACATCAGTCAACAGATCTGCACTTTCTTCTTCGATAATGGCGTTCACTCCGCCCCCCTATGATTCGGCATAGGGTTTTTCGTGACATTGGGCACATTGTCGGAGAAGTTGATAATCTTGGCATCTACCAGGTCCTGCACCTTGTGCTTAAAGGCTTTGCAGTTCTCTACTGTGTGGCCTGGTGCCCCTGAGTCAAAATCGCAAGTGGCATTGGCGTCATACCCTGGTGGAGGTGCCCCTGTCAAGGGAGCCATCGTCCTCTTCTGAACCAACTGAAGCTGAAGCAACGTCTGCAAGAGCTGTGCGTACGACATGGGCAGTGCCTCGAAGTGACGATTTGTCAAAGATGCCCGATTCTGGTGTTTTCTATATCCCTGCTGATTCGGTTGCTGCTGCTGCTGCGGTTGCGGAGCCGCTGGGATATTTATACTGGCTACCTGCTGCTGAGGGCCCTTGCCCTTTCTTCGAGCGTTGGTCACAGCGCTCGCATCTCCTTCTCGTCGTTTACCAGCATAAGGTTTCTTTCCACCTCCTCCAGCTGAGGATGATTCGCCTTGAATTTTCCCGATCTTGATACCGTTCTCGACGTGCTCGCCCATGGTAATGAGAGCTGAGAACGTCCCAGACATACCGCTGACTAACTTTTCATAGTAAACCCCTGGGAGGGTAGCAACAAACATCTGCACGAGCTCGCGCTCAACCATCGGCGGTTGAACCCGAGCTGCCAACTCACGCCACCGCTGGGCGTACTCCTTAAATCCTTCATTATTCCTCTGTGAAAGGTTCTGGAGCTGGACTCGGTTCGGGGCCAAGTCGCTATTGTACTGATAGTGGTGGATAAACGCTTCAGCGAGATCTTTCCATGTGCGCACGCTAGTGGGCTCTAGACCCACGTACCACTCGAGGGATGGCCCAGAAAGACTATCTTGGAAGAAGTGCATCAGCAACTTCTCGTCTTCGGAATAGGCAGACATCTTCCTGTAGTACGATCTAAGGTGGACACGAGGGCAAGTGGTGCCCTTATATTTCTCAAAGTCAGGCACCCTGAACTTAGGAGGTACCTTGAAATCAGCAATTAATCCCAGCTTGGACATATCAACGCCCAAAGTATTCTGATTCTCAATATCTCTCATTTTATCTTCAAGTGCTTTGAACCTGAGCCGCGCTTCAGCATTCAGCTCCCCTTCCGCACCTCTTTGAGAGAACACATCATCCTGATGATCCTCAAGCCACGGTTGAGGCACCAACAAGTTCCCGACGCCGGCATTGCCGTTGACCGGCCCGATGTTGACATTAGCTCCCAGACTCCCATTACCGACACCCGTCGTATTGAGTCCGATGTTGGCCATCACATTGCCATTAGCACTGCCGTTGCCCCCAGCCACGGGGACACCATTCTGCGGAGTATCAACTGGTGGAGGAGTAGGCACAGCCCTGCCATGAAGTATGCCGTTGCTATCAACCCTGGAGATCAAAGGCTGAACCAACGTCCTGAGCTGGTCCTGACCATTGGCGACCACCTGCATAAGCTCCATAAAGCGATCCATCCTCTCGCGGAGCTCCTGAACATTTGTCTGCACTTAATCCATGATCCTGGTCTGATTAGCTCTAGTTGGATAACGGTGAATTAGTCTCCAATCAATCCTGGAGTCACCGGGAACAGCTTGGGACCTGTAAACCTGAAAAACCTGTAAACACTAAAGGTTAGGAAAAAACAACAAAATGCTCGTCATGCAAATGCATGCGTGTGTCTGTGTGTTTGGGAGATTTCCCCCGATCCTAGTGCCTGAGTGCCAGTGCTGATAATAATAATAAGAAGAAGAAGTCTGAGTCCAATCATGGGAACATCAATCTCATATATAAAGGAAGCTTATCAAGGCAGTACATAGCATCAGCGAGTACAAGATGAATCAACAGCGTGACCTCAGCCAACAAGCCTGGTGATGGTCAGCATACAACGGAGATCAAAACAAAAGGAATACAACTAGTCAAGTACGGCCACGGGCGCGATACTCTGCTAATAACTCCTTCGTCTCTGGATGATCAGGCAGAGTGAGCAACCCCTCGACGAGTAGTTCCCTCTGCACAATGGTATACTGAAGTCCCTCGATCGAACCTTCCCATGCTCCTTCGCCGAAGCAATCTTCTAATTTCCGCTTTTTGGACTCAAACGTTAGCTTGCGCTCCTTCAGGTTAGCGAGAGCTTTGTTGAGCTGGCCTTCGGCGGCGTATCTGCGGGCGGTTTCTTCATCAAACCTCTTTTCACTGTCCTTCACCTCGGCTTCCAGCTTGGAGATCTGCAGCATCAGCTTATCCTCCCGCTCTTTCCTGGTGGCCAGGGAAGCCTTCCAGTGCTGGTTGAACTTGGATATCCTCCGATATGCCTCGTCCAAGTGCTGCTTCTTTGTAGCCAGTACGTTGTTGACAACCTTGAAGTCGCGACCCATGCGTTCACGCTCGGATATCTGCTTAGTCAGGTCCGTACCTAGCTGGTTCACCAACTCTGTCTGCCTTTTGAAAGAATGAACGACCTCGTTCCTCTCGCTTCGGAGCTGAGCTAGTTCCTTCTCCAGTTCTTTGTTCGCCCGCTTCAATTCATCCCGTTCAGCTAATACCTGGTTATGCTGATGAATGGGCACAGTAGTAGGCTCTTCGATTGTTGGAGGGCTTTCTGGCTTGGCATGAGGAAACGGCATCCCGATAGCATTGGCTCTGGCTCTGATCCAAGTCAAATACGGAGGGTAGGCTTGATTGTTGCTTTTTCCCAGCACTGGCTTTCCTCTCTTACCGATACCATTCCAGGCACGCTGAAGCTTGGACAACAAATCCCCTTCTAGAATACCAGTGAGGTACAGAGATTCCTGTACCTCTTCCTCCTTCGGCGGAGTTCTCAAAGCATACGCGAACTGTCGAACCAGCAACGACGGATTGTAGTTTATACAGCCCTTCCTACCTATCAAAGGCACATTTGGAAACCCGCTGCAAGTGAAGATCACCTCAGTACCCAACCTGTTTCTGTCGAACCAGTCAATATCCTCTGTAGATAAACTCATCAGACGCTCAGGCCACTCAGCTGTGGCTGTAGACAAGACAAAAGGACCCCTCTTGGGCAGATGACTATCAAGCCATTTGTACAACAAGGGTACACAGCATGAGACATTTTCCCCCCTCCTGTTCTCATTCTTGTAGTGGACTGAGTGATAGCCGTCTCCTATCAAGGTAGGGACTGGATTCCCTGAAGCGAAGATGTGAAATGCATAGAAGTCTACAAAATCGGGCATGTTGGGGAACAGAATAATGTCGTATATGCATAGAGCGAGGATGGCATTGAACGCGTCCCAACATCTGTCCTTGGCACACTGCTGAGCCTTAACCACCAGAAACTGCAAGGAGAACCCAGGAATCTTGTTCCAACTAGTCAGTACTAACTCGGAGGCGTTCAAATGAAGTGAAGAAGCTAAACCAGCCAGATCAGGCTCAGCATCCATGTGAATAAAAGGCATCTGCCTCTTGATAGGCACACCTAGAAATCAGCATACTCTTCCAGCGTGGGTGCGAGAACAAAGTCCTGAAAAGTGAAACATCTCAGCGGAGGGTCGTAGAACTGCAGCAGAGCATGCAACCCATTCAACTCGATCGCAGAAGGCTTACAAACCAAACTGAGCAACCTGCCATAAGATTTTCTGAACTCATCCTTCACAGAATCATCTTCTAGAGCTATCAAACCAGTCAACTTAGCCACATCAGGGGCAGGGAACTTGTAGGCCACGGTCTTCCTCAAGGAGCCCATAACAATAGGAGGCAAGAAATCCTGGATCGGGGAAAATGGTACCTGCAACACAGACACACGTTAATGAAATGCAAATGAACATGCAAACTAATGCAAAATGCAATCATGCAATAAGAGATCCAGGCAACTGGTGCTGTGGAGATTCTGTATCAACAAAACCATAATCTGGCTCTATCACGAACAACCACTGATAAGGAGAAAACCCCGGTGTAGGACCACAAATCTGATCTATCAAGACCAACCATCTGATAGGACCATATACATAGGATCATAATTTTGCTCTGTCAAGAACAAATGTCCGATAGTAAGGACCTCTGATGTAGGATCAGGAAATATCTGCTGATGAGGTCTTCAGACCCCACTCAAAAATCTGCTCTATCAAGAACAAACAACATCTGCTGATGAGATCTTCAGACCCCAAAAATCTGCTCTATCAAGAACAAACAACATCTGCTGATGAGATCTTCAGACCCCAAAAATCTGCTCTATCAAGAACAAACAACTGATGATAAAACTCTGCTCTATCAAGAACAGACATACACCTGATGATAAGATCCTCTGATCAAAACCTGCTCTATCAAGAACAGATATACACCTGATGACAAGATCCTCTGATCGAAACCTGCTCTATCAAGAATAGACAAATCTGCAACTGAGAAACCCTGGTACCAACAAAACTGATTCACTATCGAGAAAACCAGGTGGTCTGAAGGTCAAGGTTTCCTGCAATAAACCCAACCCTGCTCACAGGTATGGACCTAAACTAACTCAAGGTACGACATCCTATGCGTTCATCAGCGTCACAGACTTTCAAGAGGGGTGATACGATACCTAAAAGGTGTGGCATCACCAGCTCATGAAGCGGCCTCACTTAGCTGAATCACAAATGATCGGTCCCCAGAGTCGACAATCTACCAAACCAGCAACCGTCTCAACCCGAAGGGTTGAAAGTGAAGCCAACCGGATGAACCTCGTCTGAGCGTGGATTTCATGAGACACTAGTGCCTGCAAAGCAAGCACGCGTCCACTAATTTCCACTCTAAGTCTATGGTGCACTCAAGCCTGGGTCTGGCTTCTCACTCATCAGAACTCCCATCCCACAACAACACAGATAATCATATTATACTGAAAATAAAATGCGGGAAATAAAGTGCGAGAAGTAAAATGCGATAAATAAACGCAACCCAACAAGTAAACATACAAGCGTTAGGATTGACTCTCGCAGGGAACCGTTGAATTCCCCAGCAGAGTCGCCAGCTGTCGCTTGCGCGAAAATAAGGTGTCGGCATAATAGAAGAGTCTCCACCTTTCGTTATTTATCCCTTAGAACGGGAAAGGAAACGATCGGAAAAACCTAACGAAAAAGGGTAAGACAAGGTCGTCGCAACCATTGTCTGGATTCGGGAGTCTATTACGCAAGGGGAAGGTATTAGCACCCCTCACGTCCGTCGTACTCGACGGGATCCTCGCTCGTTGTGTTTACTTGGACGGGTTGGTTTTATTCTATCTACCTATCAAGGCTGGTTTAAAGCAGAAAAGAAAATGACTCGGCAAAGCATCGCACTTTATGCCTACGTATTCTCATCAGAGAATGAGAAATTAGAGGCAACGTAGTTCGGCCTACGACGGGTTATGGGGGAAGGTAGCTCGCCAAGACATCTCCATCTTGTGCCTACGTACTCTCAACAGGTATGAGAGATCAGAGCTCACGTAGTTCGGGAAACTACAATTTATTTCCTGTCTTTTACGAAAGAAGTGTTTTTTATTGTGTTTGCGATTTCAACCGCACTAGAGACTATGACCTGAGAGTGAATGCGTCACATGTCACCCAAAGGGTACCATACTAAACATCCAGAATATGGAAAAGAAACTCTCCCACAATCCTTTCTCAGATAGCTTAAGGCTCGTAACGTACGAAAGAAATCATTCATGATTACTGTATCTTAAACTGTTTTGAGATGAGAAGAGAACAGGCCCAACTAGGAGGGAGACTATCAAGTCCTACTGTTGTCATGCCACAGATTCATCCTATGGTTGAGGTTTGAACAGGGAACTCCTAGAAGTTGTCATGCATAGGTTTCAACCTAAAGTTCTATCATCAATTCCTTATCAAAGGAAATGAGAGTCCTAAGGGATCATGTCAATGATACACCAAAACAGACAAAGCATCAGCTTAACAGTAAAATGCATGCAATGCAAGTGAGGGAGGAAATGTGTGTGGGGCTTCAGCCTCTACAAGCTCATCTCAACCTCAAGCCAGAATGGATAACAGTAATCATACTGAAATATAAACAACATGCTATCAAGCAATGACAGTAAACTGCAATCATACAGATAAATGAAATGAAATGCCATCAGGCAAACAAACCACATGGGCAAGGGAGTTGGGCTCTACCGAATACCCGCAAGCAAAGCCACACAGTAACAATACAAGCAGAGGGAGCAACTCAACCTCTAGTGCAATCATGCTCCTAGATTCTACCTATTCTAGATATGAACTTATTCTAATGCATCAAGCAAGTCAAATAAAACACATCAATACAGAAAAGAGAAAGAAGAGAAATCAGATCAACTCCTCTCTCAACTCCAAGCTTCAGCTCTTTCAACAGCAACTCAGTCTTCAGACTTCCATCACTCTTGACAAACGTCAATTGCTTTTCCAGGTTTCAACCCTTCAACATAAGTTTCAACTTATCTTCTCCTCTAAGCTTCAGCTTCTTGATCAGCTCCACCTTCAGGCTTCACTATCAATCATGAGTATCAACTTGGCTCCTTCAGGATCTCCAGGTATCACAGTAAGTATCAACTTCCTTTGTTCTTCAAGCTTCATATGGAATGGAAATGCTCAAGGATTCATCCTCTTCTATACTCTTCATTGAAGCCTTCATCTTCAAACTCAAGCTCAACACCTCTCAAGACAATCAAACCAGAGGAAATCACTTACTGGATAAGCTGGGGGATATTGAACTGCTTACTGACCACCAAAGGTGACCTATAAGGGTTCAACATCAAAGGAATGGTTCCCTCAAAAGTTCTACTTCCTAGGTACATCACTTATCCCTCCAAAGGAGAGAGGTGTATACCATGTAAGGACTTTTAATCATAGGGAGGAATGGAGGTGACAGATACCATCCATGTTTAAGAAAGAAGTTATCTAAGCCTAAACTCTTCCTAATCCCTAACCCTAAAACAACCAAAAAAGAAATTAAGATCAAGCTTTCCAGCTCCTCAATCCATCTTCAAGTATTCTACTATGCTCCTCAATGCTCCACAAAGAGATACCAAGCCCTCCAAGCCCACAAAGCAAAGCAATTAAAGCAAAAATGCCCTAAAGGCAACACAAACAATCAACCAATACAAAAATCAACCAAAAATAGTATACCCATATATTAAATCCTAATATAATTTCTAAGGGATCCTACATACCTACCCTTAATACCCTATATGTCCCATATTCTAATTTGTCCTAAAAACCCAAAAATCTAAAGTTATTATGGACCTATGTTGAAGTTTCACCTAATTCTACACAACCTAAAATTATCTAATCAAAACTATCCTAAAATTCATCACAAAATTATGGAATAAATCCAGGGGGAAGCTAAAACACACATCTAACTATCCTAAAAAGAATGACTTAAAAATACTAAGGGAGCTACCTAAACCAAATTCTACAAATTCAGGTATCAACATAAAAGGAATAAAATGCAATAAAAGAAGAAAATATACAAAAATATCAAAAATGCATGAAAGGAAAATATTTTTATTTTATATTTCTCTAGACAGATATATGAAATAGGAGAAAAAAAACTCCCATTAAAAAATCATTAATTTTCAATTTATTATGATTTTCTAAAGTTTGGAATAAAATGAAAGGAAAATAAAATGAATTATGAAAATGGGGTGCAATCAGTAAACAGATGCAGTTCAGTTTATTGATGGGCTCAAATAGGGGGGTTCAAAAAGTAAAGCGCCAGGGCCCAATTATTAACCAGAAAAACAATTAGAAAATGAAAAATAAACTGTGAGAATAGCAAGGAATTTCAGTGCAAAATGGATTGGGCCTCACGCGTGGGGTGTGGGTAGTGATATGCGCCAGGCCCAATATTAAATCAGAAAAACAATTAGAAAACATAAAGAAAATGGAAAAGATTAGGTGCGAAAAGTAATCCATTTCAGTTCATTATTGAAGTGGGCCTTGATTGGGGGTGTAATTAGTGATCCAGCCCAAAATTCCCTTTTAATGAAACGCATCGTTTCATTGTGCTTTCAGACTCCCTCCAAAACGAAATTGAATGGTGGTCGTTGGATCACGCGGGGGTCAAAAGGTCAAGCTATCATCTGAGGGCTGGGAAGTCATCTTCTTCCTTGAGCTAGGGTTCTAAAGAACCTCCATGGAAATGCAGCATGAAGCTTCATCTTTCTCCAACTCGTGATCTCTCATTTCTCCATCAATTCTTAAAATTCAAGACCCTAACACGCTTAATTTTTCATGCTGAACACGATCATACCCTTAAAATCAACTAAAACCTCCTAAATCAATGAACCCGATCCAAGATTCAAAATATACTCAATCATCAATCTTACCAATTCTTGAAATTAAATGTCTCAGATCACTCACCAAGTCACCCTGAACATTTCTTGCTATCTAACTCAATCTATATCCCAATATAACAAGAGTTCTTGGTCATCAAAGAAATGAGGTCCCTAGTTCAATCTTCACCAATTCTCTTCAAACTTTCCAGAAATGATCTCCTATTGATTTCTAACCATTCTAACCTATCAAACCTAATCAATCATGCATAAATTAAGGTGCACGAAGAAAGTTGCAAACCTGGTTAAATTGAGTGAACAGATGATGAAATCCACCAAATCAATGCTTCAATCTTTCCCAATTCCTTCACTGAGTAATCTTCTAGCTTCTGTATGCAAAAAGAATGGCTGAAAATGCTTGATTCTTGGAAACCGATTTTGAAATGCAACCTTGAAATTTCAATCTCCAACTCTTCAATTCTCCATGGATGTGATCTCAATTCAATCTGCACAGCTTCAATATGATGTATAGAATGTGTTTGTGTGGAAAAAATGAATGGAAATGAAGAAGAATGAAGAAATGAGATTTGACTTGCAATGGAAGATTTTGGATCTCACTCTCTCTTCTCTACACCAATTCACACCAACCTTGCATCTGAGAAAGTTACAATCATCTTATAGAGTGGTTTAGAATCATCTAGAACCATCTAGGATCATCCAATGAGAAATTGAACTTTTCATGTCATGACATTTTGAATCCCATTCTCCTTACATGCTATCTCATGCCAAGCTCCTGGTACCCTCCAATTCTGACTTGAATTTATCCCCACATGAGATTTTGGATGAGTTACAATTCATAACCAACTTGTACATTGAGTTCTTTTGAGTTTTGGTTTGGTACCTTAATATGCAAGCAAGCCATTTCCAAAACAACCCTATGATCCAAGCCTCAAATCAGAATTGTGGCTGAACAATTGTTCTTAGAATGTCATTTGGAGTCAAAATGACCTATTATATGACATGGTTTGGATTTATAGCTTGTGATTTCCAATTTTCAACTTCACCTTAATTAACTTATGCCTCCATTTTAGGCCATTTTTATCACTTTTTGATACAAGCCTTTTCAACATCTCATGACCTCCCTACTAGCCTTAAAACATCATTCTAAGAAAGTTTGATGTTGAATATTTTTCCATTTGAAGCTTGGAAGTAGGAGATATGGCCTTATGCTTGAAATGACCTATAACCTCCAAATGACCAAAATGCCCTTGACTTGTCAAAGCTATAAGTTGAGTTCTACAAATCCTATCAAGGACTTCTAGTACTCTATAGAAAGCTATGAAGATTATCTACAACATTCATGTTGACCAAGAGTTCATAAGAATCTTCCTACTAGGGCAAAAGTTGGATGCAAGTTGGGTGACTTTCAAGGACCCAGATTCACATACCTCAGATGACCTGTAATTTGTCAAAGCCATAACTTGAGCTCTACAAATCCTATCAAGGACTTCTAGTACTCAAATTAAATCTAAGAACAAGCTCTACAACATTCATGTTATGGGGAAGATGAGATGACAATCACATCTTGAGCTAAACTGCCTTGAAGATAGGGATCAAACTAGGGGATTTTACACTGTCAATCCTTAGAAACCCTAGCTTAAAACTTCTCAAACTCCTCAATCATGATGAGTTAGTATAGGAATCATCCTTATAGCACCTCAATGCATTATTCCATGATCACATGGCTCTTGGATTAGGTCTCAACCCTCTCCAAATCATCAGTTGACCTAGGGTTGACCCAGTCAAACCTTAATTCCACCACTCATGGCTGAATCCTCTGAATTCTTGTACAATGACCTCTCTAGGCTTCATGATGGCTTTCAAGACATCTCATAAGCTTTCTTAAAGCTTCAAGTCCATCCTCATAGTCTCAGAATCGTCTGAGGAGCTCCCACAACTCTCAAGTTATGAGGCACACAACCTTGGTTTCAACCAATTCCTCTGAGGACCTCTTGAGTTTTCTGACAAAGGTATCAACCTTTGAACCTTTAAATAACCTTCTTGACTTTCTTCAAAGCCTAATATAACTATTTCTAGGTAATCATACCTCTTGACCTACTGCCCACATATCAATGAGATGCAGATGATGAATACAATGAACCACAAACTTGGTAAATAAATGTTGGTCAAATTTTGGGGTGCAACAGATATCATGCTCAAACAAGAGCATATGCCAATGGGCGAGCCTTCCTGTCTGAGCCGGTTTCTCAAAAATATACTTTATTAGATCCACCTTAGAAATCAACAAAGTGGTATGACATAACATGTATTGCCTCAGACGTCTCACAACCCAAACCAAAACACAACAAGTCTTTTCCAAAAGTGAGTAACGACTTTCACAATCGGTGAACTTCTTGCTAAGATAGTAGATGGCATGTTCCTTTCGTCCGGACTCATCATGCTGATGCAATACAAAACCCATTGATCCCTCAAGCACAGTCATGTACATGAAAAGAGGTTTTCCATGTATAGGAGGAATCAAGATTGAAGGTTCTTGGAGATAACCTTTAATTTTATCGAAGGCTTGCTGACAATCTTCATTCCAAACAGCAGTCTGATATTTTTGTAACAACTTAAAGATCGGCTCACAAGTAGGAGTCATATTAGAGATGAGTCTGGAGACATAGTTCAATCTTCCAAGGAAACCTCTGAGTTGGTTCTCAATTTGCGAAGCTGGAATTTGTTGGATAGCTCGAATCTTGTCAGGATCTACTTCAATCCCTTGTTGACCAACAATGAAACCGAGTAATTTTCTCGATCTTACCCCGAAAGTACATTTTGTTGGATTCAGCATCAATTGGTATTTCCTAAGCCTCACAAATAGCTTCAACAGATGATCCAAATGGCCTTCTTCACTTTGAGACTTGGCTATCATATCATCGACATATACCTCAATTTCTTTGTGCATCATGTCATGAAATAATGTGACCATAGCTCTTTGGTAATTGGCTCCTGCATTCCTCAAACCAAAAGGAATCACTTTATAACAATAAGTTCCCCAGGGTGTGATGAACGCGGTCTATTCAATGTCTTCGGGATCCATCCTTATTTGATTATATCCTAAGAAACCATCCACGAAAGAGAAAATGGTGAATCTAGCAGTGTTGTCCACCAAGGTGTCAATATGCGGAAGAGGGAAGTCGTCTTTTGGACTAGCTTTGTTTAGATCCCTATAGTCTACACACATTCTAACTTTGGCATCCTTCTTTGATATGGGCACAATGTTGGCCACCTATTCAAGGTACTTGGATACTGCCAAGAAACCGACGTCTATCTGCGTTTTAACTTCATCTCTGATTTTAAGAGCCATATCGGGTCGACTCCTTCTGAGCTTCTGTTTGATAGGTGGACACTCAGGTGGGAGAGTAATTTGTGAACAACTATGGAGGTCTCCAAACCAGGCATATCTTGATATGGCCAAGCGAAAACATGGACATACTCTTCTAGAAGCTCCACTAGTTACTGCTTGATCTCTGCCCTAAGCGTTGCCCAATCTTGACTTCTTTCTTATTTTCTTCAGTGCCAAGATTAATAACATCCACTTGCTCTTGGTGCAGTTGTAAGCCTGTGTACTCATACTAAGACATTCTTGCCAACTCATCAGGAATCTCAAAATCTTCCTCGTCTTCGTCTTCAGCTTGATTTATGGGTGAATCAAAGTCAGGAAGGAAAGCATAGTCATTGGATTCAACAGGTTTTGGAGTTTCACTGCATGTTTTTGAATGTCTTGACTTATAAAATCACACAAAGACAAATGCACAGCACAAAAGGAATATATTTTGCTAGTTTTCAAAATGTGAGGGCAATTCTCATAGGTAGCTACACTTGTTTTAATGATGTCAAAACACAAATTGGTAGAAAAATGTACTTTGGACGGTATCATTGTGTCACATATGCATATCTTATCCCTCGTGAGTCAAACATCCGTCAAAAACATTATTGATACATATAGAAATTGCTAAGTCTATGCTTCATGTAGGGTAGGTCAAGCTTGTCAAGCTTACTTTGTGATAGAGTACCTCAAAAGTTGCTTGATACATGAAATTTTTCATTTTTGCATATTTTAGGGCTTTGAGTTGACTTAAACCTAGTTCCGGTCAACTCATACAAAAAGCTTATTGAATGGTCTACTCTCAGGAGTGCTCGCGTCGAACCTCCGGCGACTCATACTGTGTCCATTTCTATTTTTCTAATTCGGCATGCTTTGCATTGATGCATCACCTGCTCTGGTCGACGCAAAGTTCTATTTTTTGCACTCAGATATTCTGATAAGCTCAGGTCGACCATCCTTTCTGCATAGGTCGACCGCTCGCGTATTTTCAGTTAAAAATTTGTTATGTGAAACTGTCTTTGTGTTTGTTATGTTTGTTAATCGATTTTCTCTTGTATATAAAGTGAGTTTTTCTCTTCCTTTCACAAATACTTGAAAAACAAGAAAAGTGAAAATAAATACTGATTGTTCTCATCATCTTTATCCTCTTCCTTGCATTTTCTCAACAAATACACATAATCTTTTTTGTTGTGCATTCTGCTTGTTAGAGGGATAACTTCCAAACATAGGATTGGTGTAATTGGGTCTGGGTTGAGAAATCAGCAGGTTTTTATTGAATAAAACCGTTAGGGTTTTGTCCTCCAAGAATCTTGGATTTTTGAGGTTTTTGCAATAATCGGTCCATCACAGATTCAGTCGAGCAAAGGTAATCGAAGAACGAGTTGTTTTGTCGGTTTAGTAGCAGTATCTGGAGGATTGCGTTAGGAAGATTTGGGTTTGAAGCGTTGGGGATTGAAATCATCGGGGCAAGATTTGAAGACTGTGGGGTTGTTCAAAGGGCGTGTCGTAGTGGGAGGTTTATTCATCGCGTTCGAAGGACTTGATTCAGCTTGAATCAGGGGAAGAGAAGAAATAGGCTCTGCATCAACAATTGTGTTTGATCATTTTATTTCTATTTTCTTCTCGTGTAAACATTTATCAATAGGTTATATCTATATACAGGTCTCAATTCTAGTTTTAGAATTTAGGGAAGACGTACCCTGAGCGAGGACGACGGGGGAACTGCTCAACAAATTGGTGTTCTCTCTTTACTTTTCAAATGCTTAAATTCTAAGTTTGAGTGCAAACAATTGTGTTAATCAAAATTCTGATGTGAGTAGTGTTGAACCATTTTTTAAGCTTATTACAATCCTTGATTGTAATTGAACACTTGAGCACTTTACTCTCATATTGGAATTCACTTGTGGCGCCTTGCACTCTAAGCGTTTAACCAATTGTGTGAACAACAAACAATTGTGATGTCTTTTCAATTTGACTATATTTTTAAAGCATTGGAAATAGTCAAACCTTATAGTGAATAAATTATGATTGATGTGTGTTCAAATTAGTGATTCTTAAATCTCGTTTTTATTAGATTCAATAGGCTTTGCGCATATCCGAATTTTCGGTAAAGGTTGGTTTTAGACGAATATACTTCCTCGGCCGCTTCCGCCTAAAAACATTTTAAAAACCAAATATTGGTAGCGCCGACTCTGTTTTTAACAAGTGATCTATTCAACCCCCCCTTCTAGATCTGCGCCATCGCATAACAAGTGGTATCAAGAGCATCGGTTCATTCTGTGCTTCACATGTTACTTCTTAGAAAATGGCTAATGAACCAAAATGGGCTTATAATAGAGTGCCTGTTTTCAATGGTGAAAACTATAGTTACTGGAAAGACTGTATGCATGTACATATTAATTCCATTGACAGGAAGGTATGGAATGTTATTTTGAATGGTCCTATGGAAATAACCATGACCAATGAAAATAACATGATTGTGCCTAAGCCTGAAGCACAATGGGATGATGAAGACGAGAAAAAGTACAATTACAATTGGAAGACTAAAAATATTCTGATCTCCTTCTTAGGAGTTTATGAATATTATAGAGTTTCCTATTGTTTGACACAAGAGTTTGATCTCTTTCACATGGAGCAAGGGGAAACCATTGCTGACATGCAAAAGAGATTTTCTCACCTAATAAATAGACTAAATTCACTTGGTAGACCAGTTTCTAATGATGTTGCTACTAACAAAGTCTTAAGATGTCTTACCAAGGAATGGCAACCAAAAGTCACTGCCATAAAAGAAGCAAATGATCTTATGACCTTAGACCTTATAACACTCTTTAGAAAGCTTCAAGAACACGAGCAAGGGCTTCTTAGTTTCGAGCAATTTGAGAAAAGGGAAAAGAAGGAGAAGACCAAAAATACAGAAAAGAAGTTTATAGCTCTAAAGGCTTCTTGTTCAAAGTCCTATACAAAAGAGCTGAGTAAATGTGATTCTACTGATGACGAAGATGACAAAAAGAATGAGGATATTGGGCTGTTTGTGAAGCGATAAAATCGCTATGTAAATAAAAATGGTATCCAACATTCCGAAAAGAATCTAGTCAATTTCATAAAACAATCAAGATCTTCTAAGAATGAGGACAACAAAGGAAGTAGAGTTAGAGGGTCGTGCTTCAATTGTAGAAAAGTCGGATATTACAAGACGAATTGTCTTTTTATAAAAAAGGACAAAGGAAAGGAGAGTAACCAGTCACACAAGAAGAAAAATAAGCCTAGAAGAGCTTTCATCGCATGGGAAAGCGATAGCGAGTCATTCGAGGATGATAGTGTTGCACCCCAAAATTTGCCCAACTTTTCTTTACCTAGCTTGTGTTTCATTTCATTCACATTAGCATTATCATTTGCATTTCATTGACATGTATGCAGGAGATCAAGAGGTATGACTACCAATCAAGAGCTATACAAGATTATGAAGCTAGATAAGAAGCTTATTCAAGTGTTCAAGGGTTGATATCCTTGTCAAAGAAGTCAAAAGATCCTCAGAGAGAGTGGTTGAAGCCAAGTGTGTAGGTCTCCTAACTTGAGAGTTGTGGGAAGCCACCAGATGATTCTGAAGCCATGAGGTTGGACTTGAGGTCTTGAGAGAGCTCATGAGATGTCTTGAAAGCCATCATGAGGCCTAGATAGGTCATTGTGCAAGATTAAGAAGACTCAGCCATGAGTGGTGCAATTAGGGTTTGACTGGGTCAACCCTAGGTCAACTGATGATTTGGAGAGGGTTGAGACCTAATCCAAGAGCCATGTGATCATGGATTGATACAATGAGATTTTATAAGGATGATTCCAAGGTTAACTCATCATGATTGAATATTTTGAGAAGTTTCAAACTAGGGTTTCTAAGGCTTGATAGTGTAAAATCCCCTAGTTTGACCCCTATCTTCAAGGCAGTTTAGCTTAAGATGTGATGGTCATCTCATCTTACCCCCAACATGAATGTTGTAGAGCTTGTTCTTAGATTTAATTTTAGTACTATAAGTCCTTGATAGGATTTGTAGAGCTCAAGTTATGACTTTGACAAGTTACAGGTCATCTGAGGTATGTGAATCTGGGGCCTTGAAAGTTACCCAACTTGCATCAAACTTTTTCCCAAGAACGATGATTCCTATGAACTTTTGGTCAACATGAATGTTGTTCCTTATCCTCTTAGCTTTCTAGAGAGTACTAGAAGTCCTTGATAGGATTTGTAGAACTCAAGTTATGGCTTTGACAAGTCAAGGGCATTTTGGTCATTTGGAGATTATAGGTCATTTCAAGCATAAGGCCATAACTCCTATTTCCAAGCTTCAAATGGAAAAATCTTCAACATCAAACCTGTTCAAAATGATGTTTTAAGGCTAGTAAGGAGGTCATGAGATGATGGAAAGGCTTGTAGCTCAAAGTTGCAAAAATGACCTAAAATAAGGGCATAAGTTAAATAAACCAAAGTTGGAAATTGATATTTTCAACCTACACATCCAAACCATGGCATGTAATATATCATTTTGACTCTAGAAAACATTTTAAGAACATTGGTTTAGCCACATTTTTGAGTTGAGATTCAATTTGTGGACTTGCTTTGGAAAGTGGTTACTTGCATATTAAGTAACATTTGCAAAACATAGAATCAAGGCATGAGCAAGGCCCTTGGCAAGCTAAACCCTTCCAAAATGTCACTAGGGGAGAAATTGAAAGTGAATGAGATGAATTCCAAGCTGTTTGCAAGGTTTGTGCATATCATGATACATGGTTGAAAATCTCATGACATGAGAAGTGGAAACTCTCATTAGAAGGATCTAGAGGGTTCTAGATCATCAAAACATCATCTATATATTTAATAGAGTTGATCCAATGCAAAGGTTGGTGATGATTGAAGGAGAGAGCATAGATTGAGATTGAAATTTCATAGCTTGCAAGTGAAATCGGTTTCACCAAATTCTTCACTCTCCATCCATTTTCTTGATTGAAGCTTCTTCCATGGATGCCAAGGAGTGATTCCAGATCATAATCAAGAAGAATTCGTGGCTAATTGGTGCTCTTGAAGTCAGAATTTTCCACCTGTAACTCACCATCGGGTTTCAAGATTCAAGCATTTTCAACTAGTTCTTAAGGTGAATTAAGGTGTTAGATTCATTGTAGAATGGTGTAGGATGGATTTCAGATAGTTAATTGGAGAACTAGTGACAAAATAGGTGCATTACCATTTTTGGTTGAGATTGAGATATGGTGAATCTTGAGGATTTAGGTTGAATTAAGGGTATGGTTGAATTCGTGGCAAGATTTGGGACAAGATTCATGTTTTGACCATTTGTAATGGAGGCCTGTAGAGAAAACTAGGGTTGAGGAAGACGACCGGAGCACCACCGGTGGTGGCCGGAGCTGGGCGCGAGTTGCAGAGGTTTGAAAAGGTTGAAGATGACTCTGGGACCATTGGATGGGGGTTGGACTTTGACTAGAAGCATGATCCAATGGCCACGTTTTAATCTCAGCTTGTGAAGGAATTCTGATAATGAAACACACCGTTTCATTTATTTGTGGTGCTGGGCTTAGTGAACTAAGTGATATCCCCACCCCCCTGATGGCCCAATCCATAATTTGTACTGATTTTGATTACTACCCATACCGCGTGTGTTATTATTTTAATTTGATTTTCTTTTAATTTTCATTTTATCCATGCATTTTCTCATTGGATGAGTCTAGTATTTTTTAGATAAAAAATATTTTCATTTCATGCATTTTCTGATTTAATGGGAATTTTACATTTTAATTGATATTAAAATGGTTATATTTGATACATAATTTTGTGGAATTTTGTGTGATCATTTGGTGATGATTTTGAGCCTAATTTTTTGTGTGTGATTAGGTTAGACATGTATGCTCCCATAGTATTTTTCTCACATTTTTGTGATGAAAATAGGTGTGCTTTCTAGATTGATGTTTAGATGCTTCCTTTTAGGGTTTAGGTTTGATACCTTGTAATGTAGGATTTAGTTCTAGGTCTAATTTGATGATTTGATCTCTGAAATAAATATGGTAGAGTCATGATTGACCTAGGTTCCCATAGATATTTTTGTAGGATTTTACAATTGGTTTTAGTATTTTAGTTAGGACTAACTTTAGTACTAGGTTTTAGGTGATCCTAATTTACTAATTCAACTAGTTTAACCTTCCTTAGTCCCCTTAGATTAGGGTTTGTGCTTGGTTTGCCTTGGGTTGAGATTGAAGACAAGGTGAGGATGCTTGAAGTTGCTTGGAGCTTGGATTTGTTTGTTCCTGAAGGTATCTGATGAGAGTTTAGGAGATAGGAGACCTAGGGAGAGCCTTAGAACTAGAATGATTTCTTTCACAAATATGGAAAGCATCTTGTGCTTCCATTCCTCCCAATGACTAAAAGTCCTTCTCAGATATTCACATCCCTCCTTTGGAAGGATGAGTGGCTTTATCTGGGAAGTAGAACTTTGAGGGAACCAGTCTCTCATAATGATGAACCCTTACAGGCTTCCTTTGGTTGTCAGTAAGTTGTTTACCATTCCCACTCTCTGTTAAATCAATTGTATTCTGGTTTGAGTATCTTGAAAGATGTTGGACTTGAGTTTGAAGATGAGAACTTCATTGAAGAGTGTGGCAGAGGATGATTCCTTGAGCATTGCCATTGCAGCTGAAATTTGAAGAGCAAGAAGGACAAGTTGATGCTTGTGAAGAATATTCAATGGATATTGAGTGAAGAGCTGAGGCTTAAAGAATTGAAGGATGAAGTTGACACTTCCATATGATTAAAGACTACTCAGAGAAGCTGAGGCTTGTAGGAGAAGAAGACTCAGTTGAGACTGGTAAGGCAAAGAGAGCTGAAGCTTGAAGACTGAGTTGATACTTATGAAGAGGATTCAATTGAGATTGACTGTAGAGCTGAGGCTTGAGGAATTGAAGACTGAGTTGATACTTACATTGATGCTTGGAGGGCCTGAAGGAATCAAGTTGATACTTGCAGTTAAGAGTGAAGCCTGAAGGTGGAATTGACTGGAAAGCTGAAGCTTGAAGAAGAAGATTAAGTTGACACTTATGTTGGTGGGTTGAAACCTGGAGAAGCAAGTTGATACTTGGCATGAAGGGTGAGTGAAGTCTGAAGACTGGATTGCTGTTAGAAGAGCTGAAGCTTGGAGTTGGAAAAGAGGGAGTTGTTGATCTGCTTTCTTGTCTGTTTTCTTTTCTGTATTGATGTGCCTTGTTTGACTTGCTTGATGCATTAGAATAAGTCCATGATTAGACTGACTTTAAGCTAGGAGCATGATTGCACTAGAGGTTGAGTTGCTCCCTCTGCTTGTATTTTTACTGTATGGCTTTGCTTGCGGGTATTCGGTAGAGCCTAGCTCCCTTGCCCATGTGGTTTGTTTTGCTTGATAGCATGTTATTTCTTCTGTATGATTACAGTCTCTTATATTCTGCTTGATAGCATGTTGTTACTTTTCTGTATGATTACTGTTATTCATTCTGGCTTGAGGTTAAGATGAGCTTGTGGAGGCTGCTGCCCCACACACATTTCCTCCCTCACTTGCATTGCATGCATTTTACAGTCGTTTACTGTTTACTGTTTAAGCTGATGCTTTATCTGTTTCTGTTTATCATTGACATGATCCCTTAGGAATCTCACTTCCTTTGATAAGGAAGTGATGATAGAACTTTAGGTTGAAACCTATGCATGATAACCTCTAGGAGTTCCCTGTTTCAAACTTCAACTATAGGATGAATCCTTGGCATGACAATAGTAGGACTTGATAGTCTCCCCATTAGTTAAGCCTCTCTCTTCTCATCTCAAAACAGCTTAAGATACAGTAATCATGAATGATTTCTTTCATACGTTATGAGCCTTAAGCTATCTGAGAAAGGATTGTTGGAGAGCTTCTTTCCAATAGTCTGGATGTTTAGTATGGCACCCTTTGGGTGACATGCGACGCATTCACTCTCAGGTCATAGTCTTTAGTGCGATTGAAATTGCAAACACAATAAAAAACAATTCTTTCGTAAAAGACAGAAAACAAACTTCAAACTTTTTTGCCCCGTGGGCCCATAATTTAAAGGAAACTTTTCTGAAAAAAAGAGTGTCGTTAAACTTCAGCGCCACCGCAAACAGGCTTTGTCCCTAACTGCTGGAACTGTTGTTTAACCCTACTCGATAAAAACAGATGAATCTGAATCCCCGTAATCCGTATCCCGAACTACGTAAGCTCTGATCTCTCATACCTGTTGAGAGTACGTAGGCATAATACTGATGTATTGGCGAGCCACCTTCCCCGTAACCCGTCGTAGGTCGAACTACGTTGACTCTGATTTCTCATTCTCTGATGAGAATACGCAGGCATAAAGTGCGACGCTTTGCCGAGTCATTTTCTTTTCTGTTTAAGCCAGCCTTGATAGGTAGATAGATAAAACCAACTCGTCCAGTAAACACAACAAGCGTGGATCCTGTCGAGTACGAAGGACGTGAGGGGTGCTAATACCTTCCCCTTGCGTAACCGAATCCCGAACCCAGACAACGGTTGCGACGACCTTGTCTTATACCTTTTCGTCAGGTTTTTCCGATCGTTTCCTTTCCCGTTCTGAGGGATAAATAACGAAAGGTGGCAACTCTTCTGTTTTGCCAGCACCTTATTTTCGCGGAAGCGACAGATAGTTCTAGTGATGAAGAAGAATCTGTCAACCTTTGCCTCTCCCCTCGTCAAAAGAAGAAAAACAAAAAGGTACGACATACTAAATAAGAAAACTCTACTAGATTGTCTCACTCTGAATTACAAACTGCCTTTGATACCTTACACCATGAAGCCAAGGAAGCCTTTAAATGGATGGCCTCAAACTAACAAATGTTTGCTCACTTAGAGCAAAAGATTCTCGATTCTGAAAGGAAAGTAAAGGCTTTAAAGGCTTCCATAGTGGAAGGAACAAAGGTGGATTGTGAGGAAGTAAGAAAAAGAGTGGTTAACTTCGGGTGTGATACTTGTTACATTTGGAAAAATGAGGTTAGAAATCTCAAGGCCAAACTTAACAAGGCTCTAGAACCCAAAATCACGTGTGTTATTGATAGAGCACATTTTAGAAAAAGTATGGTTAATCCTTATCAAAAATATACATATGTGGTCAAAAATCAAGATAGCAAAAATGATACAAGAGTTAACTTTACTTTCTTGTATTGTTGCAAGAAGGGTCACACCATTGATAAATGCTGCTTTAGGATATTTTTAGTTCCTAAAGGGGTTTATCAATGATTGCCTAAATGCAACCAAGATTTCACTCACAAACAAGGACCCAATAAACAATTGGGTACCTATTTTTGTTAACTGTGTTCATAGGTACAAATTCTTGAGACTACCGAGAGAAGATGGGTTATCGATAGTGGATGCTCAAGACATATGATAGGAGACATATCTTTTCTTCATTGACTTTGTAGCAAAGAAGAAGGGATTTGTAACCTATGGAGACATCAACAAGGGAGAAATACTTGGAAAATGTAGTGTAGGTAATCCCTCATCTACTACTATCTCTAATGTATTGCTAGTCGAGGGCCTTAAACACAACCTTATTAGCATTAGTCAATTATGCGACAAGGGATACAAAGTATCTTTCTTAAAGGATTGTTGTTTAATTGGACACAATGATAAAACAAAGGATGTGTTTAATTGCTTGAGGGTAAATAATGTCTATATGTTAGACTTGAGTGAAGTATTATTGAGTAGAGATAAATGTATAATAACAACGAGTGAGGACTCATGGTTGTGGCATAGACGTTTAGCGCATGTCAACTTTTACTTGCTAAACAAGATAGTTTCAAAAGACCTAGTTATTGGTTTACCCAAAGTCAAGTTTACCAAGGATCACTTATGTGATGCATGCCAAATGGGGAAGCAAACGAGGATCTCGTTTAAATCTAAAAACATTGTTTCAACTATGAGAACTCTTGAACTTCTTCATATGGATCTCTTTCGGCCATCTATAATTAAGAGTCTAGGTGGTAACTACTATGGTTTTGTTATAGTAAATGATTTTTCTAGATTTTGCTAGACTATCTTCTTGGCTAGAAAGAGCGATACATTCTCCTCCTTTGAAAAATTTGCTAAACTTTCTCAAAATAAGTTAAACACAAACATCATATCAATTAGAAGTGATTATGGGGGTGAATTCGAGAATTACCTTTTTAAGGAATATTGTGGTAGACACGAAATTCATCATAACTTCTCTGCTCCGTGTACCCCTTAACAAAACGGGGTCATGGAATGTAAAAATCGAATTTTGGAGGAGTTAGGAAGAATTATGATCAACGAAAGTGGGCTTCCTATATTTTTTAAGCTGACGCCATTAGTACGACTTGTTATGTTTTAAATAGGGTGCTCATCTGCCATATTCTCAACAAGACGTCGTATGAACTTTTAAAGGGGTAGAAGGCAAATGTGTCTCACCTTCTTGTCTTCAGTTGTAAGTGTTTCGTGTTAAACAATGGAAAAGAAAGTCTAGGAAAATTTGACTCCAAGGTAGATGAAGGCATCTTTCTCGGATACTCTCAGTCAAGTAAAGCCTATAGAATATACAATAAGAGATTACATACAGTTAAAGAGTCTGTTCATGTCACATTTGTGAGTCTTATCCAAAAATTGTAGGAAAAGGTAGTTCATTTCATGATGCAGGTGTATCTTCTAAAGGCATACTCAAGGGTGCTGAGACAGGAAATGATCAACCTGACCCAGTCAAAGTTGAGGAGGAAAAAGATCACCACCATAAGTGGATTGAGGAAGTTAATCTGTCCAACACCAATGATATCCCTCCAGCATTGAAGTCTTCTAAAGACTATCTCATCGATAATATTCTCGGTGGTATCTCAAATGGAGTGACAACTCGATCAAAGCTAAGTAATTTTTGTTATCACTTCGCTTTCGTTTCTCAAGTAGAACTTAAAAACTGAAAAGAGGCATTACTCGATGAACATTGGTTCTTATAAATGCAAGAGGAACTCAATCAGTTTAAAAGAAATGCGGTTTGGGACCTTGCCCCTCCTCCGCGAGAGCATTGAGTAATTGGCACCCTATGGGTGTTTAGGAATAAACTGGACGAGGAAAGAGTAATAACTTGAAATAAGGCGCGTTTGGTCGCGCAAGGGTATAACCAAGAGAAAGGAATCGACTATGAGGAAACTTATGCACCGGTTTCTCGACTCGAGGCTATACGCCTTCTACTTGCCTTCCCTTGTGCAAAAGATTTTAAACTATTTCAAATGGATGTAAAAAGTGTGTTCCTTAATAGTTATATAAATGAAGAGGTTTATGTTGCCCAACCTCCAAGGTTTGAATCCCATGACTATCCTGATCATGTGTATAAATTAAAACGTGCTTTGTATTGACTCAAGCAAGCCCCTAGGGCTTGGTATGACCGTCTAAGTAAGTTTCTCCTTGATCAAGGGTACTCAAAAGGAAAGTTTGACACAACTCTTTTCATTAAACGTCAAGTAAAACACTTGATTTTGGTACAAATATATGTTGATGATATCATTTTTTAATCAACTAACATGAATCTGGTAAGGGAATTTTCTACATTAATGCAGCGAGAATTCAAAATGAGCATGGTGGGGGAGCTCAACTATTTCCTCAGATTGCAAATCAAGCAACTGCAAGAGGGTACTTTTGTGATCCAGACAAAATACTGCCTTAAGCTTCTCAAGCATTTTGACATGGCAAACTCCAAGACTATCGACACACCAATGCCTACGTGCGTGAATCTTAGCTGAGACGAAAATGGTAAGGATGTAGAGGTGAAAGAGTATCGAGGTATGATTAGATCTCTCCTCTATCTCACTACTTCTAGACCCGACATTATGTTTAGTGTCTGTATGTGCGCGAGGTATCAGTCATCTCCTAAAGAATCTCAGTTAAAAGCAGTAAAGCGCATACTTAGATACCTCTCTGGTACTCCAAAGTATGGGCTTTGGTATTCTAAGGGAAATGATTGCTCCCTGGTTGGCTTTTCTAATTCCAATTTTGCTGGTTGTAAATCATATAGGAAAAGCACAAGTGGCACGTGTAATTTGTTTTCAAATTCCTTGGTGAGTTGGCATAGCAAAAAGCAGGTTTCTATTGCTTTGTCAACAGCCGAAGCATAATACGTTGCGGCGGTAGTTGTTACGCTCAAGTCTTATGTCTTAAGCAACAATTGCTCAACTTCAACCTAAAACTTGATCATGTTTCGATTTTTTGTGATAACACGAGTGCTATTAACCTAACCAAGAATCTCGTGCTACATTCACGCACCAAGCTTATCGAAATACGCCACCACTTTCTTAGGGATCATGTGGAGAAGGGAGACGTGGTGTTTGAGCATGTTGATACTAAAAATCAACTTGCGGATATCTTTACAAAATAACTTGCTACAAAGCCTTTCTTTCACATCCGTAGGGAATTCGGTGTTCTCGACATCTCGGATCGTGTTTAGAGAATAATTTTTGTATGCTCTATATCTATCTCTCTATGTGTTTTGTTCATCTTTAATCTAACAAATGAAGAAGTTTAGAGCCATATGTGAGGGCATTAGCTAACAATTGGAGCTGAGGTACTATCTTTCCTTATTTAGAAACTCTCGCACTTCCCTTGTTCATATAAAGTAATGTATAAAATTGTGTTATTGTTGTCGTTTATTCCATGATTACGCTTACTTCATCCCCTTGTATGTTTGAAATATGGATAGGTTGTGTATCTATGTCTCTTTGAATGCTCGTTGAACAAAAATTGATGATTTTTTCTATTTTTACTTGTATGAGTCGACCTACACAGTATTCTAGTCGACTCACAAAACCAGAATTTTTCATGTCTGTAAAGCGGGTATGCCCAGCTCGACCCTATGGTCGACGCATACCCTAAAAACTTCTAAGTATATTTTTTTTATCACAGTGTACATCGACCCATCGTGCGAAAATTCTGATAGATTATTGATGAACTATTCATATTCTGTTATCTTTAATGCATTTAAAATGATGTTGTCTATTCTAATTCATCAACATTAACATTTGCATTGAGCATTGCACCTATTCAAGGCTATATCTCTTCTCCTACTCTTCTTAAAGCTCTATACAAAACCTAGCTTCTCCATAAAAATGGTAAAGTTACTTTCTTTTCTCCATCTCCAAGAGTAAATTTCTGCATCTGAATTCTTCATCTCCACACAAGAAATCAAAATGTCTACAAGAAGAACCACTGGAAAGAGAACCACCAGAGCACCATCTACTCAAACCGGTCCATCAAGTCAAAATTTACCGGTAATTGTTGTTTCTCTATTTCCTCCTGAATTTTCACAAATTTATGAAAAGAACTTTAGCAAACAATCTATAGTTAAGCAACATACTTACTATAGAAAGGTTGCTGAGCGAATGCATATTCCAAAAGTAATTGATCTTTTGGATGCTCAAGACTTCAACAATTTTTTGGAGTGTGATATTAAATACAACGAAGATCTAGTGAGGATCTTCTACACATGTATTCAGGGTAAATTTCAAGGGTTTGAGTTCACCATAAAGCTGGGAAATACCAAGGTTTGTGTAAATGACTTGATATGGAAAAAATTGTTTAACATGTCACCTGTATCCGCTGAGCCAATCATTAAGGCCACAGATGCTCGTACTGTGGTAGGCTACAATTTCAAAGAAGCCTTAAACTCAATGCTATAGAAACCATATGGGGACACCATTATAGCAAGCGACCTCTTTCCAAAAATAGTCACAATAGGCAAACTAAAATCGATTGATAGAATACTGCATTGGATTGTGTCGCACATTCTGCGGCCAAAAAAAGGCAGCTACTTTCGAGTGGATTAAGCTGAGGCACACTTGGTTTACATTCTTAAGAAAAAATCAAGATCAGTTGGCCTCACTACATTGCTTGTAGAATTTATTCACTAAAGGATTCTGGTAGAGGAATCGCTCTATCATATGGGTTCTTTATCCAATCAATTCTCAACAACGCTAACATCATTGTTCAAGGCATCCCCTACACATCCTTGACCTCTGATCAAGATTTTTTTCAAAAGAATCTTACTATGATGGTCTATATATGGGATCCAAGAGAAAGCCGTTATCGATTCATTGTCGAGGCTACTACCTCTCGGTTGGAAGAATCGGATGAAAGTGATGACCAGATAGAGGAAGCAGAAGCAGAAGAAGAAGAAGAAGAAGAAGAAGAAGAAGAAGTAGGTGGACATCCTATGGAGACTGGTGATCGATATGATAGTGGGTGGCTAAACCAATCAACCCACTTGGTACATGATGATGATCAAGGGTGGGGTGCCTAGCAAAACATTGGCTGGACATCGTTAGGTGCCAATTACATACCACAACAAAATTTAGATCATCAAGAAACCCCTGACTGGAGCTATATGCCTCCATCTCCTCCAGGTCCCCAACAAAATACCGATGAACTCCTCGATATGATGAGGACCATGCAGGTTGAGCAATGTTCCTTCATGACTGCCCAGGATGAGCGATTCTCGCAATTGCAGAACCAATTTCAAGCTCACACGGAAAAATTTAATGCTTTTTCATCAGCTGTAATGGGGAGGATAGATGGGATAGTTGAAACTGCAACAAGTCAACATCGGTCCCTTAACATCAGCTTCAACATGCTCAATCGAGCGATATTGGAGTACACAGAAAGAGCTGATGCACAATTGCCTTCAGAATATCCCTTTCGAGGATGCGACCATCACTTTATGGGGAGGAGACCCCGAGGATGTCTTGAATATTTCATTTTGCATCTTATGTCATCATGTGTTCGTTAACATTTCTTGTAGAATGTTTCATGTACTTACTTACGTTTGAAGACATGCTTATTAATGATTGTGAAATAGTGATTATTATTGTTCTCTTAAGCGTTGATCTATTTATCCACTTATATGCTTTCATTAACTGCATTATATGTGAATGTGTGTTAATGTGTAACCTGATGCAAATGGCTAGAACTTGCTTATCTCTCTTCTTTTATGCAATTCATTGACATTTGGCTTCTTTCTTTTTGATGTTATGAAAGGGGGAAAAGAACATCAAGCAGAAACATCATATGTAAAGACTTATTATACATGCAGATTGTGTACAGACGAAGGCATCGAGTAAGGGCGAGGATGATACAATGCATCGTACACCAAGTTTTTATCGTTTTGTCATCATCAAAAAGGGGGAGTATATGAGGGCAATCCTCATAGGTAGTTACACTTGTTTTAATGATGTCAAAACACAGATTGGTAGAAAAATGTACTTTGGATGGTATCATCGTGTCACATATGCATATCTTATCCCTTGTGAGTCAAACATTCGTTAGAAACATTATTGATACATATAGAAATTGCTAAATATATACTTCGTGTAGGGTTGGTCAAGCTTGTCAAGCTTACTATGTGATAGAGTACCTCAAAAGTTGTTTGATACATGAAAATATGCATTTTTGCATATTTTAGGGCTTTGAGTCGACTCAAACCTAGTTTCGGTCGACTCATACAGAAAGCTTTTTGAATGGTCTACTCTCAGGAGTGCTCGCGTCGACCCTCCGGTCGACTCATACTGTGTCCATTTCTATTTATCTAATTCTGCATGCTTTGCATCGACGCATGACCTGCTCCGGTCGATGCAAATTTTTGTTTTTTGCACAATCAGAAATTCGGGTAAGCTCAAGTCGACCCTTCTTTCTACATAGGTCGACCGCTCGTATACTTTCAGTTAAAAATCTGTTATGTGAAACTGTCATTGTATTTGTTATGTTTGCTAATCGGTTTTGTCTTGTATATAAAGTGAGTTTTGCTCTTCCTTTCACACATACTTGAAAAACAAGAAAACTGAAAATAGATACTGATTGTTTTTATCATCTTTATCCTCTTCCTTGGATTTTCTCAACAACTACACATATTCATTTTTGTTGTGCATTTTGCTTTTTAGAGGTGATAACGTCCAAACATAGGATTGGTGTAATCGAGTTTGGGTTGAGAAATCAGTAGGTTTTTCTTGAATAAAACCGTTAGGGTTTTGTCCTCCAAGAATCTTATATTTTAGGGGTTTTTGCAAGAATCGGTCCATCACAGATTGAACCGAGCGAAGGTAATCGAAGCATGGGTTGTTCTGTCGATTTAGTAGGGATAACCGGAAGATTGTGAGAGGAAGATTCAGGTTCGAAGCGTTGGTGATTGAAATCATTCTGGCAAGATTTGAAGATCGTGGGGTTGTTCAAAGGGCGTGTCGTAGTCGGAGGTTTATTCATCGCGTTCGAAGGACTTGATTCAACTTGAATCAAGGGAAGAGAAGAAATAGGCTCTGCATCAACAATTGTGTTTAATCGTTTGATTTCTATTTGCTTCTCGTGTAAACATTTATCAACAGATTATATCTATATACAGGTCTCAATTCTATTTTTAGAATTAGGGCAGACGTACCCCGAGCGAGGACGACGGGGGAACTTCCTCAACAAATTGGTGTTCTCTCTTTACTTTTCAATCGCTTAAATTCTGAGTTTGAGTGCAAACAATTGTGTTAATCAAAATTCTGATGTGAGTAGTGCTGAACCATTTTGTAGTTTTGATTGCGGCGACATCAGAAATTACCATTTCATGTGTGTCTTCGATTGCATTGACATTTCCATGGTTAGGCAACATGTTGTCTTTGACACTGGGTTGTTGGTCCCCAAAGGACAAAGTCATGTTCTCTGTTAGTTCTTGGACAATATTCTTCAAGGCAAAGCATCCTTCTAGGTCATATCCAATTCATCCTTCATGAAACGCACATCAGGCGTTAGGATTGTATTCTGGTGGAGGTCCCATCTTTCTAGTAGTAATCAGGAGGTCTCCCCCCTGATCTTCTATTTTGTACATTCGGTCTGGGAATCGGAGCCCTTGGTTGTTGTTGTTGATAGGCAGAGGCGGTGGGCGCCTGCTGGTAGCCTTGCTTATACAAGGGTGGCTGTTGATTTGTTTGGAAAACTGGAGTTTAATTGTGAAAGGCAGGTGTTATGGTCGCCACATAAGGTTGTTGAGTGTATTGCACAGGGTATGATGGTTGTTGTCGAGGTCGTTGTTGATGAGAAGGTTTTCTGGTCTGACTCCTTCTTTCTATAGAAATGGCATTGGTCTCACCTTCCTTTTTCTTGTGAACATTTCCAAAGGACTTCTTAGTGACGCCTCCACTTGAGCTGCCTGTGATACTTTTCATTTTTCCGTTTTTCAGTCCCAAATCCACTTTTACTCCCACAGCTACAATGTCAGAGAAGTTAGCGCTTACACTGCTAATCATTCTTTCATAGAATTTCGGCCTCACCGTATCTACAAACCAGTCAGCTAGTTCTTTTTCAGTCAGAGGGGGCTCCACTTGGGAGGCAGTTTCCCTCTAACGTTGGGCATACTCTTTGAAGGATTCAGAACTTTTCTGAGCCATACTTAACAATTGTCTTTGGTTCTGCGCCAAATCCATGTTGTATTTGTAATGCTTAATGAAAGCATCAAATAAGTCTTGAAAATTATGAATTATCGATTGATCCAACCCCAAGTACCACTTAGCTGAAGCGCCTTGGAGACTGCCTTGAAAATAATGGATCATCAATTTATCATTTTCCACATTGGATGTCATCTTCCTATAGTACATAATCAAGTGGGTCCTAGGATAGGTAGCCCCCTCATATTTGTCAAAGATTGGGATTTTGAACTTTGGAGGAATCACTAGTCTAGAGACTAAACACATGTCCCTCGCATCAGCCCCAAACATGCTATTACCTTCCATAGCCCTGATTTTTCTCGCCATAGTTTCAAAGTCTTCTCTCATCTTTTCATGGAATTCATCTCCTTCTTCTGACTGGTCAGGGATATCGAAAACCTGATATTGGTTGTTGAAGTATGGATGTGCCTGTGTTTGTAAAGCAGATGGAGTGTAAATAGGGTTAACATGAGGAAAATCACCATTCAAAGGAATAGTCTGCTGAGGTATTTGCTGAGCAGTCTTTACAGTGACTGGTGAGGATACAAAGTTGAACGGTAGTCCAAAAGGTGGTTAACTGGTGGCAACAGTTACAACTGGTGTTGGTTCTATCACAATAGCATTGATCTCAAAAACCACATTTTGCTGAGTGTCTATCTTTGCACGAATTACTTGCAAATTTTACATCATTTGGCCCATACTGCCTTGTATGTCATCTAGTTCATTGTTGACGCTGTCAAACTCTTGATCTTGCTCAGCCATTCTCCTTTGGGCTTGAGCTTTTGTGTTGTAAGGATGTGGAGGATTCAGTGTGACCGACTAGAGGTAAACAACACAGAATAAGCCAGAGAACTGGAGGATGCATATGCAATGCTCAGGGAATGCTAATGCAAATGCAATGCTAACATTGAAAAGAAAACCCAAAACTATGTTTACAAACAATAATAATGGAGGAAAGAGCTAAGCAAAGTAACTTGTCATTAACAAATGAATGTTTTACAGGAAAAGAATTTCACATTCAAAGCCCAAGTATGGACATAAATTACAAGATTGAAAGTTGAAACTGAGAGGTCTAATCTTTCTGACAACGAGATCATTCCCCTTCTTAAAGCTTCATCTTTCTTACAATTTCTTCTTTCTGGTTTTGATGGAGCAACTTCCATAGTTCTTCGTTCTTTTGAACAACCATGAAGTGTTTATCTTCCCACATCTTCTTCTCTTTTTCATCTTTGACTAAAGCATCCTTCAATTCTTCCATAGAGAAGGGTTTTTCAGAGTTGTCGGAGTAGACTCGAAGTGAGTGTAGAACATCTTTAAAGCTATCTCTTTAGACCAAAGAAGATACGCCTATGAAATTGTGTTGTCTGAATGCCCTACAGCAGTCATCCCTTGGGTATTAAGGTTATGCCAAGCATACTCAATTCGTGCTTTCAGATCTGGATTTCTCCCTTCTTCACGGAAGCATCTTTCCAAAAGGACTGGATTAGTCTCCTCCTTTGCAGAATATCCTAGCTGGCGGAAAGCTAGGATGGGGTTGTAACTAATACACCCTTTTGTGCCAAGAAGAGACACATTTGGGAAATCCCTACAACTTTGAATCATGGTAACCCCCCATACATGGGATTGTACCAACGGGTGTCATTATGTCTGAGCGATAAAAGCTTTTCTATCCAAGCAATGTTGTTCTTCATATTCCACAAAGAGATTGTCCTTGGCAAGTGCAAAATAAACCACTTGTGAAGGAGAGCGGTACAGTAGGTAATCTGGCCTTCTCCATGAGAGTTCTTTATATGAACGGAGAAGTATGCGTCAACTAGCAGGGTGGGAACATGGTTCCTGATTAGAAACAAGTTGATGGCGTTCATGTTTATAAACATAACACTTGGGAATAGAAGAAGCCCATAAAACAATAAAGCCAAGATAGCCTCAAAGATTTCTGCGTTGTGCTTATCAGCATGAGCCTCATCTCTTTCCATCAAAGGTCTTGCGTGTAAACCGTAGAATCCATCCTTGGCATCCAAATGAGTCTGAAGGTCCGATGGTTCTAGGTATAAGGCTTCAACCAAGACTCTCTTATTTGGTCTTCTTTCTCTCCCAGAGAATGGTTGAGGAGTGACACATAGTCTTATCAAAGTAAAATATTCTTCCAACTTTGGTAGCAACTGGTATTCAGGAAACGTGACGCAATGGTAAATGGGGTGGTAGAATTGAATGAGCACCATTAGCATCTACTCATCTACTTGGAGCTCCAATAGAGGTAGTAGATTTCCATATTTGTTGCTAAACAACAAAGGATCTTCCACTACGCCTCCTAGCTTCCTCAAATTGTCCATCTTTAGGCTTTTGAATGTGCATTTTGGAATTTTCTTTCTTTCTTGAGTCCATTACAATGTCTGCAAAGAAAGTTAGGAATCCTTTGAATGTTTAACACAAACAATGAGATGCAATACAATTGGTTTTAAGAAACTCATAAAATTTATTTGTAAAAGGAACAGCTTTTTCGCATAAAAATCTTATTTCATTAATATTGGAAAAAGTTACAACTTTAGAGTTTAATACAAAAGACTAAAGTACAAAGGAAAAAGACTGGGCCCTAGAGTCTCCACGGAGTCTATCTAAAAAGGTCCTATATGTGCATCCTTTTTTGTCTTTTGAGCTCTTCATTCTCCAATACAAGCTTGTCGACGATTCCTTTCCAAGCACCGGATGTAGGTGAGATGTCAGAGTACTCATGGGTACTAAGCATGGGTCAAACTCTAGAGAAAAATAAATTCTCGTGTCATGTGTCTGTCAATAACCCTCCTTTCAAGCAACTCAATCAAATCATCATTCTCTTTCAGTTGTCTCTTCATCTCCATTTTCTCCTAATGAATGACATGATACTTTCCCGCCCAAGTATCTCGCTCAATCTTTAATCTAGCCAAAGTTCCTTGGTACTTCATTTTCTCAACAGGAATGATAGAGGAAGAAGTGACAACAATATGCAAAGGTTTCTCTATGAGATAAGGCATTTTGAGATCACAGGCTCTAGCATAGACCCATTGAGTGAAAGGCTCAAGAGCTATACAATTCTTCTTTCCTAGATCAATCTTTGTCTTTTTGTGGATGATCTTCTAGCTTCTGCGTTGAGGTAGAAGAAACCTGTCAATAGGACATTGCTAGACTTGTCCTTCATGGGAAACCCAAACTGACGTCTAGCAAGGATAGGGTTGTAATAAATTCCCCCTCGTACACTGAGAAGAGGTAAGTTGGGAAATGAATCACAACCGTCAAAGATCACTCCTTTGTCATCAGCGGGGTCATACCAATGCACATCGGTCTGCGTCAAAGTTATGAGCGTTTAAGACCACCTTAGTCCATTTGGATTTTCCTTGAAAAGATATGTTCTCGGCAAGTGTGCAATAAACCATCTATACAATAGAGGAGCACAACATAGGATAGTCCCATCTCCTTTGAGAGTCCTATAGTCAACAGAATGGTACATATCTCCAAGTAGAGTAGGCACAGGATTATCGATGATGAAGATCTGGATAGTGTTGATGTTAATGAAATTTTCTTCTTTAGGGAAGAGGACCAAACCATAGATGAGAAATGCAAGAACTACTTCAAAAACATCTAGGCTATTTTCTTTGGCAAAGAGAGTGGCTTGTCTTATCAGAAATTCAGCTGGTAAACCTCTGAGTCCAAACTCATATGTGAGATTGGCTTTAACTTTGAAAGCTTCTAGGTGAATGGCATTGGCAATGTCCTTTAGTGAAGGGAACTTCTCCAAACCACTGAATGGCTTTTTCTCCAATATTGGCAGACTAATGTGATATGAATACTCTTCCAAGGTCGGAACGAGTTGATAATCAGGAAAGGTGAAATAATAATAAAGAGGGTCATAAAACTGCATGAGAGTGTTGAGAACTCCTTCTTGCATCTTGATCTTGACAAGTCCCAATAATCTTCCATGTCTCTTTCCAAAATCTTCAGGACAAGACACTAAGGCCACCAATTTCCTTAATTCTTTCAAATCTGGTCTCTTGAAGTTGTACTTCCTAGTGTTTCTTTTTCCAAAATCCATAACCTAAGATTTTTTTGCAATAAAGAAAACAATTGAGTTTCTCAAAACCAACTGCATGAATGCTTATGATGGGATGATGAGATGATGCACAAGAAACACATACATAAGTATTCGCATAGTCACATATATAATTCATATGCCCATAAACAAAGGTCCTAGGTTTGGGTTACAAGCATGGAGCCATGGTATACCCTCCCCAATTGATATGTACTATGGTTTGTTTGTACCTGCACAACGGGTTCTATGAGGTTCTCATAGTCATGGATAAATCATTCAGATATTATCAACCTATATGACTACTCATGCAGGCTAAAAATATTCTCAAGATAGACTGTCTGAGTGTAGCGTCGCATAGCAACCATTCGGGACTACTCCCTTACAGTCATCGCACGACATCCTAAAGGCCAAGTGGGGTAAGTGAGTAACTAAAAAGGTCTCTCAGAGTCACGGACTCCCAAGTCAGAAAAAGTGATAAACATATGACTACTCATACGCCATCAGTAATCCCAAAGTGGCCTAGACGGAGCATGGTTACATCATATGTCAAACATGTTAGAATTACTCCCAATCGTCAACTATTGATCTTACCACAATCCTATCATAAGTGTACACTCAAGTCCGGGCTAGGACTTATCTCACCTATCAAGGTAACAACCCATGAACATATGCAATACAATAGTTATAATATACAGATATTCACAAATATACATGTATAAAGAACACAGACAAAATATAACTACAAAAAGGGTGGGCTCAACCCTTTAGCATCCCCAATGAAGTCGCCATTTATGTTGCGGTGAGAATCGAATATCAAAGGAAAACTTTAAGGATCGAAGAAAACCCTAAGTGTGCTATGTTACAACGAACCTAAGAGATCGGGGGGTTCGGGGGTTGGTTATACTAAGAGAAGGTATTAGCACGCTAAGTATATGTAGTACTCTACAGGAACCTCTTGTTTGGTAGTTGTATTTGTGTTAATGTTTGGTTTATAATGGTTGTATGCTAAGGTAAAGACCTATGGGTTTGGAGTAAGCATGATCACCAAGACGTTGCATCTCGTGCCTATGTATCCTAACAAAGATGGAATCAAAGCAACCACAGTTCTCCTAAATAGGGAGGGAACTCTTGACTATGGTCAAGGCTCAAGGGGAATAAGCATCCATAACAATGATACTTATATAGAGTTAACAAACTCTCTAAGTCTACGTTGAAAGACTAACTTGGGATAGAACACTTGACTGTGGTCAAGGTTCCAAGGGAAACAAGCATCCATAACAATGATACTTATATAGAGTTAACAAACTCTAGACCAAGGCTGTAAGTTGAAGGATTTCTAACAAGGTGTGCTAAAGGTCTTGACTTAACAAAGTCAAAGGGGAAGGTTCCCTAAAAGTCCTAATGACTCTAACAAGGTCAAAGGGAAACTATAGAGATATGAGCTATCTTTGACATTAAGTCAATATAGACACTTTACTTTGGAATAAGAGATATTGGGGATTACTTGAGGATGAGAGCTAACAAGCTACATCACATGGGAAGAAGCATACATTCAAACATGATGAAGATTTAAAGACATGGAAGTAGTGCAAGCATGTAACAACATCATGCAAAGAATAATAAGGTTGTAACCAAGTACTCATAAATGAAAGAATCAAACCAAATGGTTACAATCAAAGGTAAACATAGATGTTAGCCTTTGGTTCTTACAAGACATTACTAGCATCATGCATAAGTCAAGACATTACTTACCATGGCAAGGATTCAAGATCAACATGCATAACTCATAACAATATTCAAGCATGGGACATGTATAACTCAAAACATTACATAAATAAAGGATTAAGGGATCAACATGCATAAATCATAATAATATTCAAGCATTGAACATGTATAAGTCAAAATGTTACTTATAACAAAGATCAAGATCAACATGCATAATTCATAACAATATTCAAGCATGGAACATGTATAAGTCAAAACATTACTTAAACAAAAGATCATGTATAAGACATGAATAAGTCAAACCATTACTTAAACATGGATACAAGTAGGATCATGCATAAGTCAAGACATTACTTAAACACGGGTACAATCAAAGAGGAGGTGACAACCAAAACAACTTAAACATGTGTGTAAAAAACATGTGATTTATGGTGAATCATGTTAGACAAGTAGCTAACAACCAAATATGCAAAAGGATTCAATCAAGGATTGATAAATGATGAGAAACATCTCAAAAGGAAATCATGTAGACTTGAACATGCTTCAAAGTAATACAACAAGTGTATAAGAATTATTCAAGGTAAGGTTACAACCAAACATGGCATATATTCAAACATACATTTATATGTGAAAACCAACTTGAAAAAGGTAAGACCATCATGTAACAACAAGAGTGGGCAAGCAAGCAACGTGTGTGTTCATACAAACAAGATATGCAAGGTGAATCAAGAGAATCATTCAAAGAAATCTCATATAAACCCTAAAAAATCACATACTTTGTACATACACAAATGCAAGGAAAATAATTCTTTTTGGACATTTCTTGATGCAAATGAAAAATAGACATTATCATGAACATTCATAAAAAAGAATGGCATCAAAATGATAAAAACCAAGGAAGTTATGATCAAATAAAAATGCAAAGAAAATCATGAAAATTAATGGTAAAAAGATAGGAAATGCATCCTATGAGATTTGAACCCACACACTAGGCTCCAAGGTCAAAACCTTAGCATACAAGCGAATACACGCACTTGAAGAATGAGTGAAAGCAAAGGAATTCATAGTAAAACATTAAAATATCATGAAAATTATTAAAAGGTTGATCTGCAAGATCAAACCTGTAACTGACAAGGCAAGACAATACATGAAAGCGCATGGAAAACCACTGGGGTGGTGATGCATCCATTGTATCATCCCCATTCATAAATAAACAAGTCTAAACATGAAATATGAGGCCTCAATGATGCGCCATGGCTGGTTACAAACTACAAAACTCAGCTTTGCAAAATGATTCATAACTCATTCAATTCTCCATGAAATTTAATGATCGAAAGATCAAAATTGCTCAGATTTTCACAAGGATCATGATGGTGCAGTTAGTTTTGTTAAATAACAATTCCATTTCAAAATCCGATAGCATATTCACAAAAGTATCAAGTTTGCAAATTCAACAGCAAGGACTTATTCAAACACGATAAGCCTCAACAAATGGTTCAAACATATCACATTCAACATAATAGACATATTCACAATCAATGTACATCAAAGCATTGCATGGTATGGAAGTTAAAAGTTTAAATAAACTTACCTCTTGAAGCCAAACTTCAAACTCCAAGAAACTCTGCTACAGATGTGTTGTGATGCTCTGGATAGCTTCAAAGCACCTTTAGAGAGTTGTTAGGATCCTCATAATCAAATAAAGATAGTTGGAGCATGATATCCTCTCTTCTAGCCAATGTATGAAAAATGACCAATAATGAACTTCAAGGATATGAAGTTACAAATGGAAAACTTGTTTTGGAACAGTTTGGTAATGATTTATGGAAGGTGTTTGAGGTGTTTAGAGGTTTGGAAATGGTCTAGACAATTACTTAGCTTTGAAAATGCAGAAAAGTCAAGTTTTGGTGGTTTGAGAGTTGAACTTATGTTCTAGAAGGTTTTGGATGGTTTTCATGGTTTGAACACCTCTAACACATGTTTTTGATGTGTTAGAGTGATTTTTTTAGTGGTTTGGTGATTGGAAAAGGTTTTGGATAAGTTTATGCAAAGTGGTGGTTTTTTGCACAAGTGGTATCTTGCAAAACCAATTCTGATGTAGGAGATCTAGGGTGCTTTGAAGTGTGTTTTTTCTTCAATTCAACATCTAACCTTTGTCCTCAAGACCTCAAGTGAACCTTTATTTATATGGCAAGGCATGAAAACAGAATTTGAACTTGTTGCAACTTGATTCTAGTTGAAATCTAACTTGGTAGTTTTGATGTTTTTCATAATTTTAATGCAAAGATACCACAATATCTTGAGTGGTTGGGATCTTTCTGACCTTGAAAGAGTGTTTGAGTGTAGATAGGACATTTTGAGAGGCTCAAGGTTGATTTTATGGGATGTTCCATGCTTTATGTAAATGGAAGTCACTCCTTTATGCCAAAACTTCCATAAATGGTATGAAACTTGAATTAAGGATTAATCCTTTGTGTAATGACCTTGAAAGTGGTATAATCTTCTGATTATAGGTGGATATGCAAGTTTCAAGGTTGGTACTCAAAAGATCTTGCATATTTGAATGGTTTTGCAACTTGTCTTGGCATGAAAATGACTTGGAAATCAAGTTTTGGACCTCAACTTCCTCTCTTCGAAACTCCTAGCTCAGACAATTCTCTACAAATTTCATGTGTTGGTCAAAATCTTGAATCTCAAGGGATCTTTATTAAAACTTTCCTTGATGCTGACTGAAAAATGGAGTAACAAAGTTGTCTTGAATCTCAAGTGTTTTTGCAATTCTCCCAAACTAGAAGCTTCATAACTCAAAATCTAATCATCTTTTTCCCATAGGTTACTAGGACACTTTTATAGCATATGAGGAGATCTACACATTGATCTTTGGAACTCATAAAATGGATGTGTGGATTAGAAGTTATGGCCTTTCAAAGTTGGCACCAAAACTAGGGTTTTTCTTCTTTTGCAAGAAACCTCTCAAATCTTGACTCGTCTTGATCAAACTCATGGATTAAACATATCTTGATGAAATTTGGCTTGGATGCTCCAACTTGAACCAGAAATGCTAAAAGTCAAAGAGTTGACTTTGTTAGATGAGTTGTGAATCAGATGAATTCAATTGTGAGATCTCCAATGAAATTTCCACTTGGGGCTTCTCAAACATCATAAGTAGGCTTAAAGGATGTATATGAGCATATTGAATCATTTCCCAAGTCTTGGTAGCATGCTTGGGTCAAAAGTCAAAGGTACGGTTGACTTTTCATAATGAAAACCCTAATTTAAGGCCAGATGAAATTGGGCTTCAATTGACTTTCCATGAGATCAATTATCACTTGATTCTTGTTGAATGTAGGGGAACTTGATTTGGTGATGATCAATCCAAAATATTGACTGATTAATCAATAATCCTCTTGATTCCACATGTGAAAAATCCTAATTCAGATGAATTAAACAACAAGAAAACTTGAAACAAGGTTAGGGTTAGTAAATAATGCTTGATTCTCCTAGAATGGTAATGGAATCTAGGGGTCAAAATTTGGGCTGTGACAAGTTCAAGGAGGCCTTGAACTCTAGGCTGAAGAAACCATGTGCTGACGACATTGTCGCTGGCGACCTTTTTCCGAAAGCAATCACAACTGGTAGGTTGAAGCCGGTTGACAGAATTTTAAAGTGGATTGTATCGCACATTCTTCGACCCAAGAAAGGTGGTTATTCTTGGGTCGACCAAGTCAAGGTTCAATCTGTTTACATTCTGAAAAAGAAGATCAGGATTAACTGGTCTCACTACATTGTGAGTAGAATCTACTCATTGAAAGACTCTGGTAGAGGAACCACATTGTCATATGGCTCCTTCATCCAATCTGTAATCAATAATGCTAATTTGAGTGTACCTGGTATCCCTTACACAACCTTGAAAACCGAACAATAGTTTTGTCAAAAGACTCTAACTATGATGGGTTATATTTGGGATCCTCGCGATTCTCACTAAAGATTTATTGTTAAGGCAACAAGCTCTCGTCTACAGGAATCTGACGAGAGTGATGAAGACGAAGAAGAAGAAAAAGGAGAAGAGCGGGGAACTCACATGGAAACTGATGAACAAGATAACAGTGGTTGGCTAGATCAATCACCCCATTTGGAACATGATGACAACCAAGGATGGGGTGCCTGGCAACACACGAGATGGACTATATTAGGTGAAAACTACATGCCTCAAGCAACGAATTGGGAATATCAAGAGACCCCAGATTGGAATTACATGCCTCCATTACCTCCGCATGGTTGAATCTGCTGCAGGTCAACAATGTGCTCTCACTACCAGTTTCAACACTCTTAATTGAGTTTTCCTAGAGTATACGAAACTGATAGATGAGCAAAAACTTCCTCCACCTCATGACTATCCATTTCACGGAAGGGGCCATCACTTTAGGGGGAGGAGGCCTTGAAGAATCCTTGTATATAATTGTGCATGTCATTTCATCTATTTTTCATCGCATTCTAGTGTTAATATCTTCTTATGTTTGTTTGTTTTATTAAAGAGATGAATCATTATTAATTTGTAATAGCACATATTTATTTTGATCATTTGCATGGTTATCTATTTATCAGTTTATATCATTTCATTAACTTCGTTATATGTGGATGTTTGTTAATGACTATCCTGTCGCAAATTTGGTGAATTTACTTATCTCATTATAATATGTCTTTCATTGACCTCTATCTTCTTTCTTTTTGATGTTGTCAAAGGGGGAGAAGAAAATCAAGCAGAAACAAATCACCTTTACAAGACGGATCAAACGTGCAGATCGTTTCTAGATAAATGCATGGAGTAAGGGGGAGGATGATACAGCACATTATGCTCAACTATGTTTCTATTGTTTTTCCATCATCAAAAAGGGGGGTATGTGAGGGCAAAATACCTCATACTTAGTTATACTTGTTTTAATGATGTCAAAATATATATAGTTTGAAAAATGTACTTTGGACAATATCATCAAGTCTCATATGCATGCATTATCTTTCTTGTGTCAAACATTTGACTAAACATGTCAAGGTACATATAGAAAGAGCGCTATGTGTGTTATATATGAGTTTGATCATGTTGTTCAAGTTAGATATGCATTAGGTTCATTGAAAAGTAGCTAAATATATGAAAATCTGCATTTTTGCAAGTTCTGAGTCTTTGAGTCGACTCATAGATGTCACTACTGCGAAAAAAGGTGTCGGCAAAGACAGAAGAGTCGCCACCGTTCGTTATTTATCCCAAAGAGAGGGAAAGGAAACGATCAGAGAAAACCTACGAAAAGGGAGAAGACATGTCATCTAAACCAAATCTTGGGTTCGGTAGTCGGCTACGCAAGGGGAAGGTGTGAGCACCCCTCACGTCCATTGTACTCAACGGGATCCACACTTTTTGTCTATCTAAAGGGTGTTAAACTATCTAAGCTACAGGCCACAGGGAAAAAAGAAAAGAAAAGAGACTCGATAGAGCTTCTCCGCTCTATGCCTACGTATTCCCTCGTGCAATGGGAAAGTCAGAGTGAACGTAGTTCGGAAAAATACGGGTGAAAGGTGGGGGAAGGTTGCTCGCCAAGATATCGGCGTCTTGTGCCTACGTATCCTCGTCTGGTACGAGAAATCAGAGCAAATGTAGTTCGGGCTAACACGACCACAGGTTGGTTCAAATATTTTAACCGAGTAGGGTTAAACCTTCGTTCTAGCAGTTCAGTGTATTACTGCTCGACCATTGGAGCCTTAGGCGTTACCTGTTTGCGGTAGAACCAAGAGTTAACAAAACTCTCTTTATGAAAATGATTTTCAATTAATCCTGGAGGATAAAAAAAGTTTGATGTTTGTTTTTAAGTCTTTTATGAGAGGAGTGGATTGAATTGTGTTTGTAATTTATGTTGCACTAAAGACTATGACTTAGGAGCGAATGCGTTGCATATCGCCCAAAGGGCATACGCTAAACACTCTAGACGATTGGGAGGTGGGCCCCCAATCATCATTTCCCAAATGCTTAAGGCTCGTAGCGTACAACACTCATTATCCTTTATTACATGTTTTGAATAAGTTTGAAGATGAGAAGAGAGAAGACACAACTAAGGGGAAACTAACTCAACCCTAATGTTATAATGCAAGGTGCTCCTATGATTAAGATTAAGAGGGAAGAACTATCCTAATATTATCATGCTTGTATTGAACACTTAATGTCTCTCCTACTCCCATCTTAAACAAATGGGACTAGGAATCTTAAGGGATCATGGAAAAGAACACCAAGTAAACACAAGATAAATCAATCACAAATGAGATGAAAGAAAGAGATGCAAACATGAAATGCAACACAAAAAAAAGAGGGAGGAAAAAAAGTGTGGGGAAGCAACCACCACAAGCACATCTCAACCTCTTGAACACAAGCAAAGGGATGCAAAACCAAAGAGAAATATAAGCAAGAATACTTGAACAAGTCCAAGCAAAAGTGAGATGAAATGGGAGAAGTTACAACTCCTACAACCATTCAAACATCAATCACCAAACCAAAGGGAAAACAAATAAGAAAAAGAAGAAGCCATGATCAAGATGAGGGTGGGAGAATAGGCTTGGGAAGCAAGCAACAAAGAAAGAAATTTCAACCATAAGCATCAAAATGATCATGCAAACAAGAAAGCACAAAAGAGTTCTCAAAGTAGTACCTCATCCAAGTTAAACTCAAAGTGCAAACAAAGAGCACCAAATCAACTTGAAAGAGTTCCCCAAGTCCTAGGACAGAAGTGAGAACAAGAGAAGGAGGTTGGCAACCCAAAGAAGAAAGCAAGGCAAGACAAGTTGCAAAGATAGGGCATGGAAAAGAACCTAAGTTCAAACCACTTTCAACATTCAAATACAAATGGAAAGCCCTAATTAGAAGTAATTTGCAACACAAACCATCCAAATGTAGGACCTATAAACTTTCAACCAACAACTTCAGCATGTTAAGAATGTGAATCAAGAGGTGTTGGAAGCATATGGGATCCACAAGGGTCATTTCCCAAGAGACCTAGGTCAACTAGTCTATATGAACCTCCATTAGGGTGACTTGACTTGCAAGGTTCACCAAAAATAGGAAAATGGTTCAATAAATGCCAAATAAAATACACAAAGCTCATAAACAAGTTGGCAACCAGAGGCCAAAACATCAAAACCAAAATCCAATCAAAGCATCACCAAAGGATATGATCCACTAGGGTGCTCCACTTTAAAAGGCATTTGTTGAGGGTCAAACAAAAGCAAATGAAAGTCAAACAAAAATGGGTCTAACTTTGACCAAAACCAGCCTCAAAGACACCTCAACTCACCATCAAAATGAGGAGGAAGTCTCACTCATTGGTGGTTTCAATTGGTCAACAAACCAAGCATGAACAAAAGAGAACTATGTTAAAAGCACCTCCACTCATTAAATACAAATGAAAATGAAAACTAAATATAAATTCAAAATAAAAATTATGAAAAATTAGTTAACATTTCAAGGTATCTGAAAATATTTTTATTTGGATTTTATGAACATTGGAGGTATTTTTAACAATTAAAAATGTAAACATAAATAAAATATTGAAAATAAAACAAATAAAATGCCACAAGGTGCAAATAGAAATGAAAACACGTTGGAAACCATTGGGTTGATCAAAAGGGGGGGGGGTGTGATTAGCATTAAAAGCCCAATCCATAGCCAGCAAAACAAAACGCACCGTTTAAATAATTGACATGGAAGTCAATTGTACACGCGTGCCAATCAAAGCAATCTGAGCCATCCATGTCACAAGGTTAAAGAGTCCAATGAACACGTCAGATCTGAGGTCTCAAAGACCAGACGTCGGAGGCCTAGCTCCGGTCGTCTTCTCTGGTGGACTGGCCGGAGATCAGGTCAACAAAACTTAACCAAACCTAGCAAAATGCATATCAAAATGAAGCTGAACTCACGTACATTCCAAATCCAGGCTCCATTGGTTTTAATCATGGCTAAATAAAGATATTTGAACGAATCAAATTTGGAATGCACATCTGAGATCTTCATCAAACATGGAAATTAAGCACTCAAACATGGCCTACACGAGGTAGGGCTTCAGATACAGCTAGTAATGACCTAGATCATGCTCTAGAATGAGAGAAAAGTTGAATGGAAACTTACTTAACATAGACACTTTGTTGGTGCTTCAACAACTTGATTCCTTGCTTGAAAATGTGCAAATTCACTCCAATTAGCTCAAGGAAGAAGAATCTTACTTCAATTGGCTTTGAATTGCTCTGAAATTTGATTCACGATTTGAGATTTTTCTTGAGAACTTGAAAATGGAAGTTACTTGCTCTGGCTCCAAAATGCAATTCTGAGCTCTCAAAATGAAATGTGAACTTATATATGTTGGATTTGCAATGGAATTGGAGGCCCATTAAGCCTCATTTGGCTGAATTTGAAAAATTCTGAATAATGAAGTTTTCTCATGCACACGTGAAAATAGTTGCATATACACATGGAAATTGCCTGATTCTTCTGCTGAGGGAGTGAATTTCATAATGGAATTTGAATGGGCCTTTGATGTGGTCCAATTTTGAAGTTTGAATGAGAAACTTCTTTGTGAAGTAAACTTGAAATGCATGTGTAATTGCTAGCATGGACCAAAATGAATTTGTTCATTTTACTTGTTGATGCCTTGTGAACAAAATTGAATCAAAATAAACCATGTAAATGGCCTATAACCAATTCAATTGAAATCATTTTTAAAAGTCTATTTTCACTTGAAATTTCTCACATAATGTCCATAAACAAGCATAATTCACACCAACCTTGAGTTCTAGAGTGTAAATGAGTTCATTTGGAGCAACATTCATTTTGGTTGAAGTTTCATTTGAAGTACCTAAGTGCATGTAAATGACCCATAATCAAAATGGCCTATAATCAAAGTTTCCCAAAATACCCTTGCCTTGTAAGATCCATAACTTAAGTTCCAAAAATGATATCAAGGACTTATTAGACTTTTTAGAAAGCTACGATCATGAGGAATAACTTTAATGTTCACCAAAAGTTGGGGAGAAACTTAATTCTAGGTCAAAAGTGTCTTGGAAGTGAGTTGACTTTTGTTGACTGAAAAATATGTTCATCTGAGACCTATAACTTGATGGCATCATAACTTGAGTTCCACAAACCCAATGGATGAGTTCTAGTACTCAAAAGAAAGCTTAGAACATGCCCTACAAGTCACATGTGTGTAATAAAATGATATTTAACTTGTATCTTAAGGTAAATTGTCCTTGAAGTTGGGCATTAACGGAGGGGATTTTACACTGAGATCCTTTGAAACCCTAATTTAGTAACTCCTTAGACTCTTGATTCTCCTCGATTTGAACTTGATATGGCATCCTAGATGTCTCAACATGACTTCCCATGACTCCAATGACTTAGAACCAAATCTCAAACTCCTTCAAGTCCATAGTTGACCTTGAACTAAGCAGATGAAACCCTAGGTGCACACCTTTTGACTGTGCCCTCTTGCAAGTGAAATGAATGCCTAGACAAGCTCCACAATGACTTCAAAAGCACTCAATGAGATTCTCAAACACCTCTTATCCATAACCATTAACTTGTGAACCCCTGATGATCCTCAATTGCCCTCCAAGATAGGAAGTAAGCCACATACATCAATCTACTCTCTCGAAGAGCTCTGACCACTTCCTAATGATTGTAATCACTTGATAACTTGAGTAAGCACTCTTGGTTGAGCTTGATACCCTTGATAACCTTCTCTTGAATGGCACACCTCCCTTGATCCCCTGCAAAAGACAATGCTATGCAAATGCTAAAGAATGAAATGAAACATAAACCAAGTAAAGAAAAAAGGTTGGGAAAATTTTGGGGTACAACAGCTGCCCCTATTCAAGCGACATGGACCTGACTGGGTATAAAGCGAACGGCTTTCAAACAATCAAGGTAAAAGACGATTGAATACCAAAGAACCCGGAAATTTGCCAACCGCAGAAAAGCACCGCAAACTGTTACTGGAATAAAAATCTCCAGAAGTAAATGAATCTAATAGTTGCAACGGCAACAAGTCACCTGATTACCAATTCGAACCTCGACACGCAGTCGGAAGAGCATATGCTAACACGAATGCAACGACACTAAGTCGAAAAGATCATCTGATATCACCATCAGGCATCTATTGAAACAATAGGCATCGAACCCGAAGGCCGGCTCAACACGCAGCTGAGAACAACATCTGACATCACCGTCAGACATATGTTAAATAAAAACAGGCATCGAACCCGAAGGCCGGCTCAACACGAAGTTGAGAAGAACATCTGACATCGCCGTCATACGTTTGTTAAATAAAAACACGCATCGAACCCGAAGGCCGACTCAACACGAAGTTGAGAAGAACATATGACATCGCCGCCAGGCATCTGTTAAATAAAAATAGGCATCGAACTCGAAGGCCGACTCAACACGAAGTTGAGAAGAACATCTGACATCGCCGCCAGACATCTGTTAAATATAAATAGGCATCGAACCCGAAGGCCGGCTCAACACAAAGTTGAGAAGAACATATGACATCGCCGCCAGGCATCTGTTAAATAAAAATAGGCATTGAACCCGAAGGCCAGATCAACACGCAGTTGATAAGTGAATCTAACGACAATTCACAAGAGAAACTCCACTGGGGAAAGTGAAACTTAACCAAGCAACTTTGTTGTGACGCACATGATAAAAATGAACTCATCTATCAAAGATTTCTCGATGGTCTAGATACTACACGGGCTAAAGAGTCACATCACGCCTCGCCATGGTCTGGACACCACGCGAGCAACGAATAACAACATTTGCCAGGGTCTGGATACCGCATGGGCAAAGTAAATCAACATAAATTGCCATGGTCTGAACACCACATGGGCAAAAGCAAATCAACCATCTGTTGGAGATACACCTGAGAACAAAGAGGTAGCAACCTGGCTTATGTTTCACATGCATATGTTTGAAAATGACGTAATGCTCCATAAGAAATGGAAATGCTACGCGTTTCTGAGAATGATATGCATAATGCAGATGCACAGGAACTGAATCAACAAAATAAATGCTGAAGAGACAAATCCCACTCTACCAGGGAGACATGGAACATGCCAATTGCGATTGGACTTATGCTGGGAAACAAGCCCTGGATGGCCTTCTGAAAAAGAACTTTCCTGTGTAACGTCGTTCTGACAAGAACGAGAAACCACTCTGCTAAGGATCAAATCAAAACCTGCTGAGGATAACACTCTAAACGGCCTTCTAGGATACAACTCTCCTGAGGAATAGACGGCCCGACCGGAGTAAGACAACCAAACACTAGAGATAAGTCTAACCTGCTGGGGAAATCAACGACTCTGCAGGGGATAACAGTCAACCACTGAGATTCACTTTGCTTTACCGGAAAAAACAGCCCTGAATGGACCCCTAGAATACCGAAGTCTTTCTAGGGTACAAAACACTCATCTGAGAGCAACTCCGCTCTGCTGAAGATCAAAAACTTCAACCTACCGGGGATTACTCAGCTGGGGATAAACAAACGAGACTTACTGGGGACCTATCCCAAGCTCTCTCTGTTGAGGATAGAGAATAGCAATCTCTGAATCAACCCTACTCTGCAGGGAAGAATAACTGCTCTGCTAACTTCTCTAGGGAATTAAGCAAAAGGGGAGACAACCTCGACCTCCACTTGGGGACTGAATCACCACTGACACAAAGTCTCGCACCCGGGCTCTGTGGGGAAACCAAATCCTAAACTTGCTTTGCTGTTGGGAAAATAGTTCCAAACCTGCCTGGTGGAGAGAAATCCAATCTCGACCCGCTGGGGAGTAAATGCGTTCCTGCAACCTGCTGGGGATACGGGCACATAACTAACCTGCACGAGGGATATCAATCTCGACCCTTTGGGGATGATTCTACCCTGCTGAAGAATTCAGTCTGAATTGCTAAGGAATGAGTGTATACAAACAATCTGATGGGGAGAATTGTACACCCTCTACTTGCACATCCTTTTCCAGTAGAAACAAGCCTCTGCTGGAGAGAAAAATGAGTCTTAACTACACGCATCTTTTCTATGGGGATGGTGATCCTGCCGGGGACACACCTCTAGAAATTTTCCCCAAGGGTAACGACCCTACAAATGAACAAGCATACAAGATATCCTGCACAAAGGGAACTATCTCGGTCATCATCCATGGCATTGTTCAAATAAGTTAAAGTTTTAATGATTATTGGCAAAGCGTACAAGTTTATGTAAGCACAGTTTTATAAAAACATCGGCCGTTTTTCGCAAACAAAAACAGTAAAGGCTAAAGTGAGAACAAACAAATACTGAATAGTATATGCTTTATTAACAAAAGGCCTATAAATAGGTAGATTTTACAACAGATGCAACCCCTGAAAAGAGGAAGTTGCACAAAAAAATTACAGAAATGCAAAGAAATATACAAAATATCGGCAATGTGGCACAGACAAACACCATGAATCGATCCATATATGACTCGCCTGACTTTGATGCTTCTTCAATGCTTCATCCTTTGAAGAGATTGATTTGGATAAACGGGCCTCAGGTCCTCCCTCAATCCACTATACTCTGAAGATCAATACGCAGACTGCAGTCATTTGCTTTTCAAATCCCTAACTTTTGCCTGAATCACCCTTGCGGGTTTTCAATTCACCAGGATACCCATTTTTGCCAAAGTCGCCTTTTCAAGTTTTCGACTTTGCAGGTTTACATCTTTTCTTTTTATCCCTAACTTTTGGCCGAACCCAATCTTTTTGTGGTTCGCCGGGATGCCCTATTTTTGCCTGGATATTCTTTTTGTTTCCAGCGGGTCTCTTTAAGCAAAGTATTTTTTAACTGCGTCTGCATTCACAGGGGATGTGAAATCTTCACCATCCATGGTTTATAACAGCAAGGCTCCTCTAGAGAAAACTTTCCGCACGACATATGGACCTTCATAGTTGGGAGTCCATTTGCCCCTGTGATCTGTTTGTGGAGGGAGAATCTTCTTCAACACTAGCTCGCCTGTTTGAAAGCTTCAAGGACGTACCTTTTTATCGAAAGCTTTCTTCATTTTACTCTAATACAAATGACCATATGAAATGGACGCTAACCTCTTCTCATCCATCAGGCTGAGTTGATTCAATCTGTTTCTCACCCATTCTGCCTCATCAAGCTTGACGTCGACCAGAACTCTCAAAGAAGGAATCTCGACTTCCAATGGTAGGACAGCTTCCATACCATACACCAGCGAGAAAGGAGTTGCCCCAGTTGAAGTATGCACCATAGTACGATATCCAAGTAAAGCAAAGGGCAACATTCATGCCAATCCTTATAGGTTACAACCATCTTCTGCACTATCTTCTTTATATTCTTGTTGGCCGCCTCAACAGCGTCATTCATCTTCGAACGAGAGGGAGAAGAGTTGTGATGCTCAATCTTGAAACTCTGGCACAGTTCCTTCATCATCTTACTATTCAAGTTCGAACCATTATCAGTAATGATTCTTTCGGGCACTCTGTAACGACAGATGATGTCCTTCTTGATAAACCTGGCTACAACTTGCTTGGTAACATTAGCATAGGAAGCAGCTTCGACCCACTTGGTGAAATAGTCAATTGCTACCAAGATGAAGCGATGTCCACTGGATGCGGTCGGCTCGATCTTGCCTATCATGTCAATGCACCACATGGAAAAGGGCCAAGGCGATGCCATGACGTTTAAAGGGCTCGGCGGCACATGAATCTTATCAGCATAAATCAGGCATTTATGGCATTTCTTAGCATACTTGAAGCAATCAGACTCCATAGTTAACCAATAATACCCTGCTCGTAACAGCTTTCGAGACATGGTATGCCCGCCGGCATGTGTACCAAAGGCACCTTCGCGGACCTCTTTCGTAAGCAAACCTGATTCTTTTTCGTCCACGCATCTTAACAACACTAAGTCAAAATTCCTCCAGTAGAGTACACCATCTTGGTTCAGGTAAAAATTTCCAGCCAACCTCCTCAAGGTCTTCTTATCCTGGGCTGAAGCCCCAGGCAGATACTCCTGATTCTTGAGAAAATTTTGGATGTCATAATATCATGGATTGCCATCAGAAGCTTCCTCTATTGCGAATACGAATGTTGGCCTATCGAGGCACGAGATGACAATTCTCGGAGCATCGTTCCAAAAGTTCACTTTGTACATTGAGGATAATGTAGCCAGAATGTCTGCCATCTGGTTCTCCGCTCTCGGCACGTGGTAAAATTCTACCCGATCAAAGAAAGGTAACAGTCTCCTTGCATAGTTCATGTAAGGTATCAGATTAGGCTGTCAGGTCTCCCATTCCCCCTTCATCTGATTGACAACTAGCGCTGAATCGCCATACACATCAAGATTCTTCATCCTCAGGTCAATGGCTTCTTCCAACCCTATGATGCACGCTTCGTATTCGGCTTCATTATTGGTGTAAGGAAATGTTAACCTGGCAGTGAATGGGATATGAGAACCATGAGGAGTCGTGATAATTTCCCCAATTCCACTACCATAGGAGTTAACAGCATCGTCAAATATCATTTGCCATTGGGAACACTTCTCCTGACCTTCATCGGGTAATGGCTAATCACAATCCTTCATCTTTAAGAACATGATGTCTTCATCAGGAAATTCAAACTTCATTGGTTGGTAATCGTCAATTGGCTGTTCAACAAGATATTCTAACAGAACACTCCCCTTGATAGGCTTCTGGGAGACGTACTGAATCTCGTATTCTATCAAGACCATCTGCCACCTGGAAATCCTTCCCGAAAGTGCTTGTTTTTCAAAGACGTACTTAATCGGATCCATCTTCAAAATCAACATGTTATGTTATTTAGCATATACTGTCTCAGGCGTTTGGCGGCCCAAGCAAGTGCGCAACACGTTTTTTTTCAACATTGAGTATCTGGATTCACAAACGATGAACTTTTTACTCAAGTAGTATATGGCATGCTCTTTTCTTCCAGTCTCGTCATGCTGACCGAGAACACAACCCATGCTGTTCTCAAGAACCGTTAAATACATTATCAATGGTCTTCCAGCTGCTGGAGGTATCAGTATCGGAGGCTCTTGCAAATATTCTTTTTTTTTTATCAAATGCCCTTTGGCAATTTTCGTTCTAGACAACCGCCTGATCTTTCTTCAATAATTTGAACATGGGTTCACACGTGGCTGTGAGATGAGATATGAACCTAGCAATGTAGTTCAATCTACCCAAGAAACCACGAACCTCTTTCTCCATTTTCGGCGCTGGCATTTCTTGAATTGCTTTTATCTTTGCAGGATCGACCTCAATTCCTTTTTCACTGACAATAAACCCCAGCAACTTTCCCGACCGTACACCAAAAGTGCACTTGTTCGGATTCAACCTCAGTCTGAACTTCCTTAGCCTCTCAAACAGCTTCAACAGGTTTACCAGATGTTCCTCCTCCATTTGCGACTTTGCTATCATGTCATCAACATAGACTTCAATCTCATGATGAATAATATCATGAAACAAAGTAACCATTGCCTGCTGATAAGTTGCCCCTGCATTTTTCAACCCAAAAGGCATTACCTTATAATAGAACATTTCCCACGGTGTGATAAACGTTGTTTTCTCCATATCCTCCGGCGCCATTTTAATCTGATTATATTCAGAAAAACTGTCCATGAAGGAAAACACAGAATATTGCGCAGTATCATCAACCAATACGTCAATGTGAGGGAGCGGGAAATCATCCTTCGGGCTCGCTCGATTGAGATCACTATAATCTACACACATTCTTACCTTACCATCTTTCTTTGGTACAGGTACGATGTTAGCGATCCACGGAGGATAAGTTATTACGGCGAGAAATCCTGCGTCCAACTGCTTTTGGACTTCCTCTTTGATTTTCACAGCCATGTCTGGTCTAGTCCTTCTGAGCTTCTGCTTAACAGGCGGACACTCTTCGCACAAAGGCAAGCAATGAACCAGGATATCTGTATCAAGATCGGGCATATCTTCGTATGACCAAGAAAAGATATCACTATACTCTCGTAGCATTTCAACCAATTTTTGCTTGACATCACTCTGCAATTAAGCCTTTATCCGGACGTCTCTTCTAGCTTCCTCGGTACCCAAGTTGATGATCTCAATCTCTTCCTGATGAGGCAGAATGATTTTCTCATCTCGTTTCAGTAGCCTAGCTAGCTCTTCTGGTAGGTCTTCATCTTCATCAATCTCTTCTTCAGCTTGAAGTATCAGATTATCGAAGTCAAAGCGATTCATAGACGATTCTGGAGCGGTGTCATCTGCAATGTGAAACCTGCAATGATGATGATTTAATGCTTAAAATGATATGCAAACAAGCATAAACCACATTGCCATTTTATTGTTAAAAATAAAAACAGGAAAGACAGAGATCACAATATTTGAATGTAGAAAAATGCCCTTTGATTGATAAAATGATTGTTCAAACATAAACAATTAGGCCCTGAAGACAAAGACCGCCAAGCTCCGGGTAGAACATAGGGCTACAGATAAGCAATAAAACAAATCATTACTCTTCTTTCGTCACTTGGATGACTTCTTTGACGGTCTAGTTGTTTAGGCTATGCCCAGGACTACACGCCCGGATCCATGTATCCATGTCGCAATCGTTGTCACCTTGTTCATCAGATACGGCATAAATCTTCATAAAGATCACCCCATCGTTGGTGAATTGGATGGGTCCCTTATAATGCGACACGCTCTGTGAGGAGGAGGATGGGCTGTATCCCAGTCCAAATTTGTCTTGATTGTTGGGGATGTTCAACACTTGGCCCCAACCTTGTGATGCCCCAGCCTTCACCACAGTCTGTGCTTCTTTAAAAGATGACATTGCAACCTCAGGTGCTTTGCCCATAACTGGTGCTTTATCCTTGATTTGTACAGTCTCGAAAGCCTGACATAACGTCTCGTGGATTTTGCCGCCAACTTCGACATATTTGAACGAAGATAAATGACTTATGATAATATCTTCTTCTCCACACATAGTAACAACACTGCCTCCCACCATGTGTTTTAGTTTTTGGTGCAGCGTAGACGTTACGGCGCCCGTCGAATGGATCTAGGGACGTCCCAACAGATAACTATAAGCTGGCTGAATATCCATGATATAAAACACAACATCAAATACTTCAGGACCGACCTGGATTGGCAAAGTCAATTCCCCGAACACGGACCTTCTAGTACCGTCAAAAGCTCGTACCACCAAGTCGCTTGGAGTACACATTATACCTCGGGTATCTAACTTCATCAACGCTTTCTTGGGAAGTACATTCAAAGATGACCCGGTATCAACCAACACGTGTGACATTGTAGAACCCCGACATTCAATTGATATATGCAGCGCTAGATTATGATTTCGTCCCTTGGGTGTCAGGTCCAAATCAGTAAAGCCTAGCCCATTACCAGCATTAATGTGTGCCACTACTCCTTCGAGCTAATTCACAGATATCAACTATGGCACGCAAGCTGTATTCAGGATTCTTAAAAGAGCATTTATGTGTTCCTCAGAACACAACAGCAATGACAGGATAGAGATCTTTGACGACGTTCGCTGTAAGTGATCTACGATCTTGTAGTCACTCTTCCGGATCAAGCGCATGAACTCTTCTGCCTCCTTCAACAAGGACTCTTTCTCACCATCTTGAGAAGTTTCTTCAACTACGGCTTTACCTTTACCCTTGATAAATTTTTCAGCAACCAATACGTCAATGTGAGGGAGCAGTAAATCATCCTTCGGGCTCGCTCGACTGAGATCACGATAATCTACACACATCCTTACCTTAATATCTTTCTTTGGTACAGGTATGATGTTAGCGGCCCACGGAGGGTAAGTTGTTACGACGAGAAATTCTGCGTCCAACTGCTTCTGGACTTCCTCTTTGATTTTTATAGCCATATCTGGTCTAGTCCTTTTGAGCTTCTGCTTAACAGGCGGACACTCTTCACGCAAAGGCAAGCGATGAATCAGGATATCTGTATCAAGACCTGGCATATCTATGTATGGCCAAGAAAAGATATCACTATACTCTCGGGGCATTTCAACCAATCTTTGCTTGACATCACTCTGCAATGCAGCCCCTATCCGGACGTCTCTTCGGGCTTCCTCGGTACCCAAGTTGATGATCTCAATCTCTTCCTGATGAGGCAAAATGATTTTCTCATCTCGTTTCAGCAGCCTAGCTAGCTCTTCTGGTAGGTCTTCATCTTCATCAATCTCTTCTTCAGCTTGAAATATCGGATTATCGAAGTCAAAGCGAGTCATAGACGATTCTGGAGCGGTGTCATCTGCAATGTGAAACCTGCAATGATGATGATTTAATGCTTAAACTGATATGCAAACAAGCACAAACCACATTGCCATTTTATTATTAAAAATAAAAACAGGAAAGACAGAGATCACAATATTTGAATGTAGAAAAATGCCCTTTGATTGATAAAATGATTGTTCAAACATAAACAATTAGGCCCTGAAGACAAAGACCGCCATGCTCCGGGTAGAACATAGGGCTACAGATAATCAAAAATTATTACTCTTCTTTCTTCACTTAGATGACTTCTTTGACGGTCCAGTTGTTTACGCTTGCCCAGGAGTACATGGCCGGATCCATGTATCCATGTTGCAATCATTGTCACCTTCTTCATCAGATACGACATTAATCTACTTAAAGATCACCCCATCGCTGGTGAACTGGATGGGTACCTTATAACGCGGCGCGCTCTGTGAGGAGGAGGATGGGTTGTATCCCATTCCGAATTTGTCTTGCTTGTTGGGGGTGTTGAACATTTGGCCCCAACCTTGTGATTCCTCAGCCTTCACACAGTTTGTGCTTCTTTAAAAGATGACATGGCAACCTCAGGTGCTTTGGCCATAACTGGTGCTTTATCCTTGATCGGTACAGTCTCAAAAGCCTGACAAAATGTCTCATGGATTTCTCCGTCAACTTCGACATATTTGAACGAAGATAAATGACTTATCATAATATCATCTTCTCCACACACAGTAACAACACTACCACCCACCATGTATTTTAGTTTTTGGTGCAGCGTAGACGTTACGGCGCCTGCCGAATGGATCCAAGGACGTCCCAGCAGACAACTATAAGCTGGCTGAATATCCATGATATAAAGCACAACATTAAATACTTCAGGACCGACCTGGATTGGCAAAGTCAATTCCCTGAACACGGACCTTCTAGTATCGTCAAAAGCTCGTACCACCAAGTCGCTTGGAGTACACATTATACCTCGTGTATCTAACTTCATTAACACTTTCTTGGGAAGTACATTCAAAGATGACCCGGTATCAACCAACACGTGCGACATTGTAGAACCCCGACATTCAATAGATATATGTAGCGCCAGATTATGATTTCGTCCCTTGGGTGTCAGGTCCAAATCAGTAAAGCCTAGCCCATTACCAGCATTAACGTGTGCCACTACTCCTTCGAGCTAATTCAGAGATATCTCCTGTGGCACGTAAGCTGTATTCAGGATTCTTAAAAGAGCATTTATGTGTTCCTCATAACACAACAGCAATGACAGGATGGAGATCTTTGACGGCGTTTGCTGTAAGTGATCTACGATCTTGTAGTCACTCTTCCGGATCAAGCACATGAACTCTTTTGCCTCATTCAACAAGGACTCTTTCTCACCAGCTTGAGAAGTTTCTTCAACTACGGCTTTACCTTTACCCTTGACTAATTTTTCAGCAACCACTTCGGGAGGTGAAAATACTCTTCCACTCCGGGTAATCCCACCAGCACCTACTAAGTTATCCATAGAATCCAACGGTGAACTATTTAGTTCCTGCTTCTGCCCATTATAGTAGACTCCGGCTCCGTAATTCCAAGGAATCGCTTTAGTACTCTCATATGGTATGGGTCTAGCTTTGGTAATAATGATGGTTGGCGGCCTAGGCGGCGCAGAAATAGTGATAGTCTTGTACGAAATCAAAATTGTTGCAACTTCATTCCTTCCTTCATTACCTATTTTCTCCTCTTTCTTCTCCTCAGCGACTCTGTCAAATTGTAAGATACCCTCCTTTATCAGCTCCTGAATATGATTCTTCAACTTCTCACACCCCTCAAGATAGATCAAACACTCTGCACAAGCTTTATCACAACCAGGAAATACCCCTCCACTCAACAGTTTATCCTTTACAAAGCTCAACGGTGTCTTCAACTCCTAAACATCAGTTACCCGATTCAAACTCTCATCTTCAATGATGGCACTAACCCCAGTTGCCCCATGATTGGGCATGGGATTCTACACTACATTGGGCGCATCATGAGAAAAGTTAATAGCTTTGCTGTCTATAAGGTCTTGGACTTTATGTTTAAACGCTTTACAGTTATCGATGTTGTGACCCGGGGCACCAGAATGAAACTCACACCGAGCATTGGCATTGTAACCAGGGGGTGGTGCACCTGTCAAAGGAGCCAGAGTCCTTTTCTGTATCAACTGTAATTGCAGTAAGTGTTGAAGAAACTATGAGTATGGCATCGGTGGCACATCAAACTGCCTGTTTACTGCCCTGCCCCGATCTTGAAATCTGCGAGGAGCATAATTTTGTTGATTCGATTGTGGTTGTTGTTGTTGAGGTACCGTAGGTAAGGTAATACTTGCAACCTGAGCTTGCTGTTGGTGGTATTGTTGATGCTGATTTTTGTTTCTTCCCCGGGAACTTGATACTGCATAAGCTTCTCCCTCCCTCTTCTTATTTCCAAAGGTTTTTCTTCCTCCTCCAGCTGAGGATCCTTCACCGGCTTGAATTTTACCTAACTTAATTTTGTTTTAGACTCTTTCACCCGTAATGATTAGATCAGAAAAACTTCCCGACATGTTTCCAATTAGCTTCTTATAGTATACTCCCGGTAGTGTGGCAACAAACATATCTATCAACTCCCGTTCCACCATGGGAGGTTGCACTCTAGTTGCCAATTCATGCCATCTCTAGGCGTATTCTTTGAAGCATTTATTATTCCTCTGAGATAGGTTCTGCAATTGGACCCTGTTAGGCGCCAGATCATTGTTGTATTGGAAATACTTAACAAATGCCTCAACCAAATCCCTCCAGCTTCGGATGTTGACCGGTTCTAAGCTCATGTACAATTCAAGAGACGGACCAGAAAGGTTGTCCTGGAAAAATTTCATAAGCAACTTCTCATCGTCAGAATAGGCGGACATCTTGCGATAGTAGGAACGAAGATGAACCCTAGGACAAGTAGTGCCTTTGTATTTCTTGAAATCAGGAATTTTGAACTTTAAAGGTACTTTCAAATCTGGGATCGTCCCCAGATTGGCCATATCCAATCCCATAGAGTTTTGATTTTCATAGCTTCGCATCTTCTCTTCGATCAGCTTAAACCTCTTATCTGCCTCAGACGGCAGCCCTGCACCAACATCCCTCATAGGGAACACATCTTCTTGCTGGTCTTTATCCCACTGAGGAACATTGTTGCCATGCACAGCATACGCCATCTCAGGTATAGGGATTCCTCCTACATTACCTTCGCCCGGAGGGATAACAACTGGAGGAACAATATTAGCATGTGGCGTACCACCATTGTTACGAGGAGGGTTAGCAGTAGTTCCCCCGTAAAGTACACCATTCCCATCAACCCTAGCAATTAATGGTTGCACCAAAGTCCTCAGCTGCTCTTGGCCATTTGCAACACCCTGCATCAAATCCATGAACTGGGCCATCCTGTCACGGAGTTCTTGCATCTCAGCTTGCATCTGCTCCATAATCTTGCATTGATTTCCCCGAGTGGCGTAACGATGAGTCGTCTGGTTGTCAATCCCGAAACAAACTAACACACCATGGAGATAAGGTTAACGGTTCCGGAGCACCGGCGATGCAAAATGCAAAAATGATGCAGTGTGCAAACATGTATATATGCGTTAGGGAAATTTTCCCCTCGATTCTAGTTCCACGAGAGCAGCAAGACAATGGGAAGTCAACGTAAGCACGGAGCAAACTCCTCATAAATAAAATGATAGCCCAAAAGTCAAATATAGAGCACAGTGCTACAACAATCAAAATAACCTCATCCAACAAATCTGGTGATGGTCAATATACATCATAACAATAGACTACAAAGAAATACAATCAAGTACGACAATGAAACTGGAAATCCTCTAACATCTCCTTCGTCTCTGGATGGCTTGGCCTGACAAGCAACCCCTGGATGAGCAGCTCTCTCCGGCTAATAGTAGTCTGCAAACCCTGAGCATAATCCTCCTAGGCGCCTTCACCAAAAGCCTCCTCAAGCTTACACCTCTTCACATCAGCTCTAGACTTGTAATCATCCAATGTTGCAAGTGTTTCATTCAATCTGCAATCACTATCCCGTTGGAGTGAGGATTCAACTACAATATTCTCATCCTTCACTTGGAGTTGAGCTTTCAACTTAGCAATCTGTTGTTTAAGCCCATCTTCCCGCTCTTTGTTATTTGTAAGGATGGCATTCCATTGGCCATTAAACTTTGAAATCTCTAGATATGCTTTGTCCAACTTTTTCTTCTTGAAACTAAGAACATCACTGACGCTCTTCAGGTCTAAGCCTAAATGCTCTCGAGCGTGAATTGCTTCAGTTAGCTCCTTACCCAGCTTGTTCACCAATTCAGTTTGCTTCTTAGATGAATAAGTAGCTTCATTCCTCTCGCTTCAGAGCTAAATAATCTCTTTCTCCAATTCCTCGTTTGCCTTACGCAACTCCTCCTTCTTGGACCATAACTGATTATATCTTTGAATATCAACAGTAGTCGACTCCTCAATTATCAAAGGATATAAAGGCTCACAAGGTGGAAAAGGCATCAACAATCTCCTAGCTCTCTCCTGAATCCAAGTCACGTAAAGATCATAAGCTCTATTGTTACTTTTCCCCAAAGAAACTTTCCCTCTACGGTGAATCTTGTTTCAAGCTTTCTCAACTCTGATCAGGGTCTCATTCTCGAGCAAACCAGTGAAATACAAAGATTCTTGTATTTCCTCTTCCTTAGGAGGTTCCATCAGAGCATACCCAAATTGCCTCACTGCGAGAGCTGAGTTATAGTTAATACCTCATTTCCTTCCAATCAACGGGACTTTAGGAAAACCACCACAGCTAAAAATAATCTATGTGCCCAACTGATCTCTATCAAACCATACGATGTTCTCAGAAGTCAAGTCCATCAGTCTCTCTGACCATTTTGTGGTACCTGCAGTATCAACAAAAGGACCGGACTTGGGAAGGTGGCTCATAAACCATCTGTATAAAAGAGGTACACAACAAGACACATTCTTTCCTCTCTGATTTTCATTCTTATAATGCACAGAATGATATACATCCCCCAGAAGTGTAGGCATAGGATTTCTCGAAACACAAATGTGGAAAGCATCCAAATCCACAAAGCCTGGAATATTCGGAAACAACCATCCTTTGCAAACTGTTGAGCCGTACCAACCCAGAAAGACAATGGAAATCCAGGCATTCCATTTCTCTTAACCAACTTCCCTTTTAGCTCAGAAGCATCCAAATGAAGGGCACTAGCAAGCTTAGCCAAATCAGGCTCAGCATCAATATGGTAAAAAGGCATTTGGTCCAAGATAGGAACTCCAAGCAGCATAGAGAGCTCCTCCAAAGTAGGCAGTAACACATAACCCAGAAAAGTGAAACACCATAACTGTGGATCATAGAACTGGAGCAAGGTATGAAGACCTCCCAACTCATATACTGAGGCTTTGCAAACACATCCCAAAAGCTTCCCATATGACTTCTTGAAATCCTCCATTACAGTACAATCGGCAACAAAAATCAAACTGAGCAGAGATCCTATGTCAGGAGTAGGAAACTTATACACAACAGTTTTCTTCAAGCTAGGCTCCATGTTAGAAGTGGAATAAGATTACTAGAATCGAGAGGAAAATATAAACCTGCAACATAAATACATATCAATGTTAATATGCAAATGCAAAATGCAAATGTAACAGGGGATCAAGATTGTTATGCTGTTGACTGAGAAGAACCAGCACTTCGCTTTGGCAAGAACATAGCACTGTCATCAGGACCCACTGTATCAAGAACACAGGTTCACACTGACAAGAAAACCGGGTAGGTTGAAGGTCAAAGTTTCCTGCATAACCCTCCCCACTCACAGGTATGAACCTATCACTAATAAGGTATGGCATCCTATGCGGTCATCAGCGTCACAGACTTTCGAGAAATGATGATACATTCACCATTTCTGATTTGGCATCATAGTCTAATGAAGCGGCCTCACTTAGCTGACTTCCAAATGATAGGTCCCCAGAGTCGACAATCCTCAGATCCAACGTCCTCTCAACTGTCCAAAACAGACTAGAAAGATAGTCATCAAAGAGAATCTCGTCTGAGCGCAGATTTCGTGGGAACTAGTGCATGCGAAACATACTAGGTTCACCACTACTTTCCGCTTCTAATACTATGGTTATACTCAAGCCTGGGTTTTGGCTTATCTCACAATGGAACATTCCCCCCCAACAGCACAACAACAATGATAATATACAATGCGGGATAGTAAAATGCAAATGCTAATAAAATACAACACATATATACACACCCAAAGATAAACAAACAAGCGCTAGGATTGACTCGCATAGGGAACCAGAGTCGCCAGCTGTCGCTATTGCGAAAAAAGGTACCGGCAAAGACAGAAGAGTCGCCACCGTTCGTTATTTATCCCAAAGAGAGGAAAAGGAAACAATCAGAGAAAATCTACGAAAAGGGAGAAGACAGGTCATCGCAACCAAATCTTGGGTTCGGGAGTCGGCTACACAAGGGGAAGGTATGAGCACCCCTCACGTCTGTTGTATTCAACAGGATCCATGCTTGTTGTCTATCTAAAGGGTGTTAAACTATCTAAGCTACAGGCCATAAGGGCAAAAGAAAAGAAAAGAGACTTGATAGAGCATTTCCTCTCTATGCCTACGTATTCCCTCGTGCAATGGAAAAGTGAGAGTCAACGTAGTTCGGAAAAATACGGGTGAAAGGTGGGGGAAGGTTGCTCGCTAAGACATCGTCGTCTTGTGCCTACATATCCTCGTCTGGTACGAGAAATCAGAGCAAACATAGTTCGGGCTAACACGACTACGGGTTGGTTCAAATGTTTTAACCGAGTAGGGTTAAACCTTCATTCTAGCAGTTAGGTGTATTGCTGCTCGACCATTGGAGCCTTAGGTGTTACTGTCGCAACTGCGAAAAACACCCGGCGAAAAACAGAAGAGTCGCCACCTCTTGTTATTTATCCCAAAGAGAGGGAAAGGAAACAATCGGAAAAACCTGACGAAAAGGGAAACGACAAGGTCATCGCAACCAAGTCTGGATTCGGGAGTCGGTTACGCAAGGGGAAGGTATTAACACTCCTCACGTCCGTCGTACTCGACGGGATCCACGCTTATGTTGTCTATCTAAAAGGGTGATTATTTATCTAGCTAAAGGTCAAGGGAAAAAAGAAAAAGAAAGGAGACTCGGTAGAGCATCGCTGTTCTGTGCCTACGTATTCCCTCGTGCAATGGGAAAGTCAGAGTCAACGTAGTTCGGCTAACTACGGGAGAAAAAAAGGGGGGAAGGTTGCTCGCCAAGACATCGCGTCTTGTGCCTACGTACTTTCATCTGGTATGAAAGATCAGAGCAAACATAGTTCGGGCTAAAAAGAACACCGGCTAGTTCAAAAGTTTTTTAGGCCCGAGTAGGGTTAACAAGTAGTTCTAGCAGTTGGTGTATGCAGCTCGACCATTGGAGACTTAGGCGTTACCGTTTGCGGTAGAACTAAAAGTTAACAACACTCTTTTATATGAAAAGATTTCCTTGAATAAGATTCGAAAGGATGAAAAATGTTTTTGTGTTTTTGTGTTTTTTATAGAAGAAGTGTTTTAATTATTGAGTGTTTACAATGTATGTTGTACTAAAGTCTAAAACCTAGGATCAAATGTGTCGCATATCGTCCTAAGAACGTATACTAAACACTCTAGGTAATTGAGAGGTAACCGCTCAATCACCATTTCCCAAGTACAAGGCTCATGGCAAAACATCCATTATCTTTATTAAGTATGTTAAGATTGTATGAAGATGAGAAGAGAAGAAAGGACCACTAATGGGGGACTAATTCAATCCTAAAAGTTATCATGCAAAATGGACTTAAAGTTGGGATACAAAAGGGAACTACCTAATTTTATCATGCATGGTTAAGCACCTAATGTCTATCATAACCTCTCTTGAAGAAGAGAGATTAGAGATCCTAAGGGAAAGAAGACAAAAGAAGAAGAGGAAGAAAGAACATAAAAATGCAAGAATGCAAACATAGAATGCACAAGTAGGATGAAAATGAGGGAGGAAATATGTGTGGGGCAATAGCCTCCACAAGCTCATCTCAACCTCAAGCATGCATATGAGAATTCACAAGAAGAAGAGATAAAGAAATGCACAAGAGGAAATCACACAACAAGAGGAAACCAGACAAAAGGATGCAAACATGTCACATATGGAAACCCTAAATGGAAGCAACAAAAGAAGCACACAAATGAACAAGAAAAACACAATATCATGACCAAAAATTGAGCAACCAGCAACCTTAACATGTTAGAAACATGAATCAAAAGGAATCAAAGGCTCAAAGGATCCATCAAAGTCATATCCAAGGCAAACTAGGTCAATGTGTATGTATGAACCTCCCTTTGGGGTAACTTGACTTGCAAGTTACCTCAAAATTAGGAAAATGATTCAAAAATAACCAAATAAAATGCACAAAGTCCATAAACATGTTGGCAAATGGAGGCCAAGAAATCACAATCAAAATCAATTCACAACACCACCAAAGAAATTGATTCACAAGGGTGTCCCATTGTGAATGAGGATTGTCGAGGGTCAAATGCAATGCAATCAAAGTCAAACCAAATGTCAACCAAACAGGGGCAAAATGGTCCTCAAAAATTAGTCAACTCATCATGGATATGAGGATTAATTTCCATTCATTAGATCAAAAGGTAAAGGGAGAAACAAATCAAGAACAAACACATTATAAGAATTAATCCAAACAAAATACCTCCAATTAATAATTCCTTTTTTAAATGAAAAATAATCCAAAAAAATGAAATAAGAATTCTAAAAATAAAAGAACATGTCAAATTGTCCATAAAATATTTTTGGGGAATTTTATTAATTAGAGAACTATTTTATTTTGAATTAATTCTAAACAGTTACAAAAATAAAATGAAAAGAAAATACAAAGAAAAAGAAAAACAAGTGGTGCAGAAAGTAAATAAAACAAGTGTAAAAAATGGGCTCAGGCGTGCAGGGGGTTCCAAAAGTAAATTGAGCCCAGTTCAATTAAAATCAGTCAACCAACTAAGACTCAATCCTAGCCATCCAAAACAATTACCAATCAGACAATAAAGGGCCAACACAAAGACATGCGTGCATTAGTCACAAAGCACAAAATAAAAATGAATCACAGCCACAAGATCCAAAGACCGGTCACATGATCAAACGGTTAAAATACAAGCTGCTGAAACACAGTGTTTCAATAAAGCACAGTCCACAAGCTGAAATGCAATCAGGGCCATTGAATGTGAACAAAGTCAAGTGATCACGCAGTTAAAATATTGCCACGCATGCTTCAGAAAATCAACACAAATTGAAATAAATCAAGACCACACGATCCAGGTCCAAGTCAAATGAAAAGCAAGGATCTAAGGGACATAATTACACCACGCCTCATCATCGTTTAAACATGAAATTGGGAGGGAGAATTACAGACGCCGGAGCACGACGGCTCCGGTCGTCTTCTCCAGGAGGCATCAACAATGGCCAGTTCAAAATCTTAAAAAAAACTCAACAAATTATATATCAATCAAACCGTCATTCTTAGTACATTAAGAATCTGTGGTTTGTTTTCAGTTTTCGTCCATGAATAAGCCAAATCGAATGCAACAAGTTTGAAGCTCAAATCACAAAAGTTCACAAACAAGAACAAATACCATCCAAAAATGATCTACACAGCTCATAGGTCACAAACATACAAAAATGGTATTCAATTGCATCATAAATAGAGAGAAAATTTGAATCGAAGCTTACCTAGTGGAGAGCTTCCACTGAGCCTTCAAACTTTGATGAAACTTGCTGGAAATAAACCAGAATCACTCCACAATATTCACTGAAGCTTTAGATGTGCTTAATTTGGCTTGAAATTAGTTGAATCTGGAAATTCGTATTTCAATTTTTCTTGAGCTTTATCAATGGAGTTCTTGAGCAATTCTTCACCAATTTCGCCTCCGAAAGTTTGTGAAGCATTATGAAGTTATATATGATGAATTTGGATGCATAAGAAACCCAATCAAGGTTGATTTAAGTCCAGTTGGAAATCCAAAAAATTGCACATTGAGCCTCCAAAATGCACAAGAAAATGGATATGTTAGGCATGGAAATTCACTCATTCAGCCTGCTGGTAGCGTGAATTGATCAAGTGGCCAAGAATTGTCCCTTAATTTGATCTTGTGGTATGATTTGCATTTGTTACTTCATGGTGAAGCAAGCATGAAAATGGCCATGAAAATGAACTCAAATCTCAAATCCAAAATTGGCATTGTGTTTAGAATGACTTAGGCACTCAAAATATGCATAAGGTTACCTTGAAATGACTAAAAATTAATTAATTGCATTCTTCTCCTTTTAAGGCTTTTCCCATGAAAATTCTTGCACCAATTCTTCAATCCAAGCCAAACAAATGACAACCTGATGTTTTTTGATTAAATTGATCCCATTTGGAGCAAGTTTGATGTTGGAAAGATTTCCATTTGAAGTGTGCAAAGTGGTGAAATGGACCTATAATGAAAATGACCTGTAATCTTACTTTCCCAAAATAGCCCTGCCTTGAAAGCCTCATAACTTGAGTTCTACAACTCAGATGAAGGACTTCTAGTACTCTTTGGAAAGCTAAGATCATGAGGAACAACTTTCATGTTTGGGTCAAAGTAAGGAGAAACATCCTTCTATGTCAAAAATAGCTTGGAAGTTAGTTGACTTTTGTTGACCAAAATCACATTCATTTGAGGACCTGTAACTTGTCAGCATCATAACTTGAGTTCTAGAAATCAGATGAAAGACTTCTAGTACTCAAAAGAAATCTAGAAACATTCTTTACAAGTTTCATGTTAGGGTCAAGATGATATGATACTTGTATCTTGAGATATGTGGTATTGAAGTTGAGCACTAAATAGGTGATTTTACACTGAGAACCCTAATTTAGCAACTTCTCACACTCTTGATTCTTGATGAATTGATCTTGAAATGATATATTAGACATCTCAACACAACATTCCATTATCATAAAGACTTGGAATTGAGTTTTAATCTCCTTCAACTTCACAGTTGACTGAGGGTTGACCAGATGAAAACCCTAACTGCAACACCTTTAATTGTGGCTTCTTACACATGACACAAAAACTTAAACAAACTCCAACATGGCTCTCAAAGCCTTCAATGAGCTTCCTCAACATCCCATATCCATAATCATGAATTCAAAATCCACTGATGATCTTCAACTGGCCTCCAAGTTAGGAGTTGATCCACATACACCCATCAACCCTTTCACAAAACTTTGACCACTTCTTGGTGACTTGACGACCATTCATGCTTGAGTAAACCCCTTGCTTAGGCTCAAAGATCTTAGTGACCTTCTCTTTCTATGCACAACCTCTTGATCCCTGCTAAATGAAAATTCTATGCAATGCAAATGCTAGAAGAAAATGAAATGAAAGCCAGTTAAAGAAAAAGGTTGGGCAAATTTTGGGGTGCAATGGTTACCTGTTTGCGGTAGAACCAAGAGTTAACAAAGTTCTCTTTATGAAAATTATTTTCAATTAATCCCGAAGGATAAAAAAAGTTTGATGTTTGTTTTTAAGTCTTTTATGAGAGAAGTGTATTGAATTGTGTTTGTAATTCATGTTGCACTAAAGACTATGACTTAGGAGCGAATGTGTCACATATCACCCAAAGGGCATACGCTAAACACTCTAGACGATAGGGAGGAGGCCCCCCAATCATCATTTCCCAAATGCTTAAGGCTTGTAGCGTACAACACTCATTATCCTTTATTACATGTTTTGAAGAAGTTTGAAGATGAGAAGAGAGAAGACACAACTAAGGGGAAACTAACTCAACCCTCTTGTTATCATGCAAGGTGCTCTTGTGATTGAGATTAAGAGGGAAGAACTATCCTAATGTTATCATGCTTGGATTGAAAAATTAATGTCTCTCCTACTGCCATCTTAAACAAATGGGACTAGGAATTCTAAGGGATCATGGAAAAGAACACCAAGTAAACACAAGATAAATCAATCACAAATGAGATGAAAAAAAGAGATGCAAACATGAAATGCAACACAAAGAAAAGAGGGAGGAAAAAAAGTGTGGGGAAGCAACCAGCACAAGCACATCTCAACCTCTTGAACACAAGCAAAGGGATGCAAAACCAAAGAGAAATGCAAGCAAGAAGACTTGAACAAGTCCAAGCAAAAGTGAGATGAAATGGGAGAAGTTGCAACTCCTACAACCATTCAAACATCAACCACCAAACCAAAGGGCAAACAAATAAGAAAAAGAAGAAGCCATGATAAAGATGAGGATGGGAGACTAGGCTTAGGCAGTAAGCAACAAAGAAAGAAATCTCAACCATAAGCGTCAAAATGATCATGCAAACAAGAAAGAACAAAAGAGTTCTCAAAGTGGTACCTCATCCAAGTTAAACTAAAAGTGCAAACAAAGAGCACCAAATCAACTTGAATGAGTTCCCCAAGTCCTAGGACAGAAGTGAGAATAAGAGAAGGAGGTTGGCAACCCAAAGAAGAAATCAAGGCAAGACAAGTTGCAAAGATAGGGCATGCGAAAGAACCTAAGTTCAAACCACTTTCAACATTCAAATACAAATGGAAAGCCCTAATTAGAAGTAACTTGCAACATAAACCATCCAAATGTAGGACCTATAAACTTGCAACCAGAAACTTCAACATGTTAAGAATGTGAATCAAGAGGTGTTAGAAGCATATGGGATCCACAAGGGTCATTTCCCAAGAGAACTAGGTAAACTAGTCTATATGAACCTCCATTAGGGTGACTTGACTTGCAAGGTTCACCAAAAATAGGAAAATGGTTCAATAAATTCCAAATAGAATACATAAAGCTCATAAACAAGTTGGCAACTAGAGGCCAAAACAACAAAACCAAAATCCAATCAAAGCATCACCAAAGGAATTGATCCACTAGGGTGTTCCACTTTGAAAGGCATTTGTCGAGGGTCAAATAAAAGCAAATGAAAGTCTAACAAAAATAGGTCAAACTTTGACCAAAACCAGCCTCAAAGACACCTCAACTCATAATCCAAATGAGGAGGAAGTCTCACTCATTGGTGGTTTCAATTGGTCAAGAAACCAAGCATGAACAAAAGAGAACTATGTTAGAAGCACCTCCACTCATTAAATTCAAATGAAAATGAAAAATAAATAGAAATTCAAAATAAAAATTATGAAAAATTAGTTAACATTTCAAGGTATCTGAAAATGTTTTTATTTGAATTTTATGAACATTGGAGGTATTTTTAACAATTAAAAATTTAAACAGAAATAAAATAAAGAAAATAAAACAAATAAAATTCCACAAGGTGCAAATAGCAATGAAAACACGTTGGAAACCATTGGGCTGATCAAAAGGGGGGGGGGTGTGATTAGCATTAAAACCCAATCCATAGCCAGCAAAACAAAACGCACCGTTTAAATAATTGACGTGGAAGTCAATTGTATACGCGTGCCGGTCAAAGAAATCTGAGCCATCCATCTCACAAGGTCAAAGAATCCAACGCTAACACATTAGATCTGAGGTCTCAAAGACCAGACGCCGGAGCCCTAGCTCCGGTCGTCTTCTCCGGTGGACTGGCCGGAGATAAGATCAACAAAACTTAACCAAACCTAGCAAAATGCATATCAAAATGAAGCTGAACTCACATACATTCCAAATCCATGCTCCATTGGTTTTAATCATGGCTAAATAGAGAGATTCGAACAGATCAAATTTGGAATGCACATTTGAAATCTTCATCAAACATGGAAATTAAGCACTCAAACATGGCCTACATGAGATAGGGCTTCAGATGCAACCAGTAATGACCTAGATCATGCTCTAGAATGAGAGAAAAGTTGAATGGAAACTTACTTAACGGAGACACTCTGTTGGTGCTTCAACAGCTTGATTCCTGGCTTGAAAACATCCAGATTCACTCCAATTAGCTCAAGAAAGAAGAATCTTACTTCAATTGGCTTTGAATTGCTCTGAAATTTGATTCACGATTTGGGATTTTTCTTGAGAACTTGAAAATGGAAGTTACTTGCTCTGGCTCCAAAATGCAATTCTGAGCTCTCAAAATGAAATGTGAACTTATATATGTTGGATTTGCAATGGAATTGGAGGCCCATGAAGCCTCATTTGGCTGAATTTGAAAAATTCCCAATAATGAAGTTTTCTCATGCACACGTGAAAATAGTTGCATATACACATGGAAATTTCCTGATTCTTCAGCTGAGGGGTTGAATTTCATAATGGAATTGGAATGGGCCTTTGATGTGGTCCAATTTTGAAGTTTGAATGAGAAACTTCTTTGTGAAAGAAACTTGAAATGCACGTGTAATTGCTAGCATGGACCAAAATGAATTTGTTCATTTTACTTATTATTTCCTTGCGAACAAAATTGAATCAAAAGAAACCATGCAAATGGCCTATAACCAATTCAACTGAAATCATTTTTAAAAGTCCATTTTCACTTGAAATTTCTCACGCAATGTCCATAACCAAGCATAATTCACACCAACCTTGAGTTTTAGAGTGTAAATGAGGTCATTTGGAGCAACTTTCATGTTGGTTGAAGTTTCATTAGAAGTACCTAAGTGCATGTAAATGACCCATAATCAAAATGGCCTATAATCAAAGTTTCCCAAAATACCCTTGCCTTGTAAGATCCATAACTTGAGTTCCACAAATGATATCAAGGACTTCTAGGACTTTTTGGAAAGCTAAGACCATGAGGAATAACTTTAATGTTCACCAAAAGTTGAGGAGAAACTTAATTCTAGGTGAAAAGTGTCTTGGAAGTGAGTTGACTTTTGTTAACTGAAAAATATGTTCATCTGAGACCTATAACTTGATGGCATCATAAATTGAGTTCCACAAACCCAATGGATGAGTTCTAGTACTCAAAACAAATATTAGAGGATGCCCTACAAGTCTCATGTTTGTAATAAAATGATATTGAACTTGTATCTTAAGGTAAATTGTCCTTGAAGTTTGGCACTAAAGGAGGGGATTTTACACTGAGATCCTTTGAAACCCTAATTTAGTAACTCCTTAGACTCTTGATTATCCTTGATTTGAACTTGATATGGCATCCTAGATGTCTCAAAATGACTTCCCATGACTCCAATGACTTAGAACCAAATCTCAAACTCCTTCAAGTCCATAGTTGACCTTGAACTAAGCAGATGAAACCCTAGGTGCACACCTTTTGACTGTGCCCTCTTGCAAGTGAAATGAATGCCTAGACAAGCTCCACAATGACTTCAAAAGTAATCAATGAGCTTCTCAAACACCTCTTATCTATAACCATTGACTTGTGAACCCCTGATGATCCTCAATTGCCCTCCAAGATAAGAGGTAAGCCACATACATCAATCTACTCTCTCGAAGAGCTCTGACCACTTCCTGATGATTGTAATCACTTGATAACTTGAGTAAGCACTCTTGGTTGAGCTTAACACCCTTGATAACCTTCTCTTGAATGGCACACCTCCCTTGATCCCCTGCAAAAGACAATGATATGCAAATGCAAATGCTAAAGAATGAAATGAAACATAAACCAAGTAAAGAAAAAAGGTTGGGAAAAGTTTAGGGTACAACAATAGCATGCTTAGGTCGACTGATGCAGAAGTCAATTTTCATGTCTTGCTCTCAGGAGAGCTCGTGTCGACCCTCCGCTTGACTCATATTGTGGGTATTTGTGATTGTCAAAATTGGGGTGCTTTACGTCGATGCATGGACCTGTTCTGGTCGATGCAAAGAATTGTTTCCTACATAATCCTGAATTCAAGAGAGCTTAGGTCAACCCTCCCCTTGTTTTAGGTCGACCGCTCGCACGTTTCTCACAAAATTTTTATTATGCTTAACATTCTAAGTGACTCTTATATTGGTCATTTGGTTTCAACTTTGCATATATATTGAGTTAGTTCATTCTTCACAAAAACAACAAGAAAAGTGAAAGTATACACTGATTTGCTTCTCATCATCTTCATCCTCTTTCTTGCATTTTCTCAACAACTACACATAATCATTTTTGTTGTGTATTCTGCATCATCAAGGTGATAACATCCAAACTTATGATTGGTGTATCGAGTTTGGGTTGAGAAATCAGTGGGGTTTTCTTGAATAAAACCTTGAGGGTTTTGTCCTCCAAGAATCTTAGATTTTGGGGGTTTTGCATAGATCGTTCCTTCACAGATTAATCCGAGCAAAGGTAATTAAAGAACGGGAGGTTCTGTCAATTTAGTAGTGTTAACCGGAGGATTGTGGTAGGAAGGTTTGGGTTCGAATCGTTGGTGTTTGAAATCAGTCGGGTAAGATTTGAAGACCAGAGGGTTGTTCAAAGGTGGTGTCATAATCAGAGGTTTACTCATCACGTTCGATGGACTTGATTCATCTTGAATCAAGGGAAGAGAAGGCATAGGCTCGGCATCAACATTTTGGTTTGATTGTTTGAATTCTATTGCTTCTCTTGTAAAAATAATTTGCAACTGGTTATATATACAGGTCTCAATTCTATTTTTAGAATTGAAGGCATACGTACCCCGAGCGAGGACGACGGGGGAACTGCCTTCACAAATTGGTGTTCTCTCTTTTTACTATTTTCATTGTTGAATTTTGAGTTTATGTGCAAACATATCAGTAGATTAAAATTCTGGTGTGTGTTAGTGTTGAAACATTTTTAGAAACCTAATTACAATCTTTTGATTGTAATTGAAGAACATAGCACTTTATTCACCTATTGAAATTTACTTGAGGTGCTTCGCACACCAAGTGTTTGACTAATTGCGTGAACACAAACACTTGAGTTGTTTTTCAATTGGTTTATATTTCACACACATTGGAAACTGTCTAACTTTAAGTGAGCAAAATATGATTGATTTGTGTTCAAACTATTGATTCTAATTCTCGTCTTTATCGGTACTCCATATAGCCTTTGCGTATATCTGATCTTTTTGGTAACGGTTCGTTTAGATGAGTATAGTTCCTTGGCCACTTCCGCTTAAAAAATTTTTAAATCCAAATCTTAATAAGTGTTGACTCAGTTTTTAATAAGTGATATATTCAACCCCCCTTCTAGATCATTATTGTCGTTTAACACATTGAAGCTCCGATCAAGATTTCTTGGAAACAGTGAATGAGCACTTTTTCGTTGTTGGTATAAGTAGCCATCTTATGGTAATACATCACTAAGTGGCTCTTCAGACAAGTGTGCCCCTTGTACTTTTCTAATTCAGGAGTTTTAAATTTTGCAGGCATTACCAAGTCAGAAACTAAGCACATATCCATTGTGGCAGCACCAAAGACATTGTTTACTTCCACGTCTCTTAACCTCTTCTCCAGATTCTAGAATTTCTCTTTGACTTCCTCAATATATCATAATTTTCCCTGACTTTCAGATTGGGGACTAGCAGCATGGTATACAAAAAGAGGATTTTCATAAGAAATTTCGGAAACAATATCCACAATAGATGGGGGTTTAGTGATTACTAGATCTTGAGATACTGGTAGCACAGATGGGCCAACCCTTGTAGCATTTTCAAAGTGTGGATAGTAATTTAGTGGTAATCCAAATTATGTCCAAGTAGAAGCTGGTCTCTAAGGTGGCACAGGGTCAACAGCGAAACTATTGACTTTAGAAATGACAATCCTCTGAGGTTGAGCATCCATAGCAATCAAGGCTTACAACATTTCCATGATCTTGCTCACACTGCTTTTCAACTCATCAATGTCTTTCTTAACTCTTTCGTTGTGTTGCTCTTGATCATCTGTTCTTCTTTTGACATGGGCTCTAGTTCCGTACTTGTGTGGAGGATTCAGCTTGACGGTAACTCAACAAAATTGAAGATTAGAATGGATGAACATGAGCTTATTGACAACTTGAATGTATGCAAAAATGAATGAAAAAGTATGTAATGAAATGTGAATACATAGATGTATGTGAAAATGTTTTTTTTCGTTTCATGCATTTTTCAGAGTATACTAAGTTCCAAAAAAAATTGCAAAGCATGCCAGATACATGGATACAGGTAATCTCGATTGAATACATGTATGAATTTAATACATTTCTCATAAAGGTTAGGGTAAATCTAGGTTTGTGTGGTCCCTGGAGTCATAGGTCTCTCTCAAAAAATATTACCCCTTAGTAAAATTGCTTTCTAGTTGACAATAATCTCAAGAGGTCCTCGTTTGAGAGTGGTTCTCGTGTTACCCAAACAAGAAAACTGTGTCCGGAAGGTAAACATTATGCAACCAAAAATGTCTCAGGTTCTAAAAGGTCTTTAGAGTCACGGACCTAACAAAAGAATATTTCCCCTTAGCAAAATTGCTTTCTAGTCGACAATACCCTCAAGAAGATCTACTCTAATTGTTGTTCTTGTGTTACCCCAACAAGACAAGTGAGTCCGGAAGGCCAACACTATGCAACCATCATCCTATCTTAGTGTTTTTCTCAAGACTCAAGTAAAGAGTCCGTCTCACAATGTAAACATAGCAGTCAAAACATCCTTTGTAATACATAAGAACCAAATGTAAAAATCGTAAAGGGTAAAAAAAATAGAAGAAAGAAAATAAATAATGTTAATATTTAATCGCAAATCGAACTAAGTTAGGCTTGAATCTCTCTAGCTTGGAGCATGTGTTCCCAACAGAGTCGTCATCTGTCGTACCTCGAAAAATACAATCCTTTGCGATGGTCGTGGAAAAATAGTTTGAACAAAGTCGCCACCAAACTTTGTTTATTCTAATGAACAAAAAGGAAAATATTGATAAAATCTTTAAAAATAGAATAATCATCGTTGTAACCATATTTAGGTTTCGGAGTCGATTACGAAAGGAGAAGGTATTAGCACCTCTCACGTCGTTGTACTCGACGGGAAACTCTTAGTTAGTTTTTTTTATTAGAATGTTAACTTAGGTTAATTGTTTTCTTCGAATGAAAGGATTAGAAAGAGGAAAGAACGGAAACCTCAAAAGAGGAGAAGGGGTTTTTTTTTTATCAGGATCGTAATCTCGTGCCTACGCATCCTCATAGTGCAATAAGGAAATTAGATCATTCGTAGTTCGGGGACTACGGTTTATTGGTTTGATTTTTTAATGGATAAGTATTTAGATCCCATTTTAATGGTTGAACATTGGCTTATCTACTCTCGAGGGAAGATTAAGCACTAGTCTGCAAGAGCATTAAAACTGACTAAACAATATCCTTGTATAAAATTTTTTTAGTTGTAGATAGCACGGGGGCGAGTAATTATGTTTGACTGGTTTCAATCGTACAGGGGCGAGAAAATGTTAGGTTTGATATGTTTGAAGTGTTTTAAATGATTGACTAATATTCAAACGATATGCTAAGTGAGACCATCACATGAACATTCAGGTAAGGAGAGGAAAATTTCTCCCACCCTAATCTTTTTCAATCGATTAATTTTGAATTTTGTGTGGGAATCAAGTCATGTTCCTTCAACGGACGACAAGTATTCAAATGGTGGGCTAAGTGCGGCCATCGTACAAATACTTGATAAGAGTGAGGAATATTGCTTCCACCCCCATCTTTTTCATCCACCAAAGAATTGACTTAAATCCTTTGTTTAAGAGTACTTTAAAGCGATTGACGAATGTTCAAACAGTAGGATAAGTGTGGCCATGACATGAACATTTGGGAAAAGAAAGGAAAATTGCTTCCACCCAAATCTTTTTCAATCGGTAATTTATTAAGAAAAGATTTTAACGGATAACTTGACGTTGGATCAAGTGTTTGAAATTATATACAAAATGGTTTGTAATAGATTTTGAAAATAAATCGATTTGAGAAAATTGGGATAGTGGAAATGGTTTGAAAAGAAAGGTTTGAAATGGTATGAAATGATATGATGTGCTGATTAAAGAAAAAGGCTTGGTGTTGACCAAGTTGATTGTTTTTAATTGTGAAGGTTAATGGATGTTAAGCGATTAATTTTAGTTTGGAAAGGTTATGGTGTGATTTTGAAAACTATACTTGATGTTCATTAAGCACCTTTGATTTTAGTATTTTTGAAAGGTTAATTTTAAGAGTCACTTTATCTTTTTGGATTAAAAATTATGTATCAACTAAAAATACTAAGAAAAAAAGTATTAAAAATTAAATGAAAGATAAAAGAAACAATAAAAGGGGGCACACTTATAAATACAAGAGGTAAAAGAATTTAAAAAAAAACTAAAGAAAATAGATGAAAAAAACACAATAAGTGAATAAAGGAATAATAAGAAAACAAATAAATAAAATATATACAAAAGAAAAAAAAAGGATAAAAATCGAGGGTGTAACTAGGAAAGTCCTCAAGGCCCAAAAGAGGGGGATTCCACAAGGGTGTGATGAGCAATCAGGGGGAGTGGGGAGACTTCATCTTCCCCAAACTCAAATTTGACTACTATACCCGTAGCAACAAAAATGGAGGAAAAAGTGATTCACGAAATTAAGCAAATAAATAATTAAAATTTATCTACTTGATGTCACGAAAATAATGGTATATTAAAAATAAGAAAATAAACAGCAATAAAATTCGAAATTAAGAAAGATGTAGCAATATATACTGCTTGATTCGGTCCTTTTATCCAGCCTCATGACAAACGAATCATGGATTCGTGCTCGGGATGATGTTGGGAACTATTGGATACATTATTTATGTAAAGCAAGCATCAATTTATATGTTACCGTTTTTGTTCATGGAGGTCCAAGAACACTTTGAACTCTTGATTTTGAATTAATGGAGTTTCCATACAAAATAGAGGGTGATTAAGATGTTAATTAAGTGCAACAAGAATAATAATGCAAAGTTTCGCAACGTGAAATATAACCCGCGGAAAACAGAGTCGCCACCGGATGTTATTTATCCCGACGGTGAAAAGGAAACAATCGAAGAAACTTCAAGAAGGAAAAGAACATGGTCTCGCAACCAAATTTCGGGTTAGGGAGTCAATTACGTGAGAGGAAGGTATTAGCATCCCCTCGCGTTTGTTGTACTCAACGGGGTCCACTCTTGTTGTTCTAATCAAAGGGTGTGTTTATCTAAAGCCTACTTGCTAACGGAAATGAAAAGGGACAAAAAAAAGGAGACTAGATAGGATCTCGTCGTCATATGCCTACGTATTCCCTAGTACAATGCGAAATTCAGAGTCAACGTAGTTCGGAGGAGAATGAAGAAATCAGAGCGTTCATAATTCGGCCTAAAAATTATTGAGTGTCTTTTATGAGCGATGTTAAGTTCGTATTCCAACAGTTAGGGTTGATGCCTGTTTACGGTAGAACGAAAATAATATGCCCATTCTAAAAAAAAGGTTTGACAGAAAATATCGAAGGATAAAATGATTTGCAGTTTGTTTAAGAGTTTTAAGAGAGATGAATTGGCTTTTGTTTGAGATGTGTATAACACTAAATTTTGTGACGTAGGATCGAATACTTTGCAAGATCGACCCAAAATGGGACGTATGCAAAGCACTCTAGACAAGGTAAGGAGAGCCTCTCGCTTATCGCTTCCCGTGTACTTAAGGCTCGTGACGTACCATACTCATCATATTTATTACGTGTTTTGGATGAGAAAGGGAAGCCTACCTAATGTTGTCATGCAAAAGATAAACCTAAGGTTGAGGTCAAGAAGATACTACCCTAATGTTATCATGCATGGATTAGCACCTAATGTCTATTCTACTCCAAGCTTAATTAAAAATTTAGTTGGACTAGGAGGGCTAAGGGAGCATGCAGAAACAAGCAAAAACCAAAAAAAATAAACCAAAAACAGTAGCAACAACAGTGTTGGAACAGTTTCATGTCTACTCTTGTTGGTTGTTACCTTCATAATCTTTGAAATTTTCCATGATAAGTAATGTTTTAACTTATGCTGGATATGTTTGGTCTTGTAAGAAACTCTATCACCATCCCTTTTAGATGTTGTAATATCTTTTATCACCATTGGTTGTAACCATTTGGTTTGATTATATTTGGTTGTAACCTTGTTCTTTGCTTCATGTTGTTACATGCTTGCCCTAACTCTTTCTTGGTTGTTACCATGTTCTTCTATATCCTCATCATGTTTGAATAAATTCTCATGTGTGTTTTAGCTTTGTTAAGTTTCTTTCCCTAATTGCTGGAACTTGTTAATTCTCATCCAGTTACCTTGTTATCCCTTCTTCCAAAGGAAGGTCTCTCTATTGACTTCACACTCATAGATTGCTCATTACTCAACCCTCTGACTTGGTTAAGTCATTAGGTCCTTTAACTTAGTTAAGTTAGAACCTATATCCATTAGACTTTGCTTTAAGTCTAAAAAACTACCCCTTGTTAGGAGTATCCCTCAATTAGAACCTTAAGATAGAGTTTGTTAACTCTATGTAAGGATCATTTTCATGATTACTTACTCCCCTCTTGGCTTTTGTCAAAGTCAATCCCCTTGAGTGGTTTAACTTAGATCTAGATAGTTTTGTCAAACTCTATACAAACATTGTTATGTTTGTTCCCCTTGGAGTCTTGACCATAGTCAAGTATTCCCCATCCTTGGTGAGGAGAACTATGGTTGCTCTGATTCCATCCTAGTAAGGATACATAGGCATAAGATGCGATATCTTTGCGAGCAAGCTTAGAACTATCCTTAGGTCTTTACCTATAGCTTTACCTTAACCTTGATCCAGTAACCCTAGCAAACAACTTAGATAATTTATCATTCACACACACACACACACAAGGTTCGTGTAGAGTACTATAGATGTCTAGGATGTGAAATACCTACCCTGGGTATAACCAACCCGCGATCCCTGAATCTTTAGCATTGTTGTTAAATCGCACAAAAGGTTTTTCATTTCTTTAACCTTTCCTTTGGATAAATCAAAGCTCGGTGGTGAATTTCAATGAATTAAGATTCAAGTTAATCAATAGCTTAACATCCGATTCTCACTGCAACACAGGCGCAGGCTCGGGCCGCCGGGGAAAGAAGGATGTGCCAAGTACAATTGGACTTACTGGGAAGGATATGTGAAACCTGATGGTGATTTATTTTTGGAAGGTGATGTTTTTCTGGGTACCAATGAGGATTGAACTTTAAAGTGAGGTTCCAATAGAGATTGGACTTTTGGTGTTTATGAAGAGGCCAGCAAAGTGGGCTTTTGGTTTAAGAGACGCCAATAAGGATTAGGCTTTGCTTTTAAGGGGATGCCAATAGGGATTGGACTTTGAGTTATCTATTTGGTTTCACAAGGCTTCATGTTGTGTTATGATGGATGAATGATATGTAATGATTATGCAATGATACGACGGCTCAACTGGTGGCTTTGAGGTAAGTCAGGTACGACTGACGTTGGAAAGTGTCTTGTCTGGATGCAAGATTTTTGGTTAACGGGTTTGGGAATGGTTAACGTGACTTCCCGACATTCTTCTTAAACTTGAAGGTTGACAGAACCTGCTTGAGTAGCTCTGAGAATAGGGAGAGGAAATGTTCTTTTGTCTCAAATATTGCCCCAGCCTGTGGGATCTCTTCGAGAATCTTCCTCAAAAAGGAAACTTGGAATCTCTATACCCTGATGGTTTAAGAAGAATTGCTTCAGCATTTTGAACCTCAGAGAGGTGCTTCAGATTAATTGCCTTCTGGATAAGGATAACTTTTGTGCTCTTGGGGTGGCCTTTCCCAGCCTTGAGATGATTTTGCCTCTGCTTGGCTGATTTGTGAAGGAGTGCCTTTAACTAACTGACCTTCGATAGATTTATCGAATCTCGACTTGATTGCCCCAGATTAACTAAATCTTAGAATGGCTGACTCCCCTGGTGTGATCATCTGACATGACTTGCCCCTACTCAACGGATTACTCAGGCGTTTTGCCTCTTATCTTGATCAATCACCCCACTTCATAAACTCTTCTGATATCAAGTACTTACTCGCAAGTAAAACAAATTGTTTTGAAAATGATGATTTTAACGCAATGCATGTGGCAGTTTTGAAATCCAAGTCTGTTCACTGGAAAAAATGTTATGAGATATAGTGAACGAATCACCTATCAGAATGTCACACAATACCAATATGAATGGTAAGAAAAAAAATCTTTTAGGAGTCAGTTTTGACATGATTTTTACTGAAGTATGCTTTCGAAATAAATCTGCTTCAATTAGGTCTTTTGAGGGTTGTAACTTGGCCTAGTTCACAGTTTGAGAAAGAAAGGATATAAGGCTCAAAGTTTTGTTTTAACCCACCCATTCTCCTTGATGTTCTCCAATCTTATGTTCAGCTAACTTGATACAAGCACTCACCTTTCAAAGATTATTGAATGGAAGGAGTGATGGTTATAGAACCCACAAGGTTTTCGGAGTGGCAGCCACTCGCTTTTCGTCTTTGGTCAAATGGACAATAGAGAAGGGTAATCAAAAACCCTAATGGAAGTTTTAAACATGAAAGCTTTTGAGCAAGATATTCGATTATGGTTGAATCAAAGGGCCTTGAGGAATCCAAAATCAAGTGGAGGCCTAAGTTAAGCATCAAGGAGGTTTTCAAAAGAGGAGAAAGAAGATATTTGAAATGAAACCCTAAGGTTTCAAAAGAGTAACCAAAGTATTTTTTTTATAAAGAAAACAATACCTAATCCTAGTATGAATGGAGTATAAGTTCAAGGAGCCAAGTTAAATGTTTTGAACAAGGTTTACACTTGGTGTACTATGATCCAAAGGACATGTATATACAATTAGATTAAGGAAAGATCAAAAGAAATTATGAAAAAGGTATGAAGAATACCTTAAAAAGTCATGGTTTTCATGTAAGAGAAAATGGTAAAAATAGAGATCATTTTTGGAATTTTTCAAAGGATTCTCAAAATATACAAGATAAATGAGAAGTGTGCAAAAAATTGGCTCAAAATAACTATTTTTGCTATGTGAAATAATTTGATGAAGTTGTGAAGAAAAACAAGAAAAGTAGTGTTAAAAAATTAAGGAAAGGTCCTCCCAAGGGCTGAACCTACGTTCTAATGGTGGAAGGCTTAAAACATAACCAACTGAGCCACCCGTGTTTGGTTGATTCATAATGGAACGATAAAATAATATAGATAGTTTGAGTTGAGAATGACTGTAAAAAAATAAAGGCCAAAAGGTTTGGGGCGAGGGGGATTCGAACCCCAGACCTTGGACTCGCTCACACACAAATACAAGTGTTTCCACTAGGGCGCAATGCCAATTCAAGTTTTAAGTAGGAAACCAAATAATATATATATTAAAACTTCTTTTTATTTTGAAAAAAATGGCGCCATGGTCTTCTTCCCCCTCGTGTTCTTCATCAGATTTGCAAAACCATCTCTATCTCACTCAATTCGTAACCATTTTGCAAAGTGTATACATAAAAGTTGTGTATTTTTCAACTAGGAATTGAATGGTATATTCAGGTGAACCCTAAAAAATGTAAAAAATATATGAAATCCTATATATAACAGATAGTATATAATTGATTGAGGGGAAACAACATACATAGTTGCAGAAACACAATGGTAACTTAATATAACAAGTATGATGTATGTGCCATTGGGTTTGAGAGATTGAGGCTTACCTCTACAATAAGGAATTAAATTCTATGGTAGGGGTGTTCCAGAAGTGAAACAACGATCCTCACAACATCCTTAGGTCTTAAGGATCATGTTACAACATTTGGAATGATTTGAAACTCCTTGGATCAACTGGCTCGAATTTGACTATAGCTTGATCAAGTGAGAATGGAGCATGTTGATCCTGGTGTTACATAAGTGTTTGAGTGATTTGAATCACTTCTATATGATATTTATAAAGTGTTTGGATGATTGGTTTGAGTTGAATTGCTCTGAAATGAGAAATTTAATTTCTCACTTCCTTGGTGTTTTGAAATTTTGAACAAAGATGAATTTGGAGAAAACAAGTAATGAATTTGTTTTGGTGTGATTTAAATGATAAAAAATGAGCTTTATTTATAGTAGAACAAATTTTTTTGGGAGGAATACTCCTGGCTTGAAGGATAAGATTTTATTCAATGTTTTTGACAAGGTGTGATTACTTCCATGCCAAGGTACATTATCACTTCCAAATAGCATAGCTAACTTTTGACCAATTCCACATTCCTCGGATGTTTTATTGTTGTTTAAGAATGTATCTTGACTGAGGAGATTTGCTTTGTTGAATTTGCACTATTGCACATAAATGCATCTTTGATGGATGCATCCTCTGAGGCAATTTTGAACTTATGAATGGACTCCCAAGGTATATTTGAGTGTCTTGAATCATGTCTTAAGGTTTGAGATTATGTTTTAGCCAAAAGTCAAAGGCATGGTTGACTTTTTTGTCAAAAACCCTAGTTCCTTGGGTCAATCAAATCATAAGAATGGACTAATACAATCATATAAATGGACTAATGTAATGTATTTGAGATTTTTGAAACACATCTTTAGGTATTGGATCATGCTCAAATGAAAATTTCTCTTTGGAGGCCTTGATCAACCAAAACTCTAATTGGGTGTCTCAGATTATCTTGGGGTTTAATCCACTTGAAGTGATGTAGAATTGTGCTTGATTCTTGATGGAGAAGGCCTATTGATCTTTATGTATGAGTGAAAGACTTGATAGGTTGAAGATCATGCTTATCCTTGATTGTTCCTTTTACCTGAATCTTTTATGAGGCTTAAAACCCTAATTTGCAGTCACAAATGAAACAAGGAACAAACTTTGTGTTTTCTAATGGGTTAGTGATGCATGAAAATATATTCATAGTGTATGCAAATGATGTGAGATCTTAGGGTCAAAATTTAGGGTATAGGTCCCCTGTGCAGAGTAAACATATTTTTGAAAGGGAACTAGTTGTGGTCCTAGCTTTTACCCTGTTGGTATGGGCCTGGTGGTGCTAAGCCCGTTGAGATCAAATTCTAGGGAATGTCCAATTGAATGTTCTCCTTATGGACTAGACATAAAGGTTTTGGTCTCTAAAGGAAAGAGAACTAAACCTTTTAAGGATATCTACGAAAACATCAAAATCCCCTTTGTTCCATCTTATTTCTCAGCTCTAATCAATGTGAGCAACAAGAAGGTTGGAGATCAGGTAACAAGGGCAAAGGTGAGTACACAAACTAATCTTAAAATAGTAGATAGTGAAAATAGCTCTAGTTTTACTGGTGGTTTTGTACTTTTTGTAAGTCTTTAAATGATGGAGATATGATCAAAGGAAAATTTCCAAAAAAGAAGTCTATGGAAGATGGGTCATCAAGGGTATGGAAAATGATAAAAGAAATGGGTGTAGAAGGTGACAAAGAGGAGGACTTATTTGAAAGAGTAGTGAGGGGGCTTGAAGGAAGGGATAAAAGGTGTTTTGAAACTAGGAAGGAGAATCAATTGGTGGTTTTATGAATATTATGTCATTTAATATTAGAGGGTGTGGATCTTCCATCAAAAAGCGATGACTCCGTCAAATGATATCAGAAGGTAAAATTGACTTCTGTTTTATTCAGGAAACTAAAATACAAAACATGAAAGAACATATGGTGAGGAATCTATGGGGAAATGAAAATTGTGGCTGGTCTACTATTAATTCCACAGGGATATCAAAAGGGATTTTATCTTTTTGCAATAAGAAAAATATTTTTGTTGAAAGCAGCTTTAGAGGAACTGGATTTCTAGGTGTTATGTATAAATGGAAGGGCTCAACTTGTTATTTTATGAATATATACTCATCCTGTAGAATGGTAGAGAAGAGGAGATTGTGGACTGACTTAATTAAGTTGAAGACTAGTTTTCCACAAGGAGAATGGCTACTAGGTGGTGATTTTAATGCAGTCAGGTTGAAGGAAGAAAAGAGGGGAAATAGGGTTGTTTGTGTGGTGGAAAGGAACGATTTCTCAGCTTTCATCGAGGCAATAAACCTTATTGATCTTTGTTGTGGTGGAATAGGATATTAAACTATTAATTAGTTTTAATCACAATTCAATTCACAACCGCTCTTTGATTTATCCGAAGGAAAAGGTCAAAAGAGGGAAAACCTATTTTTGCATCATAAACACAATGCGGGGAGAGACCTAGGTAAGGGGTTGGTTAAGCTTAGGGAAGGTACTAGCACCCTAAACTTTTGTAGTACTCTACAGGAACCTTTTGTTTATTGTATGCTTTTTTATTTTATTATCTGTTTGAAATATTGAGCTAAGGGATAGAGTGACCTAAAAGACCTAAGGGTTAGTCCTAAGTTTACTTGGCAAGATTCACATCTTGTGCCTACGTATCCTGGATAGGGAATGGAATCAGAGTAATCGTAGTTCCCCTTGAAAGGGAGGTTAGAAACGTCTTGACTGTGGTCAAGGTTTCAATGGGGAATAAGTGTTTCTTAGGGAAACGCTTACGTGGAGTTTTGAAACTCCTATTTCTACGTTGAAATGTTGAATTGTAAATAGGGTTAAACTAGGGTTTGAAATTAGGGATTCCACGGCGGGAAACCCTAAACAGAGCACGGCGGTTCTTTGACCTAAAAAGCCAGGGTGAAGGGCGTTTTCGTCCACGGCGGGCCGCCTAAGCTAATTAGGGTTTTGAAATGGTTGAAACTAGGGTTATTGACTCGGCGGTCAAACGGCTAGACCTAATTCCTTCGGAAGGAAAATTAACGGTGAAACATGCAAAATACGGCCAATTACTATACGGCAGAGTTAAAGTGCGGAAAAATAAAGAAAGCGGTAACAGAAGCATCACGACGATCACTCGCATAAATTACAAATCCCAAAAAAAGACAAATAAAATAAACTGCGACCATGGCCTCACGCAAATTACATCCATGGAAAAAAATAAATTGAATAAATAATTTAAATATAATTTGAGGGGAGAAACAGAGACCATTAGTGAAAAGTTAGACAGAAATTCACGACAAATAATAAAATAGTGAAAAACAAAACAAAACAAAACAAAACAAAATGAACCCAAGCATCCAAAATGTGAGAAAAACACGGTGACTTACGATTAACGGTTTCCGATGGTGGCTTTGGACGATTTGTTGGCCAAATGAAGCTATTGAGGCGATGATGATGGTGAAGGAAACTCTTCTTTCTGAGCCTCCGATCGAACGCCGGCGGTAGTAGCTTTCTCGAGGGTTCTACGGCCACCGCTTCAACCGTGTTGCTTCGAACCTCATGGTGTTGTTTTGGGTTTTCTGGATCTTGAGTTCCTTTATTGGATGGTGATGATGAACTCCTTCTTTGAGTTCTGAACCTTGTTGATGAGCCGCCCTTTTTTATGAATCCTTCGTTAGGGTTCGCCCATCTTCTGGTTAGCTATTTATCCTTTTTTAATCTGACTTGTGGGCTTTAATTTTTTATGGTTATGCTTGATGGATTGCTTTCGATCTTTGTGCGTATCCATTTTGACTTGGTTTTGTAAGCTGGGATCGAAACACTTTGTGTTGTGGGCTCGCGGATTTCATGGACGGATTTGTTCTTGTTGTTATGGAACTTTTGTTTAATTTGATAGGCTGTGTTTGTTGCCATTTGATTTTCCCCAGGTTCCTTGGTTCTGGCGGGTTTGTTATTTTGATTGTTCACTTTGTTGATGATCTGGTTAACTGGTTTGACCTTGTTTGAATTTGGATTTTCGGTTTCCTCTTTCAGGTGTTGGATTTTTAGTTCCTTCATGAACTGGTTTTTCGGTTTATTCCTGAACTGGTTTTTTTCTGGTTTCTGAACTGGTTTTATGAACTGAGTTGCACTGGTTTTATGAACGGAGTTGCACTGGTTTTATGAACCTGTTAGAACTTGCTCTGAACTAATTTGAATCTGGTTTAACTTGCTTTGAACTGATTTGAACATTTCTGAACTGGCTTTTCAGAAAGAACTGGTTTACTGGACTTGTTTGGCTTGTCAGTTAGAATTGATTTTTTTTCGGAGGATTGGCGTTAAGGTCCTAACGGGAAAACCATCCTCTTGAAAAAAAATCACTTCTCAAACCGGCTTTTCAAATAAGCTCTTTTGACCAATAGCTCATTTTGCAACCACTTTTCCTCTTTTTCTTTCAGTGCCTCAGATAAGAACAGAAAAACGCCGGACAGGCCATTGGTCGAGAAACGAACCCGATGATGACACTGTTCTGAGGGTATCGACACTAACTGATTAAATCTCTTTGTTCGTTTTGTTTTACAGGTACGAAGAAAGTTGAAGAAAATTCGGAGAAAGGTCGGATATTCGGAAGAAACTTAGGAACAATTTAGTTTAATGCAAAATATAATCTAATATTTTTTTGTAATTTTATTTACATTTTTGTAAAGCAAACATTACTAATAAAATTTTTAACTTATTTATTAATTATTTATTTTTTTTGAGATGCAAATAAAATTACAATAAAAATAGAAATGGAATAAAAATTAAATTAATAAAAATAAAACAAAAATTATTAAAACAAACTACTTATTTTAAATGAAAAGAAAATAAAACTAAAGATGAGATGAATTATTTTTAAATGAAACTGAAGAGGAAATAGAATAAAATTGAAATTGATATAAAATAAAATGAAAGCGCAATGCAATATGATTAATTTAAAATGAACAATGAAATGAAATTTCCTATTGTTATTAATTCCCAATTCCTCTGATTTATCCAAATAATCTCATTTCCAACATAAATTTCGATTGAACTTCATCAACCCGATCAAATGGCCCAAACATCCTGCCCAAATTAAGTTGTGCCTGGTGATAGAATCGATGATAGTCTTGCAATAAAACAATACGGAAACAGAGAAAACTGATTAACAGTGAAAACAGAAATATACTCCGCATTAAAATTCACTTTGCGTCCCTGATAAAATACCAATCCATAAACCAACTCGGCCTATAAACCTCGATCAAACATAAATCAAAATCTGAATCTGAATCATAATTTTTTTACTGTTTCTTCTCTTTTGAAGCTTAAGATAGTAGAAAGCAGGGGAAGCAGAAAATTATGCGCCTACGAAGTAAATTCGAACAAGTGATTGCTTGCACCTGACGTAACCCAAACCAAATTAATATCTCAATATAATCAGCCCCACATGATTAAACAACAGCCCTGAAACTTACTGACAACAAAGTGTTGGCTTTTGAATAACTTTACTGTATCTTGGAGATCCCTGATGTCAACGTCGCTGCAAAATTCTTTTCATCCTCAAATAAAATAAGGACACTCGGCAATGGAGATCCTATTTATTCAAGGAATTCTCGGCGGGGATGTTGCCTTATAAAATGTCAATAAACATGAATAAAGGACCGTTTCGCCCTTCAACAGTTAAAGCGCGCCAGATGTGGTTCCTGCAAAATAAACAGACTGTGTAACCCGTTAGTAATTAGCTGATGCAAAATTGAGATGACCCGTGATATGAATCGACTAATCTGAGGGTAAAATTTGGGGTATTACAATCTTCCTGCTGTTGGCAACAAATTCACATGGTGTAATTTAGGTGGTGATTGTCGCAGTAGGCTTGATCGATTTCTTTTAACTGAAGGTTTGATTCATAAGTGGAAGATGGTGGCCCAACATATAGGTGTGCGAGATATTCTAGACCATAGGCCTATATGGCTGAAGTTCAATCATGAAAACTGGGGCCCAAAACCTTTTTAAGTCTTTTCATGCTGGTTTGATCATTCGGGCTTTCTTAAGTTTGTGAAAGAGTCTTGGAATTCAGGTACGGGGTTAGAAGGCAATGGTATTCAGTTGGCTCACAAACTCAAATACCTTAGACAGAAAATCCGTTGGTGGAATAAGAATGTCTTTGTTTGGGTGGATCTGAATATAGAGGTTGGTGTGAAGGTTTTAAATAACATTGAAGATACTTGATCGAAGCATGAGGATGTGTTATAGGAATATCAAATGCACTTAAGAAATGAAGAAATTTATGAGATTTGGAGTAACTTAAGAATCAAGGAGAGCATGATTTGGCAAAAGTCACAATCTAGATGGATAAAGAAGGGAGATGCTAACGCAAGGTTCTTTCATGTTGTTATGAAAACAAGATCAAAGAGTAACCATATTTCTTCTCTTAAGGTAGGGTCAGTGTTTCTAGAAGAAGTTGAAGAAGTTAAAGGTGCCATTAAAGAAGCTTTGGTAGCCAGGTTTAAGAAGGATCGAAGTAGAAGGCCAACAATAAATCTTGGAGATTTACCTAAGTTATCAGATGAGGATAAAGATAGGTTGCATGAGGAGTTTAGCAGTGAAGAAATTTTTGAAGTTGTTGGAGCATAGTAGGACTCGACGGTTTTTACTTGGATTTCTTTAAAAGATGTTGGAGCATAGTAGGACCCGATGTGGTATAATGCATTCAAGAGTTTTATGTAACAGGAAATACTGCCTAAAGTACTAATGTCATCCTTTATTGCACTTATCCCCAAGTCTTAAAACCCACAAAGTGTTGATGAATTTTGCCTAATTAGCCTTGTAGGAAGCATTTACAAGATTATTTCGAGGATGTTGGCATCTAGGTTGAGTAAGGTGATTGGGAAACTCATCTCTAAATGCCAAACAACATTCGTACGTACCAGGGTGACAACTTCTAGATGGAGTGTTGGTCACAAATGATATAGTTGATCTTGTAAAGAGGAGGAAGCATCCATGCTTAATGTTCAAGGTAGACTTTGCACGAGCTTATGACTGTGTGAAATGGGACTTCTTGGTGGATATGTTAGTGGCAATGAACTTTGGAACCAAGTGGGAGGAGTGGATTCGTGGAGGGGTGCTCAAGAATTTTTTCTCAGTGCTAGTCAATGGGGGTACCACCATAGAATTCCAAGGCACAAGAGGGTTAAGGCAAGGTGATCCCTTGTGACTCTACCTTTTTTCGATTGTGGTTGAAGGATTGACATGTCTAGTGAGGAAGGCTTCAACTGCTGGTTTATATAGTGGAATTTCAATTGTTGATCTAGTTAAGTTGAGTATCATACAATTTGCAGATGATATTATATTTTTTTGTGAGGCTGACTGGGAAAACCTTTGGGAAATCAAGGCAATACTGAGGGCATTTGAAATGATATTAGGTATATGCATAAACTTCTTGAAAAGTTGTATCTTTGGTGTATGGGTATATGAGAATTTCTTGTTGGCTACATCCCAGTTCTTTGCTTGCAATTGTGATCGTATTTCGTTCATCTTTCTGGGCTTGCAGGTGGGAGAGAACAACAGAAGATATGGTTTTCGAAAACCAGTTTTGGAATGCTTTAAGTCTAGGTTATCAATGTGGCAAGGAAAATTTCTATTAAAGGGTGGACGTGTAACACTCATTAATTTTGCTCTTTCACGTGTTCCAATTCATCACCCATCATTCTTTAAAGCTCCAGTCAAAGTGTTGAAGGAGTTAAAATTAATACAGCGACATTTCCTATGGGCTGGTTGTGCTGATAAACCATCAATGAATTGGGTTAGCTGGAGTAAAATGTGCAAGACTAAGGAAATGAGAGGTTTATGGATTAAAGATTTAACTATGTTCAATACTGCTCTTATTTGCAAATGGATTTGGAGAATCATTCACGATGAAGGGGCAATTTGGAAACCTAGATTAGAACATAAATACGGTTGTTGTTATTTGATTATTTTGCTTTTACAAGTAAACAACCAAGTCAAATGTCAATCTTTGTAGTGGAGAGATCTGGTCAAGTTAGGGCACTCAACCAAGGTTGACTTTTTCTTAAACCAAATTAACTGTACACTGGGAAATGGAATGCGCATTTTATTTTGGCATGCTAGGTGGATTGATTTTGTACCACTGTGCCTTAGATTTTCAGAATTATATCAGGAATCAAACTTTAAGATGGGATCAGTTGCATACCATGGTCATTGGAGTGAGGCAGGCTGGATTTGGAATGTAGGTGTTGAAATTCAGAATGTTGGAGATGTGATTACGCAGCAACTTAGCAAACTGCAGCAGCTGTTACATGAGTAGATACCTTCAGTAGGCCAGCAAGACATGTTTTTGTGGGCAGGAACATCCAATAATTGTTTTTCTGTCCGGTTTTGCTACTTTCAGGCTCTAAAGCATAACAGTGTTGATGAGATGGACATTATATCCAAGTCATCTCTCAATATCTTGTGGCATTCTTCGACTCCGCAGAAGGTTAAGCTTTTCGCGTGGCATTTGATATTAAATAGATTGCCGACAAGATTCAATCTTGCTTCCAATGAGGTAATATCCAATCCCCACAATATTGTTTGCGTATTTTATTTTATGGACGTCTAAACGTTAGACCACGTCTTCTTTAATTGTACAAAAATGCATATGGTGTGGAATAGCATTTTAGGTTAGGTTGGTGTGAAGAGAATGTCACGAGATAATTATAATGAGCATATATTGAAATGGTTTGTGAAGTTTAATGGAAGGTCCTCAAAAAACTCTGCAAATTTAATTTGGTTTTGCACGTTTTGGAGTATATGGTGGGTGTGAAATGAAATTATCTTCAACAACGGTTTCATTAGTGTGGGTGGTATTGTTGATAGAATCAAACATTCATCTTAGTTGTGGGTTGCAAATTCCATCTCAAAACGGTATAGATGTGATTATTATGATTGGATGAAACACCCAACTTATTTTTTGTAAGGTTTGAAGTGTTCTTTGTTTTGAACACTTGGTGTAGGTGCTTGTGTAAGTGTATTAAATTGTAATACTCCATACTTTGTTTATAATGGAAAGTTTCGGATTATCAAAAAAAAAAAAAATTATGATATTCAAGAATTCTAGAAAGACCAAATTTGACAACATCAAAAGATAAACAATTAGAAGCTTAAAAGTCTTCTTTTTCCCTAAACACACATTCAAACACAATACTTTCAATTCTGAATATATATACAATTCCTATCATATGTCAAAAGCCACAAAATTCGTGAAAAAAATAAAGAAACTCATAAGTCTTAACCATGTCTACTTATTTCTAAATAATTTCACACCGCACATAAATAATCATGAAAGGTTACCTAAGATGTCTAGAATACACACTAGCTTATTATTATCAAGCATGGTTGATCAACTCACTCAAAATTTAAATTTATTATAAAGGAAAAGATGTCTAAATAACTTAAATTTCAATCTTAACTAATATAAATATAGAGGTTTTAATTCACCAATATAAATATTGAATTTTTAACTCAAGTATTGTTTATTAAAATAATACATATTGAAATCTTAATTATATATTTCAACTAATAATCACCTAAACTTGTAAGCACTAAAATTTGTTCTACAACTTTTGTGCAGAAAAAAATACAAAAAAAAATTAATAATAATAATATAAAGAGTTTGACTTATATTTGTTTAGGACTTCGTAGAATCCTAGTAAATATGACGTTTTTCCTTTGGTGTACATGTGAGAAGACTTCAAAAATATCAGATAAACTATAAATTAACATTCAATGAATACAACAGATAGTTTATATATATATATATATATATATATATATATATATATATATATATATATATATATATATATATATATATATATATATATATATATATATATATATATATATATATATATATATATATATATATATATATATATATATATATATATATATATATATATATATATATATATATATATATATATATAAAGCCTACAACAATAGTAATCATTTCTTGAGCTTGTTATTTGAAATATAAGAAAAAAATAATATTTCATCATCATAAACACAACACTCAATAACGATACTTAATTGCACAAACATAACCAGATAGTAGCTCATTTGAAACAACAAAAGAAACAATCCAACATTCAACAGTAAAATCTCTAACAACATAACATGTTACAATAAAACAATGCAAGGGAAAATACTCTAATAGCCCAGTGGAAGACTTAAAGAAGCCTTAGATTCTAAAATTGCTCTCTCCTGTTGAATAATATTCTCCAAACCAGCTTCAGAAGAGGTCAATTGATGCTTAATATCTTCCACATCTCGAGTTAAAATGTCTATCTTCAAACGCGCCACTTCAACATCCTTGGCAATCTGTTTCTTGGAATCCAATAGTTTTTGAAATGTATCTTGAGAGAATTGCAAATCGGAAAACAAAGCGCGTTTTTCAAGATCATCCAACCAACCTTTGTGAAAAGAAAATCTGCGCACATCCTGTAATAACTCAACAAATTCAGAGTGGTTTGAACCTAATACATCCAACACACTGTGGGTTTGGAGGAATTTCAAGAGCTCAGCTAGGCAGTTGTATGCATAACCCTTATATCTGTTACTAAGTGAAGTGTCCCTTAAAAGAACTGAAGGATGATTAACAAAAAAATCTGCCAACAAAGGCAAGTTCTCATAATCCACATGCTTCTTGGAAACTAGTTCCTCAAGCTCCCGCGTGACAAGATACAGAGAACTTAAATCTTCCAATCTTTGAGAAGCGCTCCCTAATAATAAAGAAATACTAGTTAAAACTAAAGAGAACAAAAAATACCATTAAGAATAAAATTAAGGGAAAAAAATACCTTCAAAATGCATTGAAGGACCCTGAAATGCAAGACCCAAAGGAACCCTATTGCTATGACAGGGTTTAGATTTTAAAACAATAAATTCATCACCTTTAGGATTGTCTTCATTTAGAGAAACTGAACAAAAGGCGTGAAGGAAGAGAGTTCAACTTCAAAATCAAAAGGGTGATTAGATAATAGAAGAAAATAAAATTGGTCTAAAGAATCATCACCTTGATCATCATTAATCTTAATATTTTCTAGAGAATCTCTAACACCAACGTCTTGTTCCTAAACATATCCAAATAAATAAATGATATTGTCAATATGCAAAATATTAGTATTTGTAAGATTAGCCACACTAAACTTTTATATATATATATATATATATATATATATATATATATATATATATATATATATATATATATATATATATATATATATATATATATATATATATATATATATATATAAATATATATATATATATATATATATATATATTCCAGTTTGGAAGACCCTAAACCTTAACTTTTAATATAGAGAGAGAAAAATAATAAACAAAAGAATCAATGTTTGAAAGCAATAAAACATTTATTAGATTCTATAAACTCACACTTACTTGTGATGAACCGACTAACTCTAAATGAATTGTGGTTATTATCGTCTGGTCATTTGTTAATGCAGTTGTTGCTTTAACACCCTGAATATAATTAAAACATGTTTAGGGTAGTAGTATAATTAAATTCCTACATTAAAAGAATAAAATAGAAAACAATACATATAAGAGAGAAACCCTTAGTTTAGGAGTTAAGTTGTAGTAAAATTTTAAAAACAATTTGAAGTAAAATCCATATATTTTTAGCTTTACATGCATAATATTTGGTGATATTATATTACATTACTTGCCTGAAAGGGTTTGATGGTAGTATTGATTTCTCCATATAGATCTTGTGTGTGTATCAAACCTTTTTGGCTCCTTAGTTGTTCTTTTTCCAACTCCTGGATCAATAACAAATGTATTAGTGATATAAAACAAATAATTAATAACTTTTCTTATAAGTAAGACCTTAAATCATTGAATGAATATTATGCATGGGAATATCAAAGGGAATTTAACAAATGTATTCTGCAAATTTGTTCGGTAAATTTGCTACTGATGTGGTCTCAAAATCAGAGGCAAACAAATGATATTATTAATATCCAAAATGTTAGTATTTGTAAGATTAGCCACACAAAATGTGTTGATATTTATTATAGTCCGGAAGACCCTGGCTTTTATTGTAGGGAGAATAAAAAACGAAAGAATCAATGTTTGAAAGCATTAAAAGTTGGATAATATTCTATAAACTCACACTCACTTGAGATGACATTGTTAATTCTAAAGGAACTGAGGCTATTTTTGGTTGGGCATTTGTTAATGCAATTCCTTCTTCAACACCCTGCATAAAATTAAAACATTAAAACATGTTTAAGTTTGTAGTGTAATTCAATTCCTACATTGAAAAGAGTATAAAAGGAAAAGAAAAAAAAAAAGAAATATAAGAGAGATGCCATAAATAAGGAGTTTTGTTGTAGTAAAATTTTAAGAAGCATTTGAAGTAAAATCCCTATAGTTTTAGCTTTACATACATAACATTATGTGATATTATATTACATTACTTGTCTGAGAGGGTTTGATGGTAGTATTATATTTTCCATGTATATTTTGTGGGTTTGTCAAACCTTTTTTACTCTTTGGTTGTCCTTTTTCCAACTCTTGTATCGAGAACAAATGTATTAGTGATATAAAACTACTAATTAAAAACTTTTCTTATAAGTAAGACCTTAAATTATTGAATGAATATTATGCATGGGGATATCAAAGAGAATTTAACATATGTATTACGCAAATTTGTAAATTAGCCCCACTAAATGCATTAATATTTGTAAGATTAGCCACACACAAAAAAAAAAAAAAAAATATATATATATATATATATATATATATATATATATATATATATATATATATATATATATATATATATATATATATATATATATATATATATATATATATATATATATATATATATATATATATATATATATATATATATATATATATATATATATATATATATATATATATATATATATATATATATATATATATATATATATATATATATATATATATATATATATATATATATATATATATATATATATATATATATATATATATATATATATATATATATATATATATATATATATATATATATATATATATATATATATATATATATATATATATATATATATATACTGGAAGACAATAACTTTTATTATAGAGAGAATAAAAAACAATAAAAAAATCAATGTTTGGAAATATTAAACGGTTGATTATATTCTATATAAACTCACACTCATTTGTGATGAACTGGCTAATTCTAAAGGAGTTGTGGTTGTTATTGTCTGGGGATTTGTTGATGGAGTACCTTCTTTAACACCCTGCATAAAATTAAAACATTTTAAGTTTGTAATATAATTCCTTTCCTACATTGAAAAGAGAAAAAGAAAATAAGAAATATAAGAGAGATGCCCTTAGTTTAGGAGTTAAGTTGTAGTAAAATTTTAAGAAGCACTCGAAGTAAATACATACATGTACATAATTGAAAAATGCAAAAACTCGGGTCAGTAATCGATTACATCAAATGGTTAATCGATTACAGCTGATACTAAAATAAAACATATTCAGTAGTAATCGGTTAACTTAATATGTTAATCGGTTACAACCTCGATAATTTTTCTTTTTTTACAACTCAGAAGTAAAACTTCTTTTAATGTAACCGGTTATTCCCTTCGTGTTAACCAGTTACAGCACTTGAATAACTCAATAATATCTTTAATATAAATTTAATTCCTACATTGAAAAGAATAAAAAAAAAATTTATAAGAGATGCATTTAGTTTAGGAATTAAGTTATAGTAAATTTTTAAGAAGCATTTGAAAAAAAAATCTATATAGATTTAGCTTTACATGCATAATATGGTGATATATTATATTACATTACTTGCCTGAGAGGGTTTGATGGTAGTATTGATTTCTCCATATAGATCTTGTGGGTTTATCGAACCTTTTTGACTCGTTAGTTGTTCTTTTTCCAACTCCTGAATCAATAACAAATGTATCAATTATATAAAACTAATAATTAATAAATTTTCTCTTATATCATTGAATGAGTATTATGCATGGGAATATGAAAGAAAATTTAACAAATATATTCTGCAAATTTTTACATTAATTTTGCTATTTATGTTCTCTCCAAATCAGAAGCAAACAAATAATATTATCAATATCCAAAATATTAGTATTTGTAAGATTAGCCACGCTAAATGTATTTATGTATATTATAACCCTAACTTTTATTATCGATAGAATAAAACATAATAAAAAAAATAATCAATGTTTGAAAGTATTAAAAGTTGGATTATATTCTATAAACTCACACTCACTTTAGATGACCTGGCAAGTTGTAAACGAGTTGAGGTTGTTCTCGTCTGGACATTTGTTAATGTAGTTCCATGTTCAACACCCTGTATAAAATTAAAACATGTTTAGGTTGGTAGTATAATTAAATTCCTACATTGAAAAGAGTACAAAAAAAAATAAATATAAGAGAGATGTCCTTAATTTAGGAGTTATGTTTTAGTAAAATTTTAAGAAGCATTTAAAGTAAAAATACATATATTTTTAGCTCTACTTACATAATATTATGTGATATTATATTACGTTACTTTCCTGAGAGGCTTTGATGGTAGTATTGATTTTTTCATGTATGTCTTGTGGGTTTATCAAACCTTGTTGGCTCGTTAGTTCTTCTTTTTCCAACTCCTGTATCAAGAACAAATGTATTAGTAACATAAATCTAATAATAATGACTTTTCGTATAAGTAAAACCTTAAATTATTGCATGAGATTATCAAAGGGAATTTGGCAAATGTATTCAGCAAATTTATTCGGTAATTTTGCTACTTATGTGGTCTCCAAATCAGAGGCAAACAAATGATATTAATAATATCCAAAATATTAGTATTTGTAAGATTAGTGACACAAAATGTATTGATATATATTATAGAATGGAAGATCTAACTATTATTATAGAGAGAATAAAAAAACAATAAACAAAGGAATCAATGTTTGAAAATATAAAAAGTTTGATTATATTCTATAAACTCACACTAACTTGAGATGACTTGGCTAATTCTGAAGGAGTTGAGCATGTTATCGTCTGGACGTTTGTTAATGTAGTTCCTTCTTCAACACCCTGCATAAAATTAAAACATGTTTAATTTAGTAGTATAATTCAATTCCTCCATTGAAAAGAGTAAAAAAAAACAAGAAATATAAGAGAGATGCCCTTAATTTAGGAGTTGAGTTGTGGTAAAATATTAAGAAGCATTTGAAGTAAATTCTGTTGGTGCAAAGGTGAATAAATGATGAACAAAGGAAATATTCTATTAGGAATGACGGCTACAAAAACATGATAATAGTTACAATGATTGTCACCCTATTTATAAGCTAAAACTAGGGTTACTAGAATAAGATAAAATACTAAAATACCCTCTAACAAACTTAGGGGCTAAGAAAATAGTACAACTAAATAAATATGAATTACTATTAATATTCTAATACCATCCCTTAATTCATATTCCATCAAAACTTGTAACATCAATTCCATCCCTTAGTCTAAGAAATTGATCAATCTTGATAGCTTTCTTCAGAACATCTGCCAACTGCTTCTGAGTGCTGCAGTGTACAACTTCTAACACTTCACTCTGAACTTGATGTCTCAGATAATGATACTTAGTCTCAATATGCTTGCTTCTCCCATGCAACACTGGATTTCTGGCAAGATTGATTGCAGACTTGTTGTCAATCATCAACTTTAGAGGTTTGTCTACTTTAATCTTCAGATCCTGCAACAGATTCAGAATCCACACAGCTTGGCATGCAGTAACAGCACCTGCAATGTATTCAGCTTCACAGGTTGACAACGCCACAACAGGTTGCTTCTTGGAACACCAAGAAATGGAACCTCCCAGAAATTTGAACAAGTACCCAGATGTACTTCTTCTGTCAACTCTGTCTCCACACCAATCAGAGTCTGAATAACTCAGAATTTCTGACTCATTATTTCCTCCAGAGGGAAATAACACTCCATGCTTCAGAGTTCCTTTGATATACCTCAGAATCCTGACAGCAGCTTGGTAATGGGACCACTTAGGTTTACTCATGAACCTACTAACCATCCCAACTGAGTAGCAAATATCAGGTCTGGTATTGCACAGATACCTCAGAGAACCAACCAACTGTTTGAAGGTTGTAGCGTCCACATCCTTTCCTTCAGAGTCTGAATTCAGTTTCTGATTTGTATCAGAAGGTGTGACAACCATCTTACAATTCTTCAAATCAAATCTCTTCAGAAGTTCTAATTCATACTTGAGCTGATGCAAAATGATACCTTTCTCAGAATATCTGAACTCCGTCCCTAGAAAGCATGTCATTTTTCCTAGATAAGTCATTTCAAATTCATTTATCAGAACTTTCTTGAACTTGGCTATCTCCTGTTCAGAACTTCCAGTCAGCAGTATATCATCAACATATAAACATACCAGAGTCATATTGCCTTCAGAAGTATGCTGAACATAGACACCGTACTCCATCTCACATTTCTGAAAGTCTTGCTTCTTGAAAAATGAATCAATCTTCTGATTCCAAGCTCTGGGCGCTTGTTTCAATCCATATAGAGCTTTGTATAATTTGTACACCATCCCTTCCTAATTCTTTTTCACAAATCCAGGAGGTTGTGACACATAAACTTCTTCTTCTAATGGACCGTTCAGAAATGCAGATTTTACATCTAAATGCATCAAAGGCCAATTCCTGTTAGCAGTTATTGCAATCACCATTCTGATTGTTTCATGTCTTGCTACAGGTGCAAACACTTCAGAGTAATCCAACCCAGGTTTTTGTAGAAATCCTCTGGCTACCAACCTTGCTTTATGTTTGCCAATTGAGCCATCTGGCTTTAACTTCTGCTTGAAAACCCATCTGACGCTGATGGTTTTCTTGTCTTTTGGAAGTTCTGTCAGCTTCCAAGTCTTGTTTCTCTCTATAGCATCAAGTTCTTCTTTCATGGCCTTCAGCCAGAGCTTCTGCTTAAGAGCCTCCTCTGTACTTATAGGTTCAGAGTCTACTAACATGGCACACTGAATAACTTCTCCTTCAGAGTCTACTTCAGTGTCTTGCAGCATGTCAAATTCTGCAAATCTTCTGGGAACGCTTCTGATTCTTTGTGGTCTCTAAACTTGTTCAGAGTCTTGAGCTTCAGAGTTTCCAGCTTCAGATGGTTGACTTCCTCTAGAGCTTTGACCATCTTCAAGATCTGGCATATTTTCAGAGTCTTGGCCATCTTCAGAGTCTGAATTTCCACCAGAATCTGGATTACCATCAGAGTCTGGATCATCAGAGTCACCTTCATCTTCTGAGTCTTCTCCAGAGTCAGAATCACTATCAGAGTCAGAATCAACATCAGAGTTTACTTCAACTTCAGAAATTCTTAACTATGATCTTTCTTCAGAAGTTCTAACATTAGGATCAGATTGAGACTTATCCCAATTCCAAACTTCTGATTCCTTCACAATCACATCTCTGCTGAATTCAATTTTATTGGTTTCTGGACAATAGAGCTTGTATGCACCTGTACTGTGGTACCCTATCAGAATCATCACTTTGCTTCTATCATCCAGCTTCTATCTTCTGGCTTCTGGAACATGTTTATAGCAAACAGAACCAAACACCTTCAGATGACTAACACTTTGCTTGTCTCCAGTCCACTTCTGCATAGGAACTATTTCCTTCAACTTCTTTGTAGGACATCTGTTGAGTACATACGTTGCAGTGGCAACAACTTCTCCCCAGAGCTTCTGAGGAAGCTTCTTCTCCTTTAGCATGCTTCTCACCATATCAAGCAAAGTGCGGTTTCTTCTTTCAGCAAGACCATTGTGTTGAGGGGTATAAGGAGCAGTAACCTCATGCTCAATTCCATTCTCCTCACAGAACTTCTGGAACTCTTTGGAGTTATACTCACCTCCACCGTCAGTTCTAAGAATCTTCAACTTCTGACCACCCTGATTCTCAGCCTTCATTCTGAATTTCTTGAATTCATCAAACACCTCGTGTTTGAACTTAATAAGGGATACCCATGTCATTCTTGTGAATTCATCAACAAATAACACAAAGTATTTATTCCTTCCAATTGATGCTACTGGAAATGGACCACACACATCAGAATGTACAACTCCCAAGGCATGTTTTGCTCTTGGAGCAACTTCTGACGCAAATGGCAAACGTGGTTGTTTTCCTTCCATGCAAACTTTGCATGACTTTTCAGGCTTCTTAATTGCAGGAATTCCATGTACCAGCTTCTTTGAATTCAGATGTTTTAGGCTTCTGAAATTCAAATGACCAAATCTTCTGTGCCACAGCTCACTCTCCTTCTCAGCACATGTTGCACTAAGACATTCTGAGTCTGCAGTTCTGACATTCACCTTGAATGTTCTATTCCTTCCCTGTTCTGACTCCATAATCAACTTCTGATTGTAGTCATACAGCTTCAGAAGATTGTCCTTCATGGTAACTGAAAAACCTTTCTCAATTAATTGTCCCACACTCATCAGATTGCTTCTGATGCCAGGTACATACCACACGTTCTGAATCAATGTTGTTTTCCCATTGTTCAGAGTCACTCTGACATTTCCCATACCTTCTGCATTAAGATATTTGTCATCAGCACATCTGATCTTTGTCCTCTTTTCAGAGTCAAAGTCAACCAGCCATTTCTTATTTCCAGTAAGATGATTTGAACAGCCAGTGTCCATATACCACCAGTCTGTCAGATCCATATCAACAGATTCAGAGGCCATCAATAGCACAGATTCGTCATCAGAACTTCTGGCTATATTTGCTTCTTCTGATTTCTTCTCCTTGTTTGACCAACAATCTCTAGCAAAGTGACCAAACTTCTTACAACAGTAACATTGGATCTTCTTCTTGTCATACTTCTCTTTTCCCTTCTGAGCATTCTTTTGCCTATCAGAGATTGAGCTTTCTGACTTCTAACCACCATCAGATCTTCTCTTGGCTTCTGACTGCTTCTGATACCTCCTATCAGAAGTTGCTGTCAGAGCCTGCTGCTCTACTTCCCTTTCAGAAGTTCTCTCAGTCAAACGCAACTCTTGCGCTTCTAAACTGCTCTACAGCTCTTCAATTCTCATGGTACTCAGATCTTTGGAATGTTCTATTGCTACCACAATGTAATCAAATTGAGAGGTAAGGGATCTCAATACCTACTCCATGATTGTTTCTTCATAAAGAGTTTTTCCACACGCCTTCATCTCATTAGTGATCAGAATCACTCTGGAGATGTATTCAGAAACTTTCTCATTATTCTTCATGTTGAGATTCTCATATTGCTTTCTCAAGGACTGAAGCTTCACCTTCTTCACTGATACGTCACCACCATAACATCTAACCAGTGTGTCCCACGCAGCCTTTGCTGTCGTTGAATCTGCAATCTTCTCAAACACATTTACATCAACACATTGATGAATAAAGAATAATGCTTTCTGATCCTTCTTCCTTACTTCCTTTTGCGTGTTTTTCTGTTCATCCGTTGCATCTGCTGCTACCGGAACATAACCATCAGTGACAAGATCTAAAACATCTTGAGCACCAAACAGTACACGTATTTGGATCATCCAACGATTCCAGTTTTTACCGTAAAATACTGGAAGCTTGGTGTTCATGTTGCCGTTTCCGTTCATCTTCACCTTGCACAATACACTCAGATTTCTCACACAGTGTTTCCCAACCCACAGAATAAAATTCTGATCAGATTTTGTTCAAGATTCAACACGAATCTAAGAATCAAAATCAAACACACAAGACCTCACGTTCACTCGTGTTTCCCGTGTTTCTCAATGAATCCGAACCGGAGCTCTAGATACCAATTGTTGATGCAAAGGTGAATAAATGATGCTCTAGATACCAATTCTATTAGGAATGACGGCTACAAAAACATGATAATAGTTACAATGATTGTCACCCTATTTATAAGCTAAAACTAGGGTTACTAGAATAAGATAAAATACTAAAATACCCTCTAACAAACTTAAGGGCTAAGAAAATAGTACAACTAAATAAATATGAATTACTATTAATATTCTAATAAATTCCATATATTTTTAACTTTACATACATAAACATAGGTGATATTATATTTCATTACTCACCTGAGAGGGTTTCGTGGTAGTATTGATTTCTCCATATAGATCTTGTAGGTGTATCAAACCTTGTTGGCTCGTTAGTTGTTCTTTTTCTAACTCCTGTATCAAGAACAAATGCATTAGTGATATAAAACTAATAATTAATAAATTTTCTCATTAGACTTTAAATTATTGAATGACTATTATGCATGGGAATATAAAAGGGAATTTGATAAGTGTATTCTGCAAATTTGTTCAGTAATTTTGCTACTGTTATTATCTCCAAGTCAGAGGCAAATAAATGATATTATCAATATTAAAATTATTAGTATTTGTAAGATTAGTCACACAAAATGGTTTGTTATATATTATAATCCAGAAGACCCTAACTTTTATTGTAGAGAGAATAAAAAATAATAAACAAAATAATCAATGTTTGAAGGCATTAAAACTTTGATTATATTATATAAACTCACACTCACTTGAGATGACATTGCTAATTCTAAAGGAACTAAGGCTATTTTTGGTTGGGCGTTTGTTAATGTAATTCCTTCTTCAACACCCTGCATAAAATTAAAACATTAAAACATGTTTAAGATTGTAGTATAATTCAATTCCTAAATTGAAAAGAGTAAAAAAGAAAAGAAAAAAAAAAGAAATATAAGAGAGATGCCCTGAATTAAGGAGTTTTATTGTAGTAAAATTTTAAGAAGCATTTGAAGTAAAATCCCTATATATATTCAGGAAGACAATAACTTTTATTATAAAGAATAAAAAACAATAAAAAAAAAAGAATCAATGTTTGAAAATATTAAACAGTTGATTATATTCTATAAACTCACACTCATTTGTGATGAACTGGTTAATTCTAAAGGAGTTGAGGTTGTTATTGTCTGGACATTTGTTGATGGAGCACCTTCTTTAACACCCTGCATAAAATTAAAACATTTTAAGTTTGTAGTATAATTCCTTTCCTACATTGAAAAGAGAAAAAGAAAATAAGAAATATAAGAGAGATGCCCTTAGTTTAGGAGTTAAGTTGTAGTAAAATTTTAAGAAACACTCGAAGTAAATACATACAAATACATATGTGAAATTTTAAGAAGCGAAGACCTAGCAAACACCTCCAGACCTGAGGTAGTAAGTATTTGGACAAGAGTTCGTTGTGCAAAGTTTGTAGCGAAATCTTCGCAGTGCGAAGGATTGCTCGCACATCGAATATTTAGAAATATCTTAGGGGCGATTTAACTATACACTGGCACTTTATGTGCCACTTTTGGTTGTTCGCTAGACGAACATGATCTTTGCACTACGAATTTGACAACTCAACAGCATGTCTATAAGTAGTCTGTGGCACTTTTTGCCAAAATATCTTTTCTTTTGTACTTTTCTTAGTTTTGTATTTTTCAGCACAAAAACCCTAGGTCCTCCATTTTTATCATCTCATAGTCATCTTTCAGAAAAAGAAGGTGGATTCCCTTCCAATCTCGATTGTTCGACTCGGATGTTGATCAACCTTCTTCTGAAACTTGTTGCTCAAGCTATCATGAAAATGGGAGGATAAAACCCCTCTTGTGTCAAGGTTAGAGGTAGCTAGTTCTGATTTTATGTATTCTTCTTAATCTTTTGTATGTGAACAATACTTTGATCAATATAGATGAAGTTATTTGCTATCTTTTGTTATATCTATGGTTTGGATTGCTTTAGACATGAACTTTGCAAGTTTTGACCTAATTTCTTAATCTATCAACTATACAAGCTCTAGACATAGATTTGGAAGCTGATATTTGCATTGTATTGATCTTAATGAATATTATTTTGAGTGTTATTTAGTGAGTCATTTAACAGTCGAAACAATAACATTCACGAAATCGCTTTAGAGATGAACGTTTTTGTGAGGATACGCGATTATATTGGTTAAAACTAAGTTCACATTTCGATTGATTGGATACGTTTAAGACGGATTAGTAAACCCTAATCTTTGCATGATTTTTATCAAACTAAAACCAAATTTTACCTTACTTTATTTCTTACAAACTCATGTTACAAAATAGAAACTAATTTTAAAAACCCCTTTCTTAAATCACTAAACTATTGAACGACAAGCATCAAATATTCTCATCAATCCCTGTGGATATGATAAAACACTCCCAGTATATATTTCTAACAATTGGGCAGGTTCAGTCACCGATAGAAGATAAACCTATGGATATTGTACCTTTATTTGGGGTAATCTTGTGACATGGAGGAGCAAGAAACAAGGCGTTGTAGCAAGGAGCAGTGAAAAAGCCGAGTTTAGAGTTATGTCTCAAGGTATTTGTGAAAGATTATGAATCCTTCGATTCTTAGAAGAACTTAAGATGAAAGTTGAGCTTCCATTAAAATTGTACTCTAACAGTAAAACTGCTATTAGCATAGTTCATAATCCAGTTCAACATGACAGAACCAAGCATATTGAGATTGATCGACACTTCATAAAGGAGAAGTTAGATACTGGAATCATATGTCTACCTTTCGTGACTTCAAGTCAGCAAACTGCGGATATCTTGGCCAAAAGTTTAGCAAAACCTACCTTTGAGCATTTCATAGACAAGTTGGGCATGATAAATATATATGCACCAACTTGAGGGGGGTGTTAGAAAATATTTTATTTTTATATTTAATTGTTTATGTTTATTGTCATTTTTTTTATTCCCCATTGAAGAGAGAATGAAGTATTTTTATTGTATTCTCATTATATAAACCAGCTTTTAGCTGAGCAATAAAATTACAACTACTTTTATCTATTTCTTCCAATAAAATGTATTCTGCAAATTTGTTCAGTAATTTTGCTCCTGTTGTTATCTCCAAGTCAGAGGCAAATAAATGATATTATCAATTTTCAAATTATTAGTATTTGTAAGATTAGCCACACAAAATATTTTGATATGTATTATAACCCGGAAGACCCTAACTTTTGTTGTAGAGAGAATAAAAAATAATAAACAAAATAATCAATATTTTAAAGCATTAAAACTTTGATTATATTCTATAAACTCACACTCACTTGAGATGACATTGCTAATTCTAAAGGAACTGAGGCTATTTTTGGTTGGGCATTTGTTAATGCAATTCCTTCTTCAACACCCTGAATAAAATTAAAATATTAAAACATGTTTAAGATTGTAGTATAATTCAATTTCTACATTGAAAAGAGTAAAAAATAAAAATAAAAAAGAAATATAAGAGAGATGCTCTGAATTAAGGAGTTTTGTTATAGTAAAATTTTAAGAAGCATTTGAAGTAAAATCCCTATATTTTTAGCTTTACCTAGATAACATTATGTGATATTATATTACATTACTTGCCTGAGAGGGTTTGATGGTAGTATTATATTTTCCATGTATATTTTGTGGGTTTATCAAACCTTTTTTACTCTTTGGTTGTTCTTTTTTCAACTCCTGTATCAAGAACAAATGTATTAGTGATATAAAACTACTAATTAATAACTTTTCTTATAAGTAAGACCATAAATCATGGAATGAATATTATCCATGGGAATATCAAAGGGAATTTAACAAATGTATTATGCAAATTTGTAAATTAGCCCCACTAAATGCATTAGTATTTGTAAGATTAGCCCCACTATATATATATATATATATATATATATATATATATATATATATATATATATATATATATATATATATATATATATATATATATATATATATATATATATATATATATATATATATATATATATATATATATATATATATATATATATATATATATATATATATATATATATATATATATATATATATATATATATATATATATATAGTCAGAATGACAATAACTTTTTTTTATAGAGAGAATTAAAAAAAATAAAAAAATAATGATTATATTCTATAAACCCACACTCATTTGTGATGAACCGGCTAATTCTAAAGGAGTTGAGCCTGTTATTGTCTGGACATTTGTTGATGGAGTACCTTCTTTAACACCCTGCATAAAATTAAAAAAATTTAAGTTTGTAGTATAATTCCTTTCCTACATTGAAAAGAGAAAAATAAAATAAGAAATATAAGAGAGATGCCATTAGTTTAGGAGTTAAGTTGTAGTAAAATTTTAAGAAGCACTCGAACTAAAAACTTACAAGTACATAATTGAAAAATGCAAAAACTCAAGTCAGTAATCTGTTACACCAAATGGTTAATTGGTTACAGCTGACACTAAAAACAAAACACGTTTAATAGTAACCGGTTAACTTCATATGTTAATCGGTTACAGCCTCGATAATTTTCCTTTTTCTACAACTCAGAAATGAAACTTCTTTTGATATAATCGGTTATTCCCTTCGTGTTAACCAGTTACAGCACTTGACTTATTCAAAATACTTTAATATATATTCAATTCTTACATTGAAAAGAGTAAAAGAAAAAAGAAATTTATGAGAGATGCATTTAGTTTAGGAGTTAAGTTATAGTAAATTTTTAAGAAGCACTTGAAAAAAAAAACTATATAGATTTTTCTTTACATGCATAATTTTGGTGATATATTATATTACATTACTGGAAAAGAATATTTTAACACTATCCTGGATGATTGTTTTCTAAAAAATGGGACTGTACATCAAAGTTCATGTCCTAATACTCCTTATCAAAATGGAGTGGCCGAAAAGGAAAATAGATATTTATTGGAGGTTGCTAGAGCTCTACTTTTTTCGAATATAGTACCAAATTATTTGTAGGGCGAAGCTGTTTTAACAACTACGTATTTAATTAACAGAATGCCCTCCAAAATTCTCAACTTTCAAACTCCAATTAATGTCTTCAAAGAATGTTTTTATAGTACTCGTATTTTAACTGATTTGACTTTAAAAATCTTTTGTTGCACAACTTTTGTTCATGAACATAAAAATGTTGGAAAACTTTAGCAAAGTGCTATAAAATGTGTCTTTGTTGGATATTCCTCAACCCAAAAAGAATATAAATGTTTTGATCCAAAAAACAAAACAAAAATTGTCACTATGGATGTTATATTTTTTGAAAATAAACCTTTCTTCGATAGCACTCATCTTCAAGGGGGGAGATAAAGGAAGACTCATTTCAAATTGAGGACATGAGTTTTTTGAAAAATTTATCTTTTCCTGTACCACAAAATCTTGAGACTTTTAAATCTGCACCAACAGAAAATGAACATGATTCTGTATCTGATCCTACTCATGTTATGAGTAAGGAGCCTTGTGAATCCAAGCCTACATTTTCTCTTGTAGAAAACAATGAGAATCCTGAAAACGATGATAATGATGATCTAATTGAAATGCCACAAAATAATGAGTCACTTCAAGAAAACAGATTCGAATTAGGAAACAGGACTTGCAAAGGGAAGGTTTTAATGAAAAAGAACCATAAATGAAGAAACGAGTCCACATCTCAACATTACCAGAAATTCTAAAGTGGAGGGAATTTGTACTTGAGGAGATGAAAGCTCTTAAAAAGAACAAAACTTGGAGTGTTACGTTGCTACTAGATGGCAAGAAGACAGTTGGATACAAATGGGTGTTTACTGTGAAGTATAATTCAGATGGGTCAATTGAAAGGTACAAGGCTCACTTGGTGGCTAAAGGCTTCACTCAGACCTATGGTATAGACTACTCAGAGACATTTTCTCCTGTTGCAAAATTAAACACTATAAGAATTCTTTCATCTCTTGCTGCTAACCTGGGTTGGCCCTTACATGACTTAGATGTTAAGAATGCATTTCTTAATGGTGATCTAGAAGAAGAAGTATATATGGACATTCCTTCTGGTTTTGAAAACAAATTTGGATCAAATGTATGCAAACTAAACAAACCTTTGTATGGATTAAAGCAACCTCCCAGAGCTTGGTTTAAAAAATTCACTCAGTCCATGAAGAATCATGGGTACATTCAAGGATAGGCTAACCACACCTTGTTCACAAAATTCTTCAACGATGGGAAAGTTATTGTTCTGATTGTTTATGTTGATGATATTGTCCTTACTGGAGACGATACAGTGGAAATGACAAGGGTAAAAGAGAAATTAGCAGTAGACTTTGAAATCAAGGACTTGGGATTCATGAGATATTTTCTAGGCATGGAGGCTGCTCGGTCAAAGAATGGTATTGTGGTTTCACAGCAGAAATACATTCTAGACTTATTGAAAGAAACAGGAATGAGTGGATATCGTCCAATAGATACCCTTATGGATCCTAATGCTAAACTTTGGGGAGAAGGTAATGTTCCTATTGATACTGGAAGATATCCGAGATTGGTTGGGAAATTAATTTATTTGTCACACACCCGACCTGATATTGCTTTCTCAGTCAGTATAGTGAGTCAGTTTATGCAATCTCCTTTCGAAAAACATCTTGAGGCAGTCTGTAGGATACTGAGATATCTGAAAGGAAATCCTGGAAAATAATTTTTTTTAAGAAGACTAGTGAAAGGAATGTGTCTATCTTCACTGATGCTGATTGGGCAAGTTCAGTCACCGATAGAAGATCAACCTCTGGATATTGTACCTATGTTTGGGGTAATCTTGTGACATGGAGGAGTAAGAAACAATGTGTTGTAGCAAGGAGTAGTGCAGAAGCCGAGTTTAGAGCTATGTCTTAAGGTATTTGTGAAGGATTATGGATCCTTAGAGTCTTAGAAGAACTTAAGATGAAAGTTGAGCTTCCATTAAAATTGTACTATACCAGTAAAGCTGCTAATACCATAGCTCATAATCTAGTTCAACATGACATAACCAAGCATATTGAGATTGATCGACACTTCATAAAGGAGAAGTTAGATGCTGGAATCATATGTCTACCTTTCGTGACTTCAAGTCAGCAAACTGTGGATATCTTGAACAAAAATTTAGCAAAACCTACCTTTGAGTATTTCATAGACAAGTTGGGCATGATAAATATATATGCACCAATTTGAGGGGGGGTGTTGGAAAATATTTTATTTTTCATATTTAATTGTTTAAGTCTATTGTCATTTATTTTCTTTTATTCTCCATTAAGGAGAGAATTAAGTATTTTTATTGTATTCTCATTATATGAATCAGCTTTTGGCTGAGAAATAAAATTATAACTGCTTTTATCTATTTCTTCCAATAAAGTATATTCTGAAAATTTGTTTAGTAATTTTGCCACTGTTGTTATCTCCAAATCAGAGGCAAATAAATGATATTATCAATATTCAAATTATTAGTATTGGTACGATTAGCCACACAAAATGTTTTGATATATATTATAATCCGGAAGACCCTGACTTTTGTTGTAGAGAAAATAAAAAATAAAAAATAAAATAATCAATGTTTGAAAGTATTAAAACTTTGATTATATTATATAAACTCACACTCACTTGAGATGACATTGCTAATTCTAAAGGAATCGAGGCAATTTTTGGCTGGGCATTTGTTAATGCAATTCCTTCTTCAACACCCTGCATAAAATTAGAACATTAAAACATGTTTAAGTTTGTAGTATAATTCAATTTTAAGGAGTTTTGTTGTAGTAAAATTTTAAGAAGTATTTGAAGTAAAATTCCTATATTTTTAGCTTTACATACATAACACTATGTGATATTATATTACATTACTTGCCTGGGAGGGTTTGATGGTAGTATTATATTTTCCATGTATATCTTGTGGGATTATCAAACATTTTTT